>VYZV01027210.1:44195-91001 GCA_013401275.1 Pandion haliaetus | reverse complement strand
AAAAAAAAAAAAAAAAAAAAAAAGAGCAGGAGGAGGTTGCTAGAGAAAATTACCTGGGGGGGTTAAAGGCCAAAGGGCAGGGAAGGGAGTAGGAGACAGGAGCCTGGAGAAACTCAGGGTGAGGAGATGCCCCGTCCTGCTGAGCCCTGCAGGAAGGGATTGCAGGGAGCAAGAGCAAGCCGAGACAGCACCGAAGCAGGGAGCAGCACATGGGACCTGGATGGGAATTTCACTTGCTGGTGATTTACTGACTGCTGGTGTCCCTGAGCCGGCTCTTTTGTGGCACCTCGGAGTCCTGGTGGGGTTTTAGCACACCTATGCCCCACGTCTGATTTCCAAAATAACTTCTAGGCAAGGAGCTCCGGCCCTCTGCAGGATGGGACCCACCGGTGCTGCTCGTCCCCCTGGGACCGAGGCCACCCTGACCTTCGCCTGGCTGCCTGCGGTGTGCAGCCCCATCTCGCTGCTGCGACCTACATTCTGCCTCCCCAAACATACGGCATTGCACTTAGCTACATTAAACCCACAGAGTGCTGTATAGGGCTAATTTCCGATCAGGCTGTCAGGAAGTGTTATGTCAAATACCTTACAGGAACCTAAGCATATTATGCTGACACAGCTACCTTTGTCAAGCAAATCTGAGGCCTCATCAAAAAAACAATGCTGGGTTTAGCCATTCCCAGCGCCTCCAGAGCAAACGCATCTCTGGGGCTTCTCCTGGGTCACTGCGCCCTGAGCTCTGCCAACCACTCAGCCCCGGGCTGCAGCTCTGCAGGGAGCAGCCCAAGCTCCTCTCCCAAGAGCTGGTGCCACTACAGAGGAGCTTGCATGACTTTGAAATAAATGGTCCCCGGAGTGAGAGCCTTACTCTCAACCCTGCGAGTGGCCACGGGAGACGGAGCGGGCTGGGAAAGGCTGGGTGCAAGGCAGCACCTTGCGCCAGGTTACTGCTGCTTTTACGTGCTCAGCTCTCCTCCTCCTCCTCCAGACTGCGCCCCGTGGCCCAGGCACTCGGTGTGCATTATAAAACTACCTTGTCCTCCCCAGCGCCACTTGCCATTGCCGGTCACACCGGGGCCCGGAGCCTAAAAGCTGCTGTTTCATCGCTGTGCTTGGCCCCCCGCTCCCTGCAACAATGCAGCAGGACCAGCCTCAATCCCTCCCTAAATAACTGTTTTAATTAGCGTTTGCTTTGATGTAGGTGATTAGCAGGGGGCAGCTGGCAGGGCTTCCTTGGGAACTTTTGCAGTGGGCAGACAGGTAAGTGCAGCCCTCCATACTGCCACAGCACTTAAACGCTTTAATATCAGCCTCCCCGGTGGCTGCCAGTCAGTCTTCATTACCCCTTTTGAGCCTTTTCTAATGCTGCCTGCAGCCAAAGCGGGATGGAGTTCGCAGTGCCTGCCCAGGCACAGAGCACAGGTAGGGGACCCCGTGAGTGGGTGCCCACCTCGGTGGGGGTACGACCCTCCCTGGCAGGAGAGAGCAAATCCGGGGTAATGACCCCCAGGGAAAGGGCAGAGCCACGGCTGCGTGGCCCTGGGGAGGTTTGACAAGTACCCAGGGGAGAGAGGCTGGGTTTGGATACCAGCCAGCAAAGCATGACATAGCCCAGCAAAGGGTTCTGGCTTTCAGCGGTGCCTGGTCAGCAGCCAGCAACCACCACCCTGATAACGGGAACTCGCTCGTCACCACACATCCCCCCCCAAAGCCTGCCACGAAAACAATCTGCCAATTAAAGTTTCCCTGTGATGGGGTGGCAGTGCCCCGTGCTACACTTGAGGAGGGACTGGGGCCCATCTGCCACCAGAGCCAGCCCCTGATGCTATCAGGATATTACTCTATTGTTGAACTGAGGATTGAGGGACAGGCTTTAATAGCTACGATGGTATCGGGGGTCCAGAAGGGCCACAGCTTTGCGTGCTTTTCCTGCTCCGAGGCAGCAATCGCATGCCACAGAATTCTGGAGGATAAAAATATTTTCATCTCTGCACCAAATTAACACAGGTTCATACACAAAAGCTGTCAGTGGGGGGGGCATAAGCCCATGTTTGCCCAGCACCAGCCTTTCGAACAGCCCAGGAGAGCAGCCCTTGCCCTTAGGCACCTGTACCTCGGTTCACAGGAGAGCCCCAGCAGCACAGGGCTGCTGCTGGCGGGGGGCACAGCAAGAGCCCCTGCCCGGGCACCCTCCTCTCTGCCTGGAAATCACCCCAGTTGCTGCCAGCCCAGAGCAGGGCCTGAGCCCGCCACCGCACACAGTTGCATGGATGCATGGGAAGGGGCCAAGCCCGCACCCCAGCTCTGCTCCTCCCTGCTCCAGGCAGGGGCAGTTCTGGCAGGGCAGAGGCAGGACAGCTGCCTGCCATCTCGCAGCAGGTCTCCAACTCTAGGCAACCCGGTCTGGTCTCAAAGAAAAAGGAGAATGCACCAGTGTAAGGTAGAGTTGGGCATGGACACTTCACGTGTGTTGGTAAGGGATGCTGGAGCTCATTTAACACACAGCAGTGAGCGCGGGACAGCACGAGCCCCACAGCCACGCTTGTGCTGGGCCCCATTGCACGTTAGGAACTGTCAGCCGAACCCCTATTGCTCCCTTTACCATGTTCTCCATTTCCCCCAATTTTCTCACACCAGAGCATCTACAGAACCCCGCCATAGCCTGTCCTGGTCTCCTGTTTTCTCCCAGATGTTCAAGACTTCCCTCTCGCCCAGCAGCTGCAAGGAGCAGTGCAGGTGAGGACAGCATTTGCCACGTGTGCCAAGTAATGCCTGAAGTGACAGGCACCTAACCTGGAGCTCTGCTGGGCTGGCATTTGCGTGGCACAGAGAAAGGGTTTGGGGAAAGCCATGTACCCACGACACCTGTGTAGGTGGGAATATTGGCCTGGACATGTAGCTGAGCCTAAGAAATAGAAAGGACCAAGCCTAAATTACCATGACAACTCATGTTTTTGCACAGCTTGCAGTGTCTGCTATTGACCTCAGCCTCTGTAAAGCTGGAGTTAGGAGCTCAGCGGGTAAAGGTGGAGGGCCAGGGAGCCTCGGGTGTTTCCTGAGCTTGGAAAGAGTTGGGTCTCCAGAGTCCAACTCCACCAGCCAAGCTGGAGCAGGGCTGGATGCACAGAAGGAGAAACCTCAGCAGCTACCAAAAACCACGTGCCAGCCCGGAGCTCACCATCCTGCCAGCCACAGCTGAAGCGAAGGCTCGGGGGGGGGGGTAGACCAGAGCTGCAGCTCTCCACACAAGCAGTGGTCCGGTTTCAACATTGGGTCCTCCTGCAGACCTCGGTGTCTGGCTGCCTCTTCCAGTGGTGGCATTTCCTCCCCGCTGGGCTCACATCTCCCATCACTCACACCTTGCCTGTCCCACCGAGTTGTGTGAAGCCCTGCCCACGCAGTGCTTGGGGCCCTCCAGTCCATCCCACGTAGCACCACTGAGCTGGAGGAGCCTGGCCCGAATCGATGAGCAAGACCCCGGCACGGAGGGTGGATGCTGGGAGGCCAAGCAACAGCACGTCGATTTTTGGATGGGAGGCAGAAGGGAAGCCTCACAGCGTCCAGCTCTTGGCTGGGAGGGAGCTGATGCCCAGGGCTGGCATCCAGGGGGAGGACCGCTTGATCCCCGCCAGCTCGTACCGGTGCTGTGTGCCAGCAACAACCGCTTGAAAGGCAAAACAAACAGGAGCCGAGGGAGCTAACCGAGAACAGATGAGAGGCGCTTCTGTTCGAGACACTGTGGGGAAACAAATCCCCGCGCTCGCCAGAGTGCACCGAGGGGCTGTAACGAGCCTCCCGCCTATCACCCTGGTGGGAGCCACGCAGCGGCAGCAGGGCAGGGAGGAGAAAGGCCTCTGCTCCCGGGGGTGAGGAGAAAGGGGCGCTGACATTAATTGGCTGGCAGAGGGTGGCAGCTGGAAAGGAAAGGCTGCCATCCCCCCCCGGCCCCCTCGTGTGCCGAGGGCCCCCTCCACGCAGAAGCGGCAGCAGCATGACATTTATGTGCTGCACACCGAGATCCCAATTAGAGGTGGATGGCTCAGATGCTGCACGCTTTAATTAATTTGCCTTTTCCTGTTGGTGAAAAGCTTCTCTGACAGATTGGGACTGAGCAGAGAGGGCAGCTGCTCCCTGGCCAGCAGCCTGAGCAGCAGGGCTGGCTATGGGGCTCGGCTTGGGCACCAGTAATGCCGGGGCAGAGAGCCTCCCCGTGCACCCAGCTGTGACCTGGTCCCTGCCCTCTCCTTCCTGCCCAGCACAGCTCCTGGCCGTTAAGTAGAGCTGGGGTCCCAGCATCACCCAGCTATAGGGTCACCCCACGCCAGCCACGTGTGGGTATGGCGTCAGACTTCCAGGGGGAGTCAAATGGCGGTGCTGGAGATGGAGCAACAGGCCAGCAAAGCAGAGAGGGCAGAAAACGCAGGACTCACAGGGACAAGCTGGTCTCACCACTTTGCTGTACCACCTGCCAGGGTTTCAGCAACCCCGTGTGGGATCCCAGGTCTCCCCTCCAGGCAGGTTAGCGCTGTGCAGGATCCATACAAAACCCCCCTTCCAGCACAGCAGCTCCGACCATTACCTCCTCCTGCTGCCCCAGGCTTCTGGCACCTTCTCCCCTCCTAGCTAACCTAAATAATCTTGTATCTTCAGCTGTTCCCCTTCTCTTCCAGCTCATTAGGGCTTTTGGAGAACACCGGCTCCTACCGAACCCAACCAACCCCCCATTAACCTCTTTCCACGCCAAGAATTGGCTGTTACTTCTGACTCCAATTCCCATCTCAAACAGCTTCCATCTCCAGGAGGACTCTACCCCTCACCCTTGAGGTGACAAAGGTTCTTTAATGGCCTCTGGTAAGGGACTTTATCAAAAGCCTTTTGAAAGCTAAAGAAAATTCTCTGCACCGTATTTCTCCTTTCCCCAGGATTTTGTTAGCACGTTTAAAGGCTCCTGACAGGCTAAGGCTGAGAAAAGCTTTTGGTTTTTAAGATTATTTCCTGCTCCTACGCAGCAAAGCTCTCATTTTGCCTCCTGAATTGGGCCAGCAAGCATCCACAGCACTTGTTTGGTTTCCTCAGGAAGCTCTTGCTGAATTTCCACGTTGCTCCTGGCAGGGTGTTTGCCTCAGCGCTGTGTTATCACACTGCAGTGAGCAGGTAAGCTGCAAGGTTTGGGGAAGGAGCCCTCTGCTGCTGCTGCGCTTGTCCTGGATGCGGGCAATCCCACCACCTCCTGTTCTGCACAAGGTTCCAGGTCATTGTGCGGATTCAGGGGTGTTGCTCGAGGGTACAGGTCAGCTCAGCCCTGCCCAAACCAACCAAGGAAGGCTGCTGGGCCAGAACAGGGTGGTCCAAAGCAGGGAGAGAGTTTTGCTCCACAAGAAGCATGGAAGGCGTAAGAAATAAATTGCATTGGGGGGAAAAAAGTGAGCCCATGGCATAAGTGTGCTCAATTTTCCCTCCTGTCCCTCCTCCTTCTACCCACCCACCTTCCTCCATCAGGCCTCTGGCAGGGACAGAAACTGAGCTTGGCAGATTCTAGGTCTGAAACTCAAAAAAATAAAAGCATTGCTCTCTCTACATACAAGCCCACCACTGCTGAGAGCACCTGCTTAGTTGCATGGCCAGAGCAGGTCATCTACAAAGTATGTCCAAGGCAGCATCTGAAGATTAAGCCCACCCACACCCACCCTGCCCACTTGTTCCTGCTTAAAGCCCGTATGAACACAGGAGTCAGGCTGCAGCTGTTACCAGCCTTTGGCCCAGAGCTACAAAGTGGGTCAGGAGAAACATCAAACCTGCCTGCTCTGATCAGGCCTCCATCCTTACCTCATCTGGAGGAGCTTCTCCTACAAACCTTGAATGAAAAGCTGCTGTGGAGCTTCAGAGATGTCCCGAGTTGATGCCAAAGACAGCAGCTGTGGTTTGCTCCAGCTCTCACTGGAGCCCACTACCCACTCTGCCACCATCTCTGATGGGGAAAGGTCTGGACCAAGGGGAAGTCCTCAGCAGAGCAGGCTTCAGGCGTCTGCACAGCAGCCTGGCCAGAATGCCCAGCCAGCAACGGTGCATGCCAGGCCTTTGAGAATCTGCCAACATTAGAGTGAGGCATCCCAGAAGACCCTTCTCCAACCACGCTGGAAATTTTTCTGTAGGTAGCTTGGCTCTGGCTACGGAAATGGACATCTGTAAATGCTCTGCAACACATCTACCAAGAATGGGCCTCAAGACTCTTCCAGGAATAGTGCAGGGAGAGGGATGAAGAAATGCCAGGCTGAGCTGAAGCAGAAGCAGGTTTTTTCCAGGCTCTGTTTTAGTTTCAAGCAGAGCAGTAAACAGCTCTGCCTAGGCCTGCACAGCCCTGTCTGCCCAAGCCTTCAGCTGAGACATAGCTCCTCTGGCTCCCAAGTGCCAGCACATCCTCAGGCCACCCCACACTGAGGCAATACAGGGATGCATGAAACCTTCCTCACCACACAAGGGAATCCTGTTGTTCAAGCTGCTCTCCTGTCGGATCAGGGATGTGGTTGGCTCAGGGCAGGTTTTAGAGCCTCATTAACACTCTGCAATGAGGCCTGGCAGCAGCTGATTTGATTTAAGGTTCATTTCCAGGCTGTGATTTAAGGGAAGATTTGCTTAATGTTCTCTAACAGACTCTTCTGACTGGGAGCTTGAGTGCTGCCTAATGACAGCCTTATTTATTGTAATGTCTTTGCAGCGCAGAGTCTAGAGGAGGCGGGCAGGAGCGCAGCAGCTGCAGGCAGGTGCTCAGACAGCAGGGGAAGCATCCATCACTGCAGAGTTGTAACACTGGGGCATGCGTTCCTTTATCCAGAACAGCCAAATACCGCATCCCTTTTCTGCTTTGAGAGGTCAGCGAGACAGACCACTCTCTGCTTGCCTAAGATAGACAGTGCTGCATCTCCACATACCTTTTTAAGTGGGATAGTAGAAACGCTCCCCTTTCTCCCTAATGCAGTACATGAATGATGGGAAACGCAGAAGTGCCCGCTCATCTCCAGACTGGTTAAAAGGTGATTTGCAATCAAGACTCACAAATGCTCCTCTGTCTTTCTCAGTTTTGGGCTTCCAACTCAAAGGCTGAGCCTGCTCTCCTCCTGGGAAGAGGGTGGTGATCATCTGACATTTGTAAGCTACCTTGAGCTTCTGAGCTGGAGGTACCTATCATCCCAAGGCTGAACACAGAGACAACCATCACACAAATGAAGACAGCAGGTCAAGCAAGGGTTTGTCATATTTTAATGACATTGATCTTTGGTGTTTCCCTCGTCAGCACTCACGCTCTCCCCGTCCTTCCTCCACAAGTCTACTAGGGATGGAGAGTTACAAACGAAAAGGAAAATCACATTTGAGACTAAAAACAAAATATCAGAGCCTTGATTTCTCCACTAGAAACTACATGTACAAGGTCAAGATTTCACATGCAACACCTTACATCACAGACTCATACCTCACACCCTAGCCTGGAGCTGAAAGACATTTCCTGCCCCCTGCCAAGGAAGTGTAGCTCAGTCCTGGCACCATGAAACGACTGGGATGGCTCATTCATGTTAATATTGGCACAGCTTAGAACATCCTTGCGTGAACCGCATCCTGACTAGAGAGCAGTAGCCCCTGTCCCTCTACCCATCTATACAGCAGCTCTGCTTACAATCCTGCCAAGTACTAAACTAACTCTTTCTAAAAAGGAAAGATCCCTACCTGGGAGCAGATCCTGAGCCACATGGGTTTTGGCAAAGCCCAGTTCTTCCCAGAAAAGACCACAGCACAGGCAGGAAGGGTCTCAGAACACCACTGTGAGGGGGGAGCAGTGCTGTGCCACAGAGTGGGACTGGGGCCTGGAAGACTCCTCCACTCCAGCAAGGGAGCTGGAGCATCACGCCCAGGTTTGCCCAGTGGGACTGCTTTGTCTCCAGAAGGATGCTGCAGGCCCCCTTCCCTTTCTTCACTCTACTGATCAGCCCCTGGGCATAAAAGGGCAGGAAAGAAGAAAGGAAAGAAGCTTTACAAAGTATGACACTGACTGAATTGCAGGGTTAGGGCTGAGCTCAGGGGATCCCATGGGCCTTCAAAATCTGCATGATGTACAGCCAGTATGGTTCATATTCCTATTAATTCTTCAGCAGTGGGAATGTTGGAAGTTAAGCACGCTTTCTTCCCCATGGCTTCCCTTGCAGTCCTTGTCCCTTCCCACTCACCCAGAATAAAGAAGCCCTCTGAACCACCAGCATCCTGTCAGAGCCACACGTCCCTACTCTTCCAGCTCCTGGCCAGCTGTGAGGTACAGGTCTCTGCTGAGCAGTACAAGGGTAGCACCAACACACAACTCAATCTCTACCTGTTCCGTGACTCCCCACTGGTGCTGTCATTACTATAGAAGTTGGTACTGTCAGGAAGATGGTTATTATTAGTTAGGTCACTGTATTCAATTGGTCCCTCAGTGTCCATGGAGGACTGGGCCTGCTCTGGCAGGTCCAGATCACCAGCGCTTTGTCCTTCACTCCCGCTAGAGGCTGTCCGCGGGCTCAGGCCATGCTCTGACAGCTGCATAGACTCTGAAAGGATCCGTCCCTCCAGCTCAGCTGCCAGCTGCTGTGAGGTGGACTGCTGTGCTGATGTGCCCTCAACTCCGGTGGACTCTGCACCAGTCTGAGAGCTGCGGTGGATCCGGTGGCTCACAATGATGTTGTTACCAAAGCCGCCCATGGATGCCATGGTGGTGCTCTGCTCCCGCTGGACCACGGCAGTCATGCCACCTTCTGCCATCAGCCTTTGGATCCTACTCAGGGCATCCTCCCCACCGGCCCCGTATTCTGGACCTTCACCTGCAAGAGAAAGCAGAAGCATCTTTGGTGCACAAGGCAAACTACAACACCAAGAGACAGCATGATGGGTAAAGTGCATCACACAGTGCGCATGTGCTGGGACAGAAGATGGGTTTTGTTCCAGAGGGAGCCCAACATTTTATTTCCGTAACTTTTGGTGAAGCGCCTAACAAAAGGCACTGAACTCTCTCAAGAAAATCTTGGCCACTGCCACAGGTACCCCTCACAGACTTGCATGTCCAAGCCTTGGAGAAGCAGCTTTTAGCCAGCCATACAGGTCGGGGAAAAAGAGGAGTCAAAGAGGCAGTGTGTTTTCTCACAGCTGCAAAGACAGTCCAGCCAGTCCCACAGGGGCAGGAAGAAAAACCTCAGTTTGCACTGCAATAAACCAAACATTTCACCATGGTGTTAAGAGTCCTGTGGCCTTTCCTCCGTCACCTATTTGAGAACACCCCAGGCAGCTGGCATGATGGCAATCTCCCCAGGATCAAGAAGGACATAGGCAGCTCACCAAGAGCAGACAGCAGCTACAGAAGACAGTCTGTGCTTCCACATCACCTATGATCAAGGACAGATCAAGTGTGTAGGCTCCTGCTCCCCTTGACTGATACCTTTTGAGGAATGCAAAAAACATCTCTTAACATCTTCGACTACTCTATCTCCAGGGCTCCCCTTCACAGTGAGGCTGTACTGAGCTCTGAGGCAACCATCGTCAGATGCCCTGGTTGCTGAAGATTACTTCTGAAGAACAAAATCTCATAAAAAATAGTCCATGTAGGAGATTAAATCCCCATGGCAGAGAAGTCTAGCCCAGTTCTGTTTCCCAGCATCCTCCTTTTGCTACAAACCCTACCCAGACCATTTGGGGAAAACAATCTGTAATCATAAACAGCTAGAATCATTCCACAGTGGGATCCTGACAATTCTTATTAAAGAGATAAATCTCACTCCCAGCTCCATGAAGCTATTGCAGTGCTGATTAGAGGAGAGGAGAAAGCCATGAGCTCTCCTGGCACCAAGGAAATGAACACAAATGTCAACAAGGCTAGATGTAGGTAGGAGTTAAAACACAATAGAAAACAAAATGCCACACTGACTAGGAAGACGAAACTGCCTGGGGTTGTGGGGTGGAGGTCATGTATCCAACATGGGAGTTGGGGTATTCAGCACAGTTGACACCAAGCCACTACAGAGATTATTTTTTAAAAAAGCAAGATAGTTAAAGCCGTTAACATGTTATGCAGTCAGTCACTGACAGCTTATTCCCCTTCCTCATGGGCTCAGTCGTATTTGCATCAAACACCATCAGCTTCCTCCACCACAGGGTACAGCTAATTTCATCTTCAAGCAAGTCTGCTGACATACTGCCCTGCTCTAAGAAATACTATGCACATCAAGGGTAAATTTAGTTCTCACAAGTAGAATAAGTCCCTTTTTGCTAGGAATGTAGTAAGCCTCCTATATCCACTATACATACAGCAATTACATAGCTCCTTGGTTAGAGCATCAGTGAGACCACAGAGACACCAGTAACCACATGAGAACCTGGAGCAGAGCCTAGAAGAGTGAGTAAGAATACCCCCCTGGGCAGAGCCTGACCCACAACTCTAGCAGAGAAACCCTGTTCAGGATGTGGTTGATGCATGAACTAGGATGTGGTTGATGCATGAACTAGGAACCTGGCTGACCAGCATGAAGACGGAGAACAGAGGCAGCTATGAGACTGGAAACTTCTGTGTGAAAGACACGCATGTCAGGGGATACTGAAGCATTAACCATGAGCAGAAGTAAGTGGAAGGTTTGAGAAGCATGGTTTTGGATTCAGTCATCGCTTCCCTCTCAGGTCATAGTCACAGGCACTTTGTTACCAACCACCTGGCCAGGCCAGAGAGGAAGCTTGAGAAAGCCAAGATGTGCAACCTGGCTTAGAGGCATGCCAGCCAGCCCTAGCTACACAAGTTCTGCAGCAGGTACTGTGCCCTTGACAGATCACTTACTGTAAACTAGCCCAACACAGGAGTATTGGAACAGCAAATCAGCAAGGATCCCCAGTCAATGCTTCTCAGCATTACAAACATGTGCCTCACCAGAGGAGTCCATGCAGGCAGCACTCACCGTAGCACCTCTTCCCTGCCCCTTAATTACCATGTGCCATGGCTGAATTTCTAGTTGAGGCAGCTGCTTGCTCAGAAAACAGGCAAGGGCTGATGCCACAGCAGAAATCAGCAAGTCACAAGCCTTCAGATTACGAGCACAGAGATGCAGCAGCGTTGGAAATTCCAGAAAGAGAGCCCAGCAAGGGCCAGAAGTGAGCCTCCTCATTCAAGCAGCCAACAGGCACCTCTGCTTTGGGGTTTGTCCTCCCCTTTCCCCCCTCCGGTTTTGAAAATGACTTTGGCTGACTGGTTCAGAGCAAAGCTTCCTGCGCGATTTGCCTTGAGCTGAGCTACAGCACAGATTCACATACCACCCGTTTCTACTGCCTGGTGACTCCCACACGTGTTCTTTTACCAGGCTGCCAATGCAGACTACATTAGTACTCAGTGCAAGTGAAATCAGCTAACTTCCATTTGGTGGAGGTTCAGAGTGTGCACACAGGCACTTACCCAAAACAACAGCAATGCCGTAAACCCCACAGCTCAGATTGCTAGAAGTTTCAACTTGCTGCAGTAGCCAAACCCCATTCCTTGTGCCACCAGCTGAACAAAACCAGGACAGAGACAAACCCCATACTCGTGACGCTTTTTTCAGACTCCAGAGGGTTTAGGCATATCCAGAGCATGAACCTGAGCTTATGCAGGAGTAGGCCAAGTGACAGCACATCTAATTCTTCATATGGAGAAGGCAATTCCTTTTCTCTCATTTTATGCTCAAAACTACATTCTGCTCTCCCAGGTTCTGTAAAATCCTTTATCTTAAGCTCTCATTCTTCTAAGCATACCTTCCAGGGTCAGAAAAATAGAAAAACCTCACAGAGCACTACAGACAAAATCTAGAACACTGAGCTAACCAGCTCCAGCATGTGTAACACCTGCCAATTCATCCTCCATCTAGGCTGTCTCTATTAGAATCCATCACAGAGCAGGAAGCAATCTCAAGACATCTTCTTCTGGACAAGCATACGAGTTCTGTGCCTGACAGGACATAAAAGCATCACCCGTGGTTTGCTTCCACAATACAAGTAAGTATTAGTGTTGTGTCCAGAGTGCTGTGTTCCCACAAACCTTTTCTACTCTAACTGAAGTGACCTTTCCAGAGGTCCAAAACCCCATCTATCCCAAACATAGACACAAAATGTTACTCTTGAAAGTAATTATCCCAAAGACCAGAGATGATGTCTGTCAATCTAGCTGACTGGCTCCAACATTTAACACAGTACTCTCTAGCTAACGCATCTGCCTTCAGAAGTCCTCTGCCAACTACTCCAGCAAGACAAGAATTTGACACAGAAGACTACAAAGGCAAAACATCTGGCAGACTTTCAGTGGAGCTGGGCATAAGGCAGAAGCATTTCCACTCTTAAATGAAGTGGTCTCTTAAGTAATTACAGGGAGTACAACTTATTTATCTCTGGACATGGACACCTGATAAAGAGCAAAGCCCACAGAAGCAAGGATGAGATCAGGCTCCTCTGTGGCTGTGCAATATACTGACATGGCTCTTGAATTTTTTCCTATTTTCAGCTTTCTGCTTTCTAAAACCAGCAGTAGTTAGTAGCCATGCTTGCAAACAAAGCTTCAAAATTAGAACTAAGAGTTAGCACTGCAGAGATACCTAAGTCTTCAGAGAACATGGAATAATAGCTCTGAGGTGTGAGCTGACCCACTAATTCAGATGCTCAAAGATAAAAATATCAGCATTTTTAAATGAATTCACTCCTTGCATAAGAATAGGAAAGGGAGGGTCACAGCACAGCATAACCAGCTATGAGTAATTGCATCTCCCTTAGTGCCAGAAGAAATACTACCAGCTACTTTTCTCCCCAACCAAGCTCAGAAGCATGTTCACACATCCTTTCTGAGGTAGCTAATCCAAACAACTCCACAGAACCCAAAAAAGACACAACTGCTTTGACCTGTAACAAATTTCTTAGCAACGTCTCACCTTGGTGGTTTGTATGAGTGAAACTTATTTTTGTAATGGGAGTTTAAAAGTAGCCCCGATAATTTAATCCCAAGAGAGCTAGGTACTTGGAACAGCTCACACTGTAAAGGCTTGCGTAGTACACGCTTCTAGAACCTGATTCTATTTTTTAGGTAGTACTTTTCAGAGGGCTTTAAAGAGAAAAACTGAAATTTGCAGTTCTATAGGACATATGACGCACATTTTACATATGGACGGGCAGATGAAAGGCTAAGGGATCTACCCACGTTTCTACTTGGAGAATGAGAGGCGGATCTGGAAGTCCCTGGTGTCCTGGTTCCCATTTCCACACTAATCGCACAAAAGTCACATCACATCTGACAACAGCATTGCAAGAACATATTCAGCTAACGTAAACCAACATGTTTCTTTTTAGCATTTATGAGGCTCAGCGGGAGACAGGGTACTCCTGCCCATGCAGCCCCCCCAACACATGTTCCTATGTCTCAGATTAAATAAGTTACATCACATGCAGACACACTGACTCTGCTTATAAGTGCTCCCTAGGCATCCTCAGGATGCTTTGCTTATACCAGGTAAGTTTCACTTGCACGGGCTGTCTTTTCACTACTAACAGTCTGAACAGACTGAATCCCACAAACCCAAGCTTTCATTTTACAAGCCTTCTCACTCTAAAAAGAATCTGCTGCAACCTCTGAAAGCAGCTGGACAGGATGGAACTTTGTACTGGCTGGTGAGAAACACTTCAGCCAAATAGGTTAAAAACTGTATATGGTATGACAGTAGTCAATATGTTGCTCCCCCAAAGACAGGCAAAGTAGCAATCCACTGGCAGCAAGTCTTCCGATGGCTACAATTCCAGTCCTTATAACACGTGCCTACTTGCGCCATGAGCACTGAGCTAGCTATCTGAGTTTTAAGCCCCAAAGACAATGCAGGTGATGGGAACTGAGATTACAATTGCCTTTCAGTTATTTCCATCAAGTTTTTTTTCCAGTGTGGGTTATTTTTTTTTTTCTTTTTAAAGAACTGGATTACCTGAAAGATTTATTGATATACTGTCAATAGCAAGGGGACAGCATGGGTGCACAATCAAACAAGTGTCCTGAAGCTCTGCAAAGGTCACTTTCCCTCAGCCTGCAGCACCTTTTGCACAGCTGCAGTCCCTAAGAGTTACTGTCACATGCACCCTACTCCACAGATCCAGCAGCCTGAACAAGTGGCAGCCACAGCCTGACCCAGTCTAGACTGGGAATTACAATTTCTAAAGGTTAAAGCTGTGGGCCCTTAAATCTCGTTAGGAATTTTTGTTGGTTTTCAAGTGACATTTAATTTACCAGTTGAATACAGATCCCTCCCCTATCATGCCTGTCCATTTGCAAGGGAAAGCATAGTATAACTCCCAACAGACTGTTTCTAATTAAGAGTGCCTCAAAGTTACAACTCCATCACAATTTCCACTATGTCTGTCAGCTTAAAAGAAAGTAGGAGACAGCTGAAACACTGTTTTAGGCATTTCTTGGTACCTCTCCTAGTTTTCTCTCAGCTCTAACTTCCTTTGGTTTATGTGTGGCTTGGGAGCAGAGTTCACAAGGCAGCCATCAACTGCTGCAAAACAAAAAGGTACAGACATTAGAGAGATTCACTTCTAATAAAGTCATCAAATACTCATTCCTCCAAAGGAGGCAGAAAGATAATCAGAACAGCAAAGTCCCCGCAGAGCTTTGCATGAGAAAAGGGAACTATTTATACCCACACAGAGCTTAATTAGATTTCTGATGCAATTCTGCATACTTTTTTTTTTTTCTGTACAGTAAGCACATATCTGCAAGAAATGCCCTGAGCCAGAATTCCCCACAACAGTGGGGCTGACAGGACATAGGACAGAAACCCACTCTTGGCGGGGTAGCACTAGCCTTTTTTTACTTCCCCCTTTTTTCTTTTTAAACATTCAAGGGGTTTTTGTTTTGTTTTTGTATCCCCTCATGACAAGGTGATAACTAAAACACTTTCCTTTACATTACTCAGAATCACATCTGATTTATCCATTCTGCTCCTGATAATACTGCTAAGCCTTTACATAGTGATTTACATCTTCAAAGCCCCATACAAAACACTAATTAATCTTCACAGCCCCTGTACTATGGGAAAATTTATTCCCATTTGGTAGATGATTAATAATTTGCCCTAGGTCACACACCAAGTTAGTGGTAGCACATTTTTTCCTTTTTTTTTTTTTTTTTTTTCCCCCTTCCTGTCCAAGACATCTAGATCCTGCTATTAAGAAACACTGTTTCCTTTTCAACAGGCAAAGAGTCACCTAGATACAGTGGGCAAATTAACCATCAGAAAAGCAGCACAGCATCTAATCCAGCCTGCCAGAACACACTGGATGAGCGTCCCAAGAGTTCATGATGCTGGAAATACAATAATCTTAATACTACAGCAGCGCAACGGGGCTCAAGTATAACGTGAAGCACGAAGACTCTTGGATGAACCAGACCACTGATGCCACAAGCCTCCCTGGTTGACTGGTTGAGGTGTTGGTAACAGCAGCTGAAAATTTATCTTCCTCTTTCATGACAGGTCCTTGCAGTCTTCCTCTGTCACGGATTACAGAGGTTTTTTGGATCCTATGCGCTCCTGATAGTTAACCTCTTGACAGCTCCCTGCTTTGAGCTGCTCTCGAGCCTTTGCAGAGGAATTTCCACTGAGGATACAACTGGCCTAAGAACTGATCAACTACAGGGTAAGACTGCCCAAGCTCATCTCCAGCGCATATGTCCATACTGGAGTAACTCCTTTGTTCTAAAGATCCTTGTATACTAGACAGGGGTGTGATAGCCCATTTTGCAGGTGAGGCCATTTGCAATGCCACATGCGATAAGTCAGCATCTCTGAGCCAGAAATGACACTGGATGTGGAAGCCACTTATCTTCTTCCAAGCAAGAAAGGGAGATAAAGAGAAGTCTCTGTCCTAGGCTTGTTGTCTACACTCCTTTTCCTCCAAATGCCACATGTTTTGCTCCTTTGTAGAGATACCCTGCCCAAAGCACTAGTAAAGGACAACCCTTCCCCATTTCATTAATGGTCTAGTTAAAAACCATGCTCTAGATGTGAAAATTGAAAGGTTAGTTAGAAAGAATGAGATAATGAAACCTTCAGATGATTGCAGAACAGCAGCAGAGAAGCTGCACTGGAGAACTCCACCGGTTTAACAGAGCAGAGAAAGACTCCCCAAGCCTGCAGCATCAGCCATCATGGCCTTGATGCAAGAAGGTCCCACACTATACCCTGTTCTCAGCCTGCATACCACAATCAGTGGAAGAACCAGTTCCCACAAGTTCAGCATTTGTTCGGACATCCCGTGTTCCAGCCTTATTCACATGCCCTTAACTGTACTAACCTTCCAGCTCCACTGAGATAAGCAGATGGGAAACCCCACAGGTCAGGAATTTGCCACTTAACTTTGAACAGAAGAGCAGAGATCAGAGAAACACAAAGCCTTATCACACGTGCTGGACGCCACACAAACTGGAAGAGGCACATGCCAAAAAGCATCTTTCAGAGTGACAGAGCACAAGTAAGCATACAGGCACAAACAGGCATGTCATGGGCTGCTTCCCAAAGCCAAGTGGGTTCTTCATGAACCAACACCTTCAAAACTGTCTCCTTGATTTTCTCTGTCTTTCCTATGTATATATTGCCCAACTCTTTCGTAGCCAAGCCTTCAGAGTTGAATTCAAGCACAATGCTACAGCATAGAGACAAGAAGCCTGGACAAAAATCACCATGCTTTCAAAAGATAAGTGATTTTATCATCATGTAGGAATTGCACGTCAGCTGCTTCCAGCTCTTTACATGTTGTTAAGTTTTCCTGGACTGGAAAATGCTAGGGACATTTTTGAACAGCTGAGCTGGACACTCATCACAGCCTTCATCGATCAGACTAAACAGAATATTCACACCTGCTTTGTGAGAAGTGATTTACAGTATTTTATTTTGTATCCAGATGCTGAGCTTGTGAAGCCTGCACAGGTTTTAGATGCAGAGGATGAAGGACCAAGCTAAGCACTAACACAGAGGCAGAAAGGATAATTCTTAGCAGTTTGCAGCCTTACTGATGGTTAGGGTTCAGGAGATTTGTGAGGAGTGATGCCAGGACAGCTGATTCTACAAAGACACAATGATCTGGAGAAGAGTTCATTTTGCCCTCTAAAAGCATGTGAAAAAGACAACTTCTCTATTCATATGGACAGATTCACTCTCCTGATCATCTTTGCCTGGCTACAGGCAAATTAGGCTGGAGAAATCTTTGCTGAAGAGATAACAGGAGTGTCCAAATGCATAGATAGGATGTGGAACCTACATGGAAACTCCTCACTCACCAGATAAGCTGTCAAGATAAATCATTGCTTGAGCTCCTACCTTCCCCAGTCCCTGCAGAGGCGGATTCCTGCTCCTGTACCTCCCTCTCTGTCTGAGTCTCGGCATTCTGCAGCTGAGGCGCCAAGGTCTGGGTACCCTGCGAAGTCACAGAGGTGGGGGGGTTTCGGGGTTGCAGGCCTATGGCATTCATCAGGCCCATGTCCCTGTCTGTCCTCCATGTGGCTCTGCTGGTTCTGAAAAGAGAGAAAAACAAATAAGGAGCATTTGGAGGCAATGTGCCCCAGCAAGACTGAAGCATCCACCTGAGCCTCTTGCCTCCACTCCAACCAGGCACCTGCTAGCCACTGCGCAGATCGGGCTGGAGGGAACTGTGACCTGCACTTATTTATGCACGCACGGACACCACTCCCCAGCCTCAGCTGGCTGGTCTCTTGAATTTTAAGCCAACAGAGTCTTACAGTCTACTCACCCTTCCACAGAAGCAGTATGTCTGACAGGCACAGATAGATATCCCTGAAGCATCACTAAGCCTGCAGAACAACTCTGTCTTGGGGTCACTGAGTTGAGTAGGCAACGCAACATGCAGCGCAGGACCATAAACACACACACAACCCCCCTCTGCACACTGGCAGGGCGGTTTTAAATCCCAAGGATGCAGCCTGTATCCCTTCTCTCCTCTGAACCTCCCAGTTTGTCAGCATCACACATGAATGCGCTCCAGCAGGCATTTCTGCCCATTCCAGTCGGACAAGAGAAATTCTCTGTTCTCAAGAGCAAACAACAGGAGCCACCTCAAGGCTCATGAGCTTCTTCTCGGAATTGAACAGTTGAAGTGTATGACGCTACAAGAGCTGAATCTTGACAATGCTTGGATGCTCTTTCCAAAACTGACCTCTGGCTGTTAACTGCTGGGAATGGTAAAGAGATTCTAGGAAAGAGTGCCTCATTCACAACCTTTATTCATAAGGTTTTGAAACCTGCCACACTGTTCTTGCTCTCTCTTTGAGCTAGTTCATTCTTGAGCACTATTTCTGCCTTCAAGCTGCTCCTAAGCCCATCATGCAAGACTGATATATGCCGTTAAAAAAACATGAGTAGTGGCAATATCCACTCACATGGCAGAGTAAAGAATCTCTACTACTTATTTTTCACTCTTAATCAGTCCAAGGCTGTAGGACAGCACAGACATTGCCCTGTACACCAGCTCATAACTTCCTTGGGATCCTGTAGCTCCTGATTCAGAAACCAAGACTGCCACCCTCTTGCTGAGAACAGCTGGCTTAAGGAGAAGTACTCTTCACTGGGACAAGAAGCAAGGGACTGCAGCATCACCCTCGTGTTTAGAGCAACTAATGCGTGCATCACCGGACAGACTGGATGAAGCAGCCAATAGGGCTGTCAAGGGATTTAGCTTTATTTTTAGTTTATTGCTGAGAAACAACTGTCCCATGACCAGAAACCAAAGGGATGAAAATCAGTCACCAGGACCGCCCAGTGGATTTGCACCCATCTCTGTGAACCCCCCACCTCCATTCTTCAGTTATCCCCCAAAGGCCATTTAGTTTGCATGGTGTCTTTGATGCATCGAGCCCCATATGTTCCTCATGCAGCTTGCTCAAGGACGTTACTAAGGATGACACATGTACTTCACTATCACTGGCAGCACTTTTGGGCACTGAATGTCACTTACTGGAAGCAGGCCAGGTGGCCCAACTAGGCAGCGTCAGAGTCGGAAAAAATTGCATTATTAAAACTGTCAGTGCTAAGGGAACAAAGAAGAAGAATTGGTGCTGTCAGATGCAACAAAAGCAGCAGAAAGGGTCAGGTCTCTCTAACCCACACCCAGGAGACTCACCCAGGCCGCTCAGTGCTCCTGCTGCTGGAATGCACAGCGAAGACGTTCTCATTCAGCTGGTCCCAGTGGTACTCAACTCCAGAGTTTAAGGCCCTTGAAACACCAAAGGAGGAAAAAATATTAGTATGGCAGGACACTATTCCAGCCAGCACGTGAAGGCACATCCCCACAACATGAAGGACAGTGTTGATTCCTGCCCTACAGAAACTGCAGATCTAGCTTGGCTCATGTTTTGGTAAAAGCGCTCATCACCATAAACAGCCTTGCAAACGCGGAGCACTGCATTACCCAGATTGCTCTGGAATATTCTGTTCATTTCCATTCAATATTAGCACTGAGGCACAGCAACAGGAATAGAGAGATTTTCAGGAAATGAAGACATACAACTGTGTGTATAAAATCATGTTACCCTAACTCCAAGTGACTAAACAAAGAATTGGAATGGGAAGGCCAATTCTCTCTGTGGTGCCTGCCAGCATTTCCTGCACTAGGTAATCCTCAGTAAAACACTGCTCTTATTCGACATTTAGTTTCTTTGCAAATGGTTCTCATTCTACCTGTAAATAAATCTCTATACAGCCCTCTTACTGACAGTCACTGTGGAGCAAGGGCAGATGTAGAGGATACTTTAGTAAGCTTCCACAAAAGAGTTTGTACTGGATCAACTACCTGTGTGTCCGAAAAGTCCAAAACTGGAATTTTAGAGCTACCACTACTAAGTTTAACAGAACAGCCAACACTCTAGCAATCTTTTACAGTGCATTTCCCAAAAAGATATGCAAAGCCAAGGCTGGTTAATCACTCCACAGGAACAGGCAAGGTTAACAGTGTATTGAGAATCATCACGTCGCTGCTGAAGACTATGGGCAATCACAGAAACTAAACCACCATAACCATGATGCCGTAAGCGCATCTCCCACTATTTCTAAGGCCCAACAGCTCTTAGACTGGAAGAGGATAAGAGCAAACCTAAGCTTACTCTGTGCCGTACAGAAATGTCAGAGGACAGGCACACACTATGCAGTTCAAGGCAGTATGGAGACCTCCTACCTACTGCTGTGTCCCACCTCCAGAAGCACTATGGGCTGCATTGCCATGGAAGAGACTTTCTGTACAGCGTTTTGCCATGCCATGCTGATGCACCCGCTCCCTGTGAGCTGGCCTGAGAGTTTTGAAACAGTGCTGTGGTACTACCACATGGCTGCTGGACTGCAGATTTGCCCCTGATGGTGCTAGGTGGAGAGTTAACAGTGCTGTGCAGTGGTCACCATCAGGCGTGTAAAAAAAAAAAAAGGGTCCTGTGCAGGCAGAAGGGAACTGCATCTGAAGAGCTGGACTTGCATCACACCACAGGCAGTCTCAGAGCACGAACTAAGGCTAGTCCCACAACCTGAAGGAAGGATTCAGGGCAAGTAGTTAGTAGCTGGTTATGGCTCAGGCACAAACATGGTGTTTTATGTATATATAAAAGCTGTTGTCCCTGTAATAAGATGCCTCAGCAGAACTGGCAAGAACCCCAGCTTAGTGGACGCTGCAGGTCAGATGCGCTGCAATGGGAGAGCTGTGTGTGCTGGAGGCCTTGGGCACCCCGGGCTGAGACCAAGGGCAAAAGCTACAGAAAATTAGGTCAACAAAACCATGCAGAGAGTCTACAGGAAGTAATCAGTCGTCACTTTTTTTTTTTTTTTGGTGCTGAGCTAGCCCTGCACTGCATTATACCCCATGAAAGCAGCTGCCAGGGAGATGCTGATTTACAAAGGCTTCAGAGTTTACTGACAGATGGTAACCTGTGACTAAAACTGTGCCAGTCCCTCTGGCTGCTCCATCCCCTGCCTAGTATACTGAGACTTAGCTGTCACACTTTGCTGTCTCCAAAGTAGCATGATCCCTAGGCAAGTGAGACTCTCTGACCTGATAGGCAAAATTTCCAGAAAAAGCCTAGTTTGCTTAGTATCTGCGGCTATTATCCAAGAGAGCTAAACTGACCTGTGCTCTTTTCCCCCTCCTTCCATGCTTCTTTATGCTTTCCAAAGTACAGGTGTGGTCCCCACAGCCACCTACACGACTGGTATTCCTCGCCAAGGTGCTCCGTGTGCCCTACCTGTCTTTGCCAGCTCCCAGCTCTAGGAAGCAGAAGACTGCAAAGCTTTCCCTAGGCCAAAACATGAGATGGCAATACTGAGTTTCCCCTCTTCCGCCAAACACTGTGTGTTCTTGTACTACACAGAAAGCTCAGTTCCTGTGCACGCACACACACGCACACACCTGAGTCTGACTCACCTCACTTCTACAAAAGCATGACGGTACCAGGCTGACATGCAGTACACCAGGTTAAAAACTCCCATCCCTGCTCCTACCCATTCTGCAGAGGCTCGCTACTGTACATTCAGGTTGCTGGGCAGGAAAGTCCATTCTAACTCCACACTATCAATTTGCACCTTTCCCTAGTTTCCATTTATCAACTGAGTTTCACTGCCAGGGTCCTATTAGTTACTCATTTACTGCCAGAGAATCAAGGACTTGGCTCTCCTTTCCCAGAAGGAGGACCTGTAGCAGCTGGTGCCACTGCTCCCATTGCTGACTCTGGGAACACTGATGGACGGGCTTAAGACAAGCTCACTAGACATGGCCATGATGGGAGCTCAACATCCTCAGCACCACTTTAGCCTGGCTTTTTAGTCTGGACTGTGTGTGTCTTCCTGCAGGGTCAGAAAAGTGGCTCAATAAACAGTTGGCCCTCCCTTCTGCAGCAGCAAGCATCCTCCCAGCTACCCTTCAGCAGACTCTTCCCCCACCAGGGTCAGCTAACCAACTTAACCTCTCCCAACTCCATCTCTCGCAAAAGACTTGAAGCAATAAAAGCCTCAGCACAATCTTTGTTCTCTTTTGCGTGCATCTGCATCTGTCCGACTTGCATCTCATCTATCTCTCCACAGCCCTAACACCAATATCCAGCTTGCTCCCAATTAGGTCTTCCAGCCTTTGGATGACTGAGGCTACAGAAGAGATGTTTCAGACTGCATCAAGGTACAGTGGAGAAAACAAATGCCTGAACTTAACAGGGAACTGGTTGGGCGCTATCTTTTATATGAAGATCATAACTTCCCTTCTTAATAAGCAAAGATTTCATCAAAGAAATGCTGCTATTTATTGTACGGGTTAACTGCCATACAAGACCATGCCTGCATTAGCAACTTGATCACACAGTCTTAAGTACACAACACGATATGTGTGACAACCACAATTACCTTGGTTTAAATCAGATTTTCAATTAAGCTTAAAGATTTGCGCTGATTTAAGCACACCTATTTAAAACAGTGCAACCCCCCTTTTCAGAAAGCCTAAAGGTTTTTTTTAACGACCATTGCAAAATATTGCTTGAATTTTGTAAATTAGCAAGCCTTTCAGAGCACGTTTCCCAGGAGATTTGCAAATCAAGGCCTGACTATTCATTTCACAGAAGCAGAGCTTACACTGGAGAAATGAATATTTTTCAGGTAACATAAGCATTTAACTTTTGCTCCATCAAACTCTAGACATGGAAATGCTAGAAGCACTTGACATTTTCCAAGGCATAAGGTAGAAGCTCTGTGTAGCATGCACCATGTTGCCACTTGGCTATAGATGCAGCAAGGAGGACATTTGTTGCCCAGGGCTTCAGGGTGAAAAATTGCAATTCTCCACACTGCATCAGTCATGGACAGTGAAGTCCACTTAGTCAAGTTCTTCTTTTCTTCCTTTTTATGGCTGTCGCTAAGCTCTCTAAACCCTCCCTGGAAATTTCCATTAACTTTGTTAAATGCAGAGCTGCTCACAGCCTGGCTTTCCCAGCAGGGATCTGTTCCGAGATGGACGTTTCCTTCACGCCTGTGTCCAGCTCACATTATTAACAAGCTTGGAGAGGATGAAGGGCACAGATTTGCATGCTTTGCTGAAAGTCGAATAAGGAGTCGGAGTGGAGCCTGTTAAGCACCAAAAGCCAACAACTTAGGCAGCACAGCCTCTTCCTCTGCATGGAGGTATTACCTACACAGCTCAGGTATGTCCCCCTGAAGAAACTAGGACCAAGCCGTAGGAATTAATGACAAAATTATTCATGTGTGACAAGAAAACTGAAATACGATTTACTGCATTGGCTTAACCAGTATTTGAAAAGTAAACTGACAAAGCACAGATCAGCACAAAACAACTTAAGACATCTGGGTAACCCTGCAGCTGGCATACCCAAAATTGGGAGTTGAAGAGGAAGAGGGATTAGGACAAAAGTTCCCCAACTGTACCTAACAATACAGCTCAGCAGCAAGATGGCAAGACAAAAAAAATAATTTGCAAGTAGGTTATGCATGTCCAGGAATGCGTAAATAACACTGACTGTCTTTTCACTTAAACCATCCCCAATACTGAAGAAGGTAGCAGCAATGGGCAAATCCGCTGCTCTCCTTCAAATCCTGCCACATGGAAAGACCCAACAGTAAGTAGCACACTTGTCTGCTACAGCACGGAATTAAATTTTGATTAAGACACTGCTGCCTGCAATCCCACCTAAAAATATCAGCACAACCCCATTACTACCATGAAGATTGTGGCAAGCCCAACACAGAGAAGACTAGCCGCAAAGCAATGCCATGCAGCACGCAGCTAGGCGAGTATCTGATTTTCATGCTGCCAAGGTTTGCTTTCTCCACAAAAGAAATTAGTCTTTAAAGCTGATTTCTGAAATACACTGTCCATTCAAGATCACTAAGAGCAAGCATACAAACCCAGGTTAGTTGACAAAGGATTTGAATTCCCCAAGACATGCTTTACTCCCTTTGTGTGAACTTGCCATTCTTAAGCCAAAGTGTATCAAGGAAATATAGCGAGCTACAGAGAGCAAAGTGACACTACGCTAAGGAACAGGAATCCATTGTTCTTGTTTGGGAAGAAAGAAGCAGCACATGGTATCTCATGCAATGCAATGCTTGGCCAGATTCCAGATGCATCCTTGTCAGCAGCTCATTATCTCTTCTGCCAGCGTGTGATGATCAGCACAGCAAGCCCATCCCTGGCTCCCATGATTAGCTAGGCAACGGTATTGTCAGTACAAGGCAAAGTTTGGCACTCCCAGCAGCTGCCTGGATAGGAAAACAATCATTTCTAACACTCTACTTCATAAATATTTAGTTCTCTGTGCAGGCGACGAACCACGTGCGGAGACAAATCAAAGTAAAAATTGGCTGCAGTGCAAACTGTATGGAACCAGCAAACGGGTTTCCTGGAGTAGCTCTGCGGGGCAGTAATCCCCTTAGACCAAGGTGGCAGCTTCACTGATACCAGACTACTTCAGAGCACGCCCTTGGAGTACAGCCCATGTATGACTAGCCAGGGGAAGCGCAGGAGACCAAGTATAAGAATTCCTAACAAGATAAGCCACACAGAAACAAGATCCGCAGTTTACGATTAACAACCACACAGACATTTAAGTGACGTATGAAATTATCCTATTCATCACATTCAGAGGAACAACTGAAAGGTCACCCCTTCTCTGCAACTAGCAGCGGGTACATTTTTACTCTCTATACTGATACAGCCAGCTGATATTCCAGAATCCTGCAAGCTTCGCCTGCCTGAAACCAGCAACCATGCAGAAACACATCCTGACGCCTACTCGAATTGCCAAAAGTGCCGCAGAAGCAGGACAGCAAGCAGCTCGGTGCAGCTGGTAGCCATGTGCCTGCTTCAGGGGAGATGCCAACTCAGCTGGTAACACCATGCGAGACGACTGGTCCTGTTTGTTTGATTGTGTCAGCTAGGCTAAATAGCGGGATTTTTGAAGAGGCTTTATTCAAACTTACACCATTTAAATGAGGCCAGCCTTATAAATTTGGAGGCACTAGTAGCTATTAACACTTTTCTGTCTCAAGAACGTGAACGTGCACAGGTTTGTTCTGCCCACCAGCAGGCTACTAAAACTGGACACAGTCCAGGCTCTTGCAGCCAGCGGGTAAGATTTAGGGAGAAGGCACGCCTTTAACGGTCATCTTCCCCGGGCACAAATGTGACATTGCAGCTAAGGAAGAGAGTGTCATCCGTCAGCTAAACTGTGAAATACCAGAGGGCAAGAGGCGTGCGGGCGCGAGACCAGCACGACACCGTGCGCGAGCGAGACCGTGCGCGACAGCAAGAGCGAACGGGGAGAGAGAGAGGATAGAGATGAATACAGTAGGAAGAACACAAACATGATTGTTTCTTCTGCTCCACGGAAAACCCAAGTGACCTCCAGGAGTCAGCATTTGTAAGCCTGCCTGTCACCGCAGTCTGCATGTAGCGGATGAGCAGACTCGTGATACGGAGGACCAACCAACAGAAACCTTAAGAGGAATTTGTCTTACATTCCAAGGGAGAAAGTCTTAAATTAAGAAACAGTCTTCCAACACATTCAACAGGAACGATAAATGTAAATTAAGCACCAAGACAATGAGAGCGCAGAAGGAGAAAGCTTTGTATGAAAGTTTGGATGTTAGATTATCTTGGGACTCAAGAACAAATACTGAGGTTGAGAGCTACACAGCAAAACCTGTGTTGAGAACAAGGACAAGAAAAGTCCCTCACAGACAGCCTTCATGCCCATACCAATTCCTCTACCAGAATGCCACAACAGTTTTTTAAAGCAGCTTTTTTACACCACTGTCAGCATGACAGAAGTAACTCGTGCCTGAGAGAATAACAGGAACTCTTTATAGTCCTGAACGTGACTCCCATAATACTGATATAAGTAGATCAGCTACTTCAACATGTAGAAGAGATAGATCCCAATTTTCAAGGGGCATACTGAGGCCATCATTAAATGCAAAATATTTGTAAGCAGATGGACGAAACATTCAAGCAAGGTGGGCACAGATTTCAGATTTTCTCCGATAACACTGGTAAGATTTTTGCATATGATATATACTACACTACACAGTAGTCTTGGCACTATTTAAAAAAAATGCATGTTTATGTGAATAAGAGCATACCATCCAGACAAAATAGCCTGCAATAAACAAGGCAGAAATAAACCAAATAATTTCCTGATTTTTCACTGATTTTCTTCTCACTCAAAATCTTGCCAGTATTCCACAACATCCTTCACTTATGTGGCTCCAACCACATCAAGTAGCACGTAGGGATCCTCTGGAAGGTAAATAACAGATTCCAGAACACAGAGCTTTAAGTTCCTTAAATAAGAACAATTTAGCTTGGTATCACCTTAAACCAAACTCTAAAGATGGATAACTTGCTTAAATTGCTCTAAAAACCTAAAGGCTTGTTAATTGCTTAAAGTGATTACAGGCAGACTATACTCCAAATAAGCTTTGAACCCTCAGAATATCTTAAGCTGTTTATGATCTATCAGCTCTTCCAGTGGCTTAGACAATTTAGGATGTTAGGAATCTTCGGGGGAGTGCAAATTGCTTAAGCCTTCTAAGGCCTTAAACACCTTAAACTGCTAGAAGTCTTGAGAGCCAAAGTCACCCTTTAGTCTTCTTTGAACTCTCACCAGCATTTTAGCAGAAACTAGTATTTACGTTGATTCAAAGATGACTTCAAAGTAGGCTTGTTTTGCAACTCTTATGCCAACAAACTAAACCAGGAAACTGCATTTAGGATGGGAGAAATCAACTTCAAAATAAATACTTAAAATTAGCAAGCACAGCAATGACTTTTTTTTTTTTAATAAAACATTGCGATGTGCACACACAAAGCTGCCAAGCTCCAGAACCAAGAACTTGCCTTGGTCTAATCTCAACGAGATCCACAGGGCAAGCCAACTTTTATAGTTTTAATCTTCAGCAGCTTTGAAATTAGCCAACTAAAAAGTGTTCTGTTTAGCACACAGGGGAAACCTGTAAAGAAAAAGCAAAAAATCAACAAAAAACCCAAATCCACAATTATTACTCCAGTAACTCACAGTTTGTAGCCATTGAGTTGAGACCATTTACAGAACCAGAGAGCTTGAGCATTTAAAAAAGAGAAAGAAAATGAAAAGCTTGGTTGTTTTATTTGCTAGCTGGATTCACTAGACTCCCGCTAGAAAACACAGGCATAAGGGACAACAAATAAAACTCCACAAATACACTGGATCAAAGACCAGAAAATTAAAGATGATCTTATTGGAAAGCCAAGGGAGTAAACAACCGAACAAGGAAGGTCTAGTATAGACCTGCAGAGAAAATAAAGGTTTTAAGAAAGCAGGATGGACTGGTGCTGCCAAAGAGGTAAAAGACTTTCTAAAAATAAACAGGAGGAAAATGGTACTGGAATGAAAAAAGGCCTATTCATCATGAGGCTAAGTACAAAAATCAATAATGACTCAAAGTGGCCGAGATACTGAATTTTTTTCTCTGAAGTCTCCACTTAAAATATATCCAAGGGTACTTACGCAATTAGGGAGTAAGAAAAGAAGCCAGGCATAGCAGCTATTTGCACTCGTTAAGAAAATGAGATAAAAAAAAAAAATTAACTTTTGAGCCATTCACACCTGATTTTTAACACGTTCCCGAAAACTGAGGAAGTGACAAAAGGCCAGAAAAGCCAACTTAGCAGAACTCTTTAAAAAGAAAGCCATACTTAAATTGACAATTACTCTCTTCTAAGCATAACTTTTATCCTTAAAGACAGTCATGTAACAAAGAGAAAAAAGGAAGATATATGAAAACAATGAAAGAGTGAGCCACATGCAGTAGGCAGCAAGTCAAATAATTGCTTGCATGAAATGTAATTGCTTTTGTAGATAGAATTAGAAAAAAGTAAAGGAAGAAAAGGTGGCAGGTGTGATCTGAATAGATATAAGTGAAGCATCTGGTAACTGTTCTTAGAGTATGTGGCCACACTTTTAGAAAGATTGCTATCTAATGTAAGAACCAGTAAAGACCTGCAAGAAGTCCAGTGAAATAGCACACAAACTGATAAGCAGCAGGTTAAGTTTCTTTAACACTGAGCTCTGTACCAAGTTCCCTTTCTCATGGTGGAAAATAAGTGTCACTAACCAGTCAGTGCTTCAGTGTACCTCGAAGAACTGAGTGAGGGAAATGAACTTGCGAATAACTGAAGACTTAAAGCAGCTCTCAAAAGTTTATCTCTAGGATTCATAGACATATTAAGTGGAATTTTATGACGGCATCTTCCACCTAATGCCAGCATTCATCCTGGATATCAAATTCACATACAGAAACAGAAATGGAATAAAAAAACAGTATCAGAATGGAGATACTGTTTCAAGCCTCCATATTACCATGCTACTTCTCTTGCATATGCAATGACTGAGCCTCTCGGCACTCAGGATACCTAAGGCTTCCCTGCACAATTTGGAAATAATTAATTTAGTTTCTTTCTTAAATGCATGAATAACAAAAACCAAATATAAGCTTTCAGGATGCACCTTTAGTGCAAAATTGGCCATCTTGCCCCTTTTTCAGTCCTTTCATTAATCAAAATAACCTTTTACCCTCATTTAGAAATTTCAACGTATCTTGTGGTTAACAGGCAGCAAAAGTCCAGGACATGGATTCGCTTACTCAGCCATGGTCAAAGGCCACTGTGCAGATGGTGCTTTTCAAAAGGCCACCTGCAGGGAGGACTCGGACATAACCAGTATCTCTAGCTGCCCCAGTTAACAGTTGTGAGAACATTCCTCCCTCGTGCAGGGTTGCTAACATTCCCTCGATTACACATGCAAGAAGACAGCTCCTCCTTCTGTCTCTTTGTTTACTCCATCCTCCTGAACCTACTCTTAAAAGGCAAACAATGCACCAGGGCTTATGCTGCTGGGAGTTATCATTGCTAGAGGCTGAAGAGCCTGATGAATGGAGCCAGCCAGCAGAGAGACATGATGCGCCAGGCAGGTGGGTAGATTACCATCTCTTTACCCACGCTGATAACCAGATGCAGACACACTGTCCCCATTACCAGATGAGAGGATACACAGCTCTCAGAGGGAAAAAAACTGGATTGGCACGGTAAGACAATTGCAACGATCCTCTGGAAAGCATAGGAATTTATCGTGAAGAGAATCTTCCCACAATAATTTCACATTAGAGGCAGATCTCACCACAAAGAATTAAAATATGCACACCGCATAGCACTTAATCAGTTTGAAACTCTCCACACCTACTTCCCAACGAGAGAATTCCAAGGGATGCTGCCTCTGAACCAGATACAACTTCAGGGGGTATTTTAATTCCATTACCAGATGCTCCGTCTGCTGAAGAAATCCTTCCTCTCTTGCAGATGCCTGCATTACATAGCTAGCCCTAGACAAGGTGCTTTGAGCGGTTGGTTTTGAAACACTTTTCCCAGGACACTGAGGTTTTGGATTAGCATTTTGAAAGCACGTGAGCACTGAGCCCTTCCAGAACCTGCTCCTGAGCATGGCACTCAAGGTGAAATGGTGAACAACTGGTATTTGGACCCCCTGCCTTTCTCCCACGGCAGTCCCCCACAAGAGAAGCCAGTAAAGGGCAATAAGCAGCATGCAGTCTGTTCCTCCTCACTTTCAGTCTCACCTGTTCATGTTTTACAAGACAATTAATGTTTGAGAAGCCCCACCAGGAGTGTTTCTGAATGGGAAAGCTCCTGTTAGGATGTGACAGGATAGGAAAAGTTATGAGCACTAAAAACCAAATTCTTTTAATTCAGTAGGTGTGTTTCTACTGTACAAGACATTATGGATTTCATTCCATGCTGCAAAACCCAAAGATTCAGGAACTGAATCAAACCTTGAACTATGCAGAGCCAAGAAAAATGTATAAAACTTTAGTGAGCATTAGCACTGGTCACACTTACAATGGATGTCAGGCAGCATGTGGTGGGGCAGAAGCAGCCTTGGGGAGGCTAAAAAAGCATTAGTAGCCACACGGAAAAGTCATGTGCAGCAGGACAGCAGAAGGGTGGGGGGGAATTCACACTGCTGTCTACCATCTCCTGCAACAGACCTCTAGGCCACAGTGAGTAGTACACGGTAGTTCACTTAATTTGATAAGTGGAGCACACTACCTCAAGGGGTGTACCTAAAGGGATTCCTGTTTTCACGTGGCACGGCTCTCCCAGTGAACTTTAGCATCATGAATTTAACGTCTTGATTTAGCTCAATGGTGCCCACCCTTTAAAACGTGACAGCCTCAGAGCCTTTCAATACCACACTTCTGGCCTCAACACAAACTCATCTGACATCCGAAAAACACAGCCTACCATGTGGTAATGTGAAGCCATGCGCAAGCAGACAGCGTACTCATGATCTACTATGTATGCAAGTCTATCAGTTGGCAACCATCTATACACTGAACCATGACAAGAGTAAACTACAGGACCCTCAAAAAAGGAACAGGCTCTCTCAGCCTCATACAGACTGCAACCTGTTTCCGATCCACATCTGAGGACCAAAACTCTCTAATCAGCCAGACTTGCCTGTGAACCACAGACCTGAGTACCTTTGCTCCAGCCTATCATTGCAATTGGTTAAAAAGCAACAAGACAAGCATGAAGCATCCCCCAAAGACACTTACACTGCTTATGATCTACTCAATTCCATTAATTATTTTATGCATCTTCAGGACTTGCCTTTTTTCATATCAGCTTCCTGCACTTTGTACTCTGTCTCCAATGGTCACTTCCGTGAACCTTCTCCCAGCAACTCCTTCTCTTGTATGGTGGCTGATGATTTTTTCAAAAAATGAAAGATCAGACTCATGAAAAGTAAATTGCTTGTCCTGTTGCTCACTTGCAGAAGAAGTTGTTTCCAAAAGCTGGGTTCCTGTCCCACGGGAATCCAGTGCCCTGAGTTCTTTCACACAGACCATTCCTCAAAAGGACAGTAATTCAGCAGGAAAAGTAGACAAAGTTTTTAGCAGGTCAGAGAGACCTGCTATAAGATGGACAGGTTTTTTATTTGCAAGCAAGTGAAACCAGCAGCTAAAGAAGCAAAAGAAAAGAACATGAAGGACAGACAGACACTGCTGAACACCAGCCCCACCACCTTTGCTATTTGTTACCCTTACTCAGAATAGTATTTATTCACTGACAATTGGGATCTCTGGGTTTTCAATACAAGTCTGTATCTCATATGCATGTTCAAACTGACTTATTAATAAACAACTTAAGTTGGTTGGCCTTTGAGTGTTTGGGAAAGGAGGAACTTTCCTGATGTTATGTTAAAAGTTTCTTCCCATTTAATCACATAAAAAGCAGAGAAAACAAATTGATGCTTTTCAGTAGCACAATTTAGTGAGCTGGGTGTCACCCTGAAATCTAAGGAAGCAGGTACACAATGTCCTTCCTTTCCTTTACTCACCAGAATGGCAACCCTGCTAGGGGTTATATGTTTGGCTAATAAAAACATTTATTCTATCCTCATAGCTACTGTACCGGCTCATGAATTCCAGTCTCTTACAGGCTTCTTTCAGGCCCATTAGGTGCATTTCCAAGCGTGGATGAACACTGCTGTCACCACCTCACCTTCCTACAGCACAACAGCTCTGAGAGCCAACTTGTCAACACCTGTTTAGACAGGGACCGTGGGTTCAAAATACTGGAAACTGCCTCACGGCTCAGCAGTCCAGTCCCACCCCCAGTCACAAGTATTCAAGTCATACACTTGGCTCTGCAAGCCAGCCAAGCTGCATCTTCAAACAGCTAAGCCTTTTGCATCCACCCAACCAACGCACAAGCTATTGCAGAAATCAGCTGGTTAGCCACCTTTCTCCAGTTTGCAGCCACAACCTAGTCATAGTCAATTTATGCTTCTTTGTTCTCTAATAAAAAGCATATAAATTTAAATAGTTTTCCTTTCCTGGAGATTTATGGAAGGCTATATAACCCCTCCTTACCCTTCATTTTTAGCCCTGCTAAAGACCCCAGACTACAGGTTTTCTTAGATAAAAAGGCTCCACTGACCCCACTAGCAGCTCTTCTTAACTACTGTAACCAGTTCAAAGGCAGTTCTGAATATGGATATGTGATTTTTAAACTGTTCCAGCTTATGCATCTAGTTTTTTCTACAGTGATACTAACATTTTGTTATCTCTGCTGTTAAGCATCTTGTGTCTCATCCTGTAACTAAATTTCTTGTTTTTACAGCCTCATATATTGATGGCTTAATCACCTATGATCAACTAAAACCTCGGGTCTTTCTCCTCCTCTGTCGTTTTAAGTACTGAGCTCAGTGTTATTAGTCACTAAGTGCACTTTGTACTATTAAATTCTCATTTCTATAGCTCCAGTCACTTTCAAGGCAATCCAATTCTACTGCAATACTTTGATCTTTCTCTGCAATGACAAGGCTAATGTCACATCCTCTGCAAATTTATTCAGTACATCCTTACAAGGCATTAGTGTAAATAGTATTATTAATAAATCAGCCCTAGAACAGGTTCTTAAGGAAGTCCATCAATGATCTCTTTTGTGACAGAGTCCAGCTCTCAATCATGTTGTATTCATTCCTTTAGCCAGGCCTTTACCTGATCTTGTTCTAATCCCAAATTCTTTACAAATTAACTAGATTTATTTTAGTTCCAACATGGGAACTGCCTTACTAAAATACAGAGGTATTAGACCTGGAGCAAGTCCTTAGCCGACCGTTTAATTAAAAATAAACACATAAAATTCTCAAGGACAGGTATCCAACCAGCTATACTCCACCTTAGTCAAATCACAATGCATTCAATCCTGCTTTCCATGGTTTTAATTTTCCTTTCCTTCAAAATACACCCCAAAAATCTGTGTACCAAGTTCACACTATGGATTGCCAACATAACCTGACCTTCCTCATTTCTACCTGCAAAAAAACCTGCCATCAGTGCTACCCCAACCCAGCAATATAGCCCAAAACATTTGATTTTAATTACTGTTTCTTTAGAACTCTGGAAGGACTACTTGCACAGCTTCTCATTATGAGCCCATGGAGCTTCAACTTACACCTTTTTTTTTTGGTCAGCTTGTACTTCCAGTCTACTCATCTAATTTTCCCTAAGCACACGCTTTTCAAGTCCTGTATGTGAGGCACAGCTGCTATTTCAACCTGTTCATGTGATCCCTCTGGTACTTGGTTTCAAACACCTCCACTGTACATGGGAGTAAAGACCCAGGGAATTATAACCATCTCCATTGTTTGCTACTGACCACAGGTTTTTTTGCCAAAATAGAACAGTGGGGGTGTTTTCAGCAGTACAGTGTTTTCTTGATCTCTGCTGTTTGCTAGGCTACCCCCCATATAGTACTCTATCAATTGCTGAATCCTTTATTTAGTATTTCTCTTCCTCTATATCACTGCATATGGAAACTACACAAATACTTTTCATCTTCCTCCGTCGCTTCTCAAGTTGAAGTCAACAGATATGCCAACCTCAAACCAAGTCTATTAAGACAAGAAAAGAAGTACTGAGATGGCATCTACATGTCAAGATGTTTCCTTTCTCTGAGGATCTTCCAAGTAGATCTGGGGCAGACATCACAGCAGCAAGCCACTTCTGCTCTGATAGAGCCTCACTCATTTGTGTGTTCTGAGGTTAGAGCCTCAATGCAAATTATTCGGCTTGGTGAATATCTACACCTTCATGCAGAGGTTTGTAAGTCACTCTGGCTGTTGTTAGTCTATGAAATGGTGCAGTTGAGAACAGAACATATCAGGTGTCCTGCTCCAGAAAGAACCCACCAGTCCATGTGAGGTCTGCAATAGTCACCAGAAGCATCAGTCACTCCCATCCACCAAGCAGGAAACCTGTTGAAGCATTTTTGTCAAACCACCAATAAATCTCCCACCTCTAAAGCCACTTAGTATACAAAAAGTTTATTTTTGTTGGAATTGTGCATGATTGTTGCTGGGACAGGAGTAAGGAGATAGAGTGCCCTAGCAACATGGTAAGCTAAGAAGGTCTCACAGAGATGCTGCAGAAGGACTGACAGTGCTTCCGTAACATAACATAACATGAAAGTGTTCCTGTTTTGTCTTTAATTGGTGAGGTGCCAAGAAGAGACATGCCACTTAGCTTGGGGCTGCTGCAAGCACCAGAATGGACACCTAATGTGGGGTGTGGCAAGCCAGGACAGCCAGACCAAGCTCAGCTCTCCAGCATTCAATGCATCCACCCCTCAAGGAAGAATGCATTTCCCTGGGTTCTTGTCCAAGTTCATATCACGAGCCATAATCAGTAGTCTAGATCTTACAACTTCTCTATACTGAAAATAACTTAAAATAACTCTTGAGTTCAAGAAGAGAGCCATTATTCCTAAATAATTCTTCTGCTTAGGAAGTACAGCAACAATTCTTGAAGAAAGCCACTTATCCTGGAAGAGAGCGATTATAGCTTATTCCATAACAATATCTTGTAGAACTTCATGTACAAATAAGACCTTGATGAAAGATTATGTTCAAGAGAACAAGAGGGCTGTTTGAAGAATGCTGGCATTCTGTGCTACTGAAATAGGTCCAATCTGAATTCCAACCACAGATTTCACCAGAAGGCTGTACTAAATTAATCACTATTACAATTGTATATATTTGTTCTGATTTAAGATAGTGGTTCTACACTGACCATATGATTCTCCTCAAGCACCACATGCTTGATCTCATGCACAACAGATGGAGTCCACATGCATGTTGTAAGATCATTAGCAGTGCTGCAAGTTTCTAGCTGCCAGCTTTTAAGTTACAAGGAACTTCAACATGCAACGCATAACCCAAAAGAATACCAGGGTGGTTTAGTACCAGGAAATAAGTGAAGCAAAGAAATCCCTAAAATGTTCCTGCAGCATAAAAGAAACACTGCTCCAAAAGAAGCACTTGCACAACACGATGGAGAAAAGGGTCTCAATGAAGTATGGTGCGGAGACTCCCCAAGAACACTGAAAGCAATACATGTTTCACTGCTCAGATACTCAGTCATCATCTGTGTCACACAACACCTAAATTAGCTTGTGTTTAATTGCACATTCGCAAAGGGACAGTTACACCCTTCATGACACTGTATAAATAGAAGAGCGCTAAAGTCTACATGTCACACCATTGGGCTTTCAAGCGAGGACCAAACCAATTCACTGGCTTGCTCATAATCATGACAAAAAATCTTTGCAGTTCATAAAATCTCATGCTTGAACACTGTAACAAGTATTTGATAACTCTAGGTCAGCAGCTTTCAACCTGGTTGGTGGACTCCAAAGGGTCCACGAAAGCTGAGAAAAGCAAGCGTATCACTAACAGCTCAAATTTGCTGTTCTCACTGGAAGCTTTTAGAAGTCCGTAAGTCCAGAGAGACTGAAAGACACTGCACTAGACATATGTGAAACAAAGGATCCAGAAAGCCTAGAAAGACATGGGAAATAAAATGACCTAATGAGATGCATTTCAAACAGCCTCAGAAGTTTATTATCAGCAAAACAAACATTGACTGTAAGAGGCTCGGGTAAACACTGTGGCAGTCTGAAAGGTGCATTAGGAGTTGGGTTTTTGGGTCCCTCGAGCACAATGCCCCAGGCAGTGAAACGCCATCTCATCCCCACCACCCTAAGAACAGAACAGCCAAAGCAGTTATATCTCCATGTAAAGCAAGCACTTACTCTGGTCGGCAAATCACCAGGTCCCCTTTGTTGGTGCCATATGCCAATCCCAGGCCTGGCTCAGGCAGCCAGCGAGCAGAGTTTATGCTGACATGTCTTCTCTGGTCGGCAGGCATTGGGTACAGAACGTTGAAAACTCTCTGAAATGATAACAGGAGATTACTTGACAGGACAAAGCAGGAGAGCCAAGGAAGCTCAAACAAATGTTCAATCTCCCTGCAGCAGTGCAGCTGGCCAAGGAGACATGTCACTTTACAGGATGTTGCAAGAAGCCACTAATCCAGCAGCAAGAGCAAGCAGCTGCTAGAAACGGACATGCATGTGCCGCTAAGTGTTTTAATAGACTGACTGGCACGCAGCTGTGGAGCACAAGAAATTCTGTGCGCAGGAGAATCTGCATGTCACTCAGTGGGCTGCACAGTCCTTCTATTCAAACTAATTAAAGTGATGGGGGCAAGTGGCATAGTCATTAGAAAACAGGACAACTGGGACTCTTCTGGCCATCACCTCTCATCTTAACTCATTAGGGTGGAACAGGAAACTGGCAAGTCCATGAGCTTTCAGCATCAAAAGTTTATTGTTTCTATTAAGCAACCCAAAATTTATGCAAAACCAACATACAATTATTTCCTTTTTTAAACATTTAAACAGCCTTCTGAAAATGTTTCAGAGTTTGACCAACCCCCACACCAACAGTGCACAAAGGAAAAATCAAAGTCCATAGATTATGAGAATAACACAAGTAAGAAACCCCTTGGTTCAGGTCCCCTTCCAACACCATCCATTTTGCCTGCAGTAAGGTAAGAAGCTGAGAGCTGTTAAGATGGCAGGTAGTTAGCATGGCTGCAAGCCAGTGCTTCCCGTATGCTGCATTAATGCAGGTGAACGAAAACCCTGTGCATACGAAGGACCAATAGCAAGCTCTGCCTTCTGGTCTGCACTAGCTTGGTTTCTGAAGCGTATGAGGCTTGAAAAGCAAGAACAATGAAGCGGAACACATTATACCTACGCAGATACTCTCCTTCTACTCCAAGAAGCTAATGTCTTTTGTACAGCACAACGCTTTCCTGCACCCTGCCATCCAGCAACAAGAACTGGGTATACTTTCAACACTCCATTTAGCCAGAAAATATGACACATGTATATCATAAAAACCAAGCATGGGAAATGGAAAGAGGGGTAATGAGTCACTTTGGCTACCAGGAATAGACAGGGACAAGCTGCTTCAATGTACTGGGCCATCAGAGCATGTTCCGTCACAGCTGAAGACTGCATTTACAAGTCCAAATCATTAACAGAATTTCTGCAGAAATCTACCTAGGATCTAAACCTGTAATCACTGCCGGTAACACAGACTTCAAATCTAGATTTTTTCAATGGGATAAGTCCCAGGTGAAAGGTATGTTTTCATTAGATTTGCTGGTGGGCAACCGTCCATTCATCATAAAGCCTTTCTTCCAGACTCCCCAGAAAAGGGGATGGTGCTGGACCAGGAAGCAAGGAAGGGAATGAGGATGTTCTGGAACACAATAAAGGTAGATGGGAACAAGGATCAACCATTACTGCACTGCTGAGGTGGCCTGAACTAGTAATTAGAATTCATTAGGGTGGGATGCACCAGCTTGCATAAGAAACTGAGGCTGTTTTTCTTTGTAGCTCTACTGCCCACCCCACATCTTTTCTGTTTGACAATTTAACTTGAGAAGTCTGAGGCAAAGACCACTTAACTGTATGCCCTCCAACAGGTAGTACCCAGAACCTTCATCTTGACCATTGTAATGCAAACAAAGTAAGTCAGAGCAAAACAATATAGCTACATTATTTCCCGTCATCAGGAACACATTTAACCTCTCCTCTGAGGAGGCCACATCAGAGGAGAAAAAGTCCTTAAGGATTTCTCTGTGTGACAGAAGCTGACTCTTCACCCTGGCTATCTCTCAGCAAAGCAGTTAGCGTATTCAGAGAAAATCAGTGTTTGGATGGAAGGAGCAGGCCCTTAGGAGTTTATCTAGCTCTTACCCATTTCTGTCATGTCTATACCTTTCCCTGCCTGCCTTGCTTGCTCTGGGCGGGGGGGGGGAATAAATCAGATGTATGATGGTAACACCTGTTACCATGGAGATTATGGTGCACTCTGAGATGGGAAGACTGGATTTGGAGGAGAAGGAGGAAGGAGGGGAAAGGGAGGGGTCCACCAGAGCTGGGAGCACAAATTCATAAAATAAGCATTTCAAATCTCTCAAGAACTGCAGGGGTTTTTCATCATATCCTTCTTCGGCAAGTCAGAAAGAAACGGTTTCTCTTCTGAGAATGGCTTTGCAAGGTATCACAGCTAGAGAAGCTGCCTTCCTGGGCTAGCCGCAAGCTCTCTCCCCCACTGGCAGGTCAGTTTGCACAGCTGTTGTCCCACAGGCTCCACAACTGGCCATGCCAACAGGGCAGACTTGCTAGCTACAGCTGAGCATCCAGGTGCTTTGCAGTAAATAGCACCCCATGGAAAGTGCTGCCAAGGACATGGGTCTGGTTCTGACAACCTGCAAAAGTGTTGGCTGAGGGCAGAATCTCAAAGACAAGATGGCTTAAAAATTCTGCGCAAGAATAGTTGCTTCATCACTCCACTCCATTCACTTCTAAACAGCTTGTCACGCTGAAGAGCTCCCCCCCTGCTGCTTCCCACTCCCACACTAATGGGACAACTCCATGCAGTGTTAAGGGTGATGACATCCGTGTGTGTGGTAATTAGTACATAAAAAGAGAAAGCAGCTGTACTGGCATAATCACCACTCGCAGCGGTAACCAGGACCCAGCTAATCAATCTGATGCAGTCATACAGACGGGCTGTTGCAATTGCATCCATTAGCAAGACCCCCTACTCTATCCACAGAGGGTGTGTGGGGGGGAAGTTCCTTCAACATTGGCAGGTCCCTCTCTTCAAAGAAGGTCAGAAGCCTGCCAGGAAGCATTATTCTCCATAGATCACAGCTAATTCCTTTTGGNGGGTTTTTTCTTTTTTTTTTTTTTTTTTTTTTGTTTCCATTGCTAAATCTTATAAAGTTACTGAAATATTTCAACCAAAGTAGCCAGCCTGAAAACATACTCCCGAGCGACCACACCACTTTGCCAGGGGGATTGTCCATGCTTTGTAGTTCTAAACTTCTAGGAATAATATTCAGGTTATTACAGGAATCCTACATTAACACGATTCCCCAGCTTCTAGGTCAAGAGACTGCTGCCAACCCTCAAATGCTCTTAAAACTAGCAATACAAATGCATGAAGTTGATAATTCACCAGCTCCCTTTCATTAGGGCTGGTCCACAGACTAGTTGCAGGCCATGTGTAACAGCCATGTTGATGGCCAAAGGTTCAGGAATCAGTTCAGAACCACTGTTGTAAAAGTCCACTAATGTTTAAGGTGCTCACCACACTCTACCACAGCTTCCAGACAGTTTATTTTCAATAGGGCGGCATTTTCATTTAGGAGAGATGTCATATTGCATCACGCTATCAGCCCATAATCACTGCCAGCAGTCACAGCAAGCTTCCAGGCTCTTCACCATAACCAATGTCAAACTTGCTCTTAGCATCACTACACTACTAATTCAGTAATACATAGCCACACCATTAGACGTGGTGATTCATCATTTTATGAAATTGGCAGTTGCATTTGTTTCCAGATGCTGTTATGAAATAGAGTTTTGAATGGTATGTTTCTCTAACTATGAACACTGTGAAGTCTGAGGAGTGGGAGCTTCAGAACATCCCTATGGAAGCTTAAGCCCAAACAGGCAACATAAGTATAGCAAGCTGTTCTCTTCTTGGCAACAACATAAACACATAAATGTTATTTCATTCAAGGGGTCCTACCCCTTCCCTTTAGGGCCACACAACCAAGCCTGAATTACACAGAACAGTTGCTTGACCAATACTCATGTTTGTAGAAAACCCTGCCTCTGGTGATCTCCCCACACTTCACAGGCGATTCAAGAAGTCTTCTGTCATTTCAGAGACTCCATCTCTCCTCAGTTCAGGGGATGTCAGCAAGATAAGAAGTCTTCCTCCAGAAATACCAAGACTGCCTAGGTAGCTAAGCTTCCACACAAAAGGTGACTCTCATACAAAGGGAAAGCAACACTCACTAAAGAAACAGCTGGTTGCTTCCATTCTACATCCCTATAATCATGAAGTGTGGGGAAAGATTTGGTTGAGTAATTTATGTCTGCACTTCTCTATTTTCAAAGACTGCACTACAAGAGACTACTTATCTCTTTGGTGTGCCTTTTCCATCCTCCCTGAACAGGAGTGGGCACGTACATCATCTACTGAACTCCCTAAAGCTCATTTCATCACTTCACAGCCACTTCTTCAATGTTGAATTCAGCAGGGGAGAAGATGGCTCAGAGAAAGCAGGGCTATAAGGCATGAGGCAAAGAAAAAAATAGGCCCTCAAAGTATTCAGCATACAAGCCGCATGTGGAGTGCAAAGGCCACCTCAGGTCCACTGCTGCTGCTCCCCCTCCAACTTGTCAGTGCTGGCACGTTGGTACTGTAGCACCTGTCACAGTCACTGCTTAGGTATTAAACTTAGGTATTTACTTATGGCAGAGAGCCAGGAGAGGCTTCGTGACAATCAACAGCCTCAAGGAATCTTTCCTGACGATCTCTTCCTCGATGTCAAGGTGCTGTACTTACGTGGGAAGAAGGGGGCCCAGGGCACAACACATAAGCACAGAGCTCGACAGTTAATTTGTACCTGCCCTGGAGGGATAAGAAAACTTTTTGCTAAAAGCCTCTGCTCTGCAAAGTCCTAGTTATTGACCTAGTGCTTCCCGCTTCCCCTCCTGCTCTGTCCCAGGGAAGCTGCTGCTATTTAATAATGCTCTTCAAATTCCACCTTTCCCCTCCATCTCCGGGGTGTGCCAACATTAAAAAGCTAGACAGGGCAATCGCCAGGATCCTGTCAGTCATCGAAGTAGCAGAAGGCTGCCCCAAGCCTGTGCTACTGCTGCCAGTTGGCAACAGTGCTGCACCACTTGCCTGGTCTGAGCAGCACCGTACCTGGCCAAAGCGGAGGCACCATGTCATCTGCACAGCTGTCTCTTTGCTGAAGGCCTTCCCACCTCTAAGGAGAGCAAGGAAAAGCAGGGGAGTGCTGAACACTATTTGTTTGGCAGAGTGGGACCTTTCTTCCCCTCTCTGGCACTCAAGAAAGAAAAAACACGTTTTGAAGCTGGAGAAGAGAAAGTTGGCACAAGCGGGTAGGGAAACTCAGCAGGAACTCTTGCTTTTTATCTTTTTAAATTCAATAGAGACATTTCTGCTCTCGACTAGATGCATCGCCTTTCAAGATGCCAATAAATTTCAAGCCATTACCTCTGCTTAGCCCAAGCAGTAAATTGGGCTATTAGATCAGCTTTGATAAAGACTGTGTGGGGAGGGGGTGCAGATGTTCTCTTGTTTACATGGGGAAGTCTTATCATCCATGAAGCTCCATCCTGACAGGGAAAGGGAGAGGAAAGGCTGGAGCAAATCAGGTGCGTTTATCAGGCACCAGCCTAAAATGTAATTATTAATTTTCAATGGAATCGATGCTGTCACCAGAGGCTGACTGACCATGAAAACGCACAGGAAGAGAAACACTGAATGTGCTTAAACCCAATAGAAACCTCTTACTGGGAGGACTGGTAAAATCCAGTTTCACAGCTACTCTGACCTGGGTTGCAGACAAAAGAGCTTCAGAAAGAAGTGTTGATCTCTGCTGGATGGGTATAGCTGCACTGGCAGCCAACATTTGCACTTCATGCCTGCACAGATGTAAAGTTTATGCTGGTAAACAAAGTGCGCTTCATATGGATACAGGTTATACCACCAAAGTAGAGGCTACACAGCTTTGCCAACGTAACTGCAGCTATTCCAGAGCCTCTGGCCAGCACAGGTACCTCTTTTGTAACACACTTTAGCAAACTAAGCTACGTGAATTATGTAATACAGGTGCAGCCCTAAAAGCACAGCCAATCCACAACACTGTATTAAGTTCACTGAAAGCACACCTCCAAGCAAAGCCTAGGTACAGTTTGAAACTACTCAAAGAGCATTAAAACATATGCAGAAAACTATAAACTGCACTTGTATTTGCCAGAGCAGCAGATGAGGTGCAGTGACAGGATGAAGGCATAAGCAGAGCAAAAACAGCAGCAGTAAAACTAGGGCTGCACACATTTTGCATTTCCCCATCTGCCTTTCACATGCTGCTCCACAATCTGACCTTGAATAAGAACTTGAAGTTTCAGAAGTTTCACTACATCTTTTTTGATTGCAAGCATCATACTGAGACTGAAGAACACCCCAATCAATTCCTTATCTTTTTTTGCCTTACCCACCCCAATAGTGTGCTGCTGCTGAAAAATCTTAAGAGGTTTGGGGTTTTTTTAATGTCAACGTGTTAACTAGTTCACCTCTGCCACCAGGGTAATCAGGTAAGTTGCTATAAAGTATCTACCCCTCTACTGAAAGCACTGTAAGTCCTTTGCTTAGCTGCCAGGAAGCCACCTGCGTCACTGACTTCTATAATGCTGCCAATTCGTTTAAACAAATCTGTGGCTTTTTAAGGTCCAGAAACATAGTAAGAAATGGACATCCTAACCTGATCTCCTTAACAAATAACACTATCCCTTTTTTTCTTAGATTACATTCTTTACTCTGCCTTCTATTAATTAATGAATTTCACAGAAGCTGCTGAAATTCAGACATAATTATGCCTCGCACTGCCACAAACCCCAGAGCCCTCTGCAGCAGAATTCAAGTCAAGCTTGTCTTAAAGCAGACAAATGCAAAGCAAAACAAACACTCCTTGGGATAACTGACCAATGGCTCAATACATTTATTCATAAGACAATGTATATCAATATTTTGAAACAAGGCAAGTCTCCCCTTTGTTTGGAAGGAATCTCCTTTCTGTATCTATACTCAGATGCAAAGAAAAAGGCATGCATTTCCCATGATCAGATGGGAAAAAATTTACTTTTTTGCTCCTAGTCTCCCCTTTATTAGGCAGGTTGGTCTATGCTGCTCTCAACCCCTCCCCCACAGCTGATTCCTGCCAACAACATACAAGTCTTTCCATTAGATCTTCTCTGTTAAAATGGAAGAAGCAAAAACAATGTACTTATCTTTTGGGATTTCTTAGTCTTATCCTCAAATGGATCTTATCATCCAATGCTCAGCACAAACAAAATTTCTTTCAACTCCATTTATCTTCCCCAGATGTAATAGAATCGTATATGAAATTCTTCTTCAGTCTTTACCATTACAACAAACCTCTTTCTGACTTTTTCTGCACCTGTTGTCAGTGTAGAAAATCCTAGCTTTGCTTTCTGAGCCACAGTGAATTAAATGAGAACTAACCCTTAATTTTCAGCAACAACTGAAACCTTAACCGAGGATACTTGATCCAATACCTAAAACAGGTCAGCACCAGAAGTTTCTGTTGGATGGACTGAGAAACTTTCTGCAAAGGTAAAAAACATTGTTGGCTCTTCCTGACCATACCTGATCACATAATTTACTGCTGATCTTTCAAAGCAGGAGAAGTCTCATTATAGCACACCTAACCCTTTCTTTCTTTAGGCTAGCTCTTGGCATTATCAGCTGGTACTTTATCTCACAAGCCTGCCATGCAACTACTACTTGAGAAAGAGCCTTAAGGTAACTAGTGGGAAACTTCAAAACGTTAACAAGAACTAGGTCTTACGAAGAAACGGATCATCTCAGGCAACAAAGCTCTCACTCAGGAAAGTAACACACTTGGAGTGAAGCAGCTCATTAATTTGCTACCTGTCTCCCAAAGGCTGCAAAGCCAGGGTAATACCTCCAAAAAGCCCTTTAGGGGCTGGTTCAAGCCTGGATCTGAAACCTAAGGCTGAGTAAGCAAGAAATAGCTAAGTAAAACAATTGTCCTTTCAATTGTGCACATGTGTGGTTGGAACAGATGAAAGGAGAGAAACAGGAATGCCAAAGGGGGTGTTAGCGTGACAGAAGACAGATATGTATATATTCAGTGCAGAAGCACAAGTGAACTGAACTGTGCAAACAGGACTGTGCCCCCAGCTATTGCTATCTCTTGCAAAAATCACCAACAGCTCTCAATGCTGGAACAAATCTAATAAAAATATGGTCCCTTCTGTGGCAAAAGGAATGACAAGCTTCTTCACTTGCCCTTAACTCAGACTGCAAACCAAAAGCAGTACCTGTGAATTCCCCATTAAATGTCATGCTGAGACTGTAACAGCAAAATCTACAATATGTTAAAGATCTAATGACAAGAGCAAAGGATTCACACATAGCTGCCATTCCACCCCGCTCTCTGTCTGCTGAGCCTCAATAGAATGGCATACAAGATCAAATGTCAACAACATGTTGATGACAGAACCACATGCATCCTCATCTAGGTGAAAAGAGGCTGTCATCCAGCTGCCTACACGTCTGGAAGGAATAAATACTGGAGGAAAGAGTTGGCTTAAATTTAATTCAAGAAAGATGGTAGGAAGAAGTACTGAAAAAAAGGTCTTCATGAAATTGCAAACCTCTTCTCAGCCCAAGGCTAGTTTAGTGCAAATCTGGTAATAATTCACCTTGGCTCCCTTTTCCCCCTGCCTGACTTGGGCAAGATGACTGCACATAAATAATCTCATATGTGGAACCATCTTTGCCGTAATTTCTTCTATCTAGTTAAAACTATGTACCCAACTGCACCAAAGCTAACAGTAGCTACTGTGGGGCAAATGGGCTCAAGGCCTTACCTGAACTGCAAGAGCTCAGCTCTGCTAATACTGGACCCCATGTTAAACAAAAGGTTTTGGCTCTCAGCTTCACATGCCATGAAGTAAAAAAAAAAATCCTGAAGAGATGGTCATTTGCCATTTCTTCATACCAGTTTGTTAAAACTGACACTGCTCCCATGTTTAACCATTGCATGATATATTAACACAATATTTATGAAGGGATCCTAACGAGTTTTAAGTTTTTACAATTTCCTCTAAGTTCTGCCTTAGTAGTCTTCATGCAGACATGGGTGAATTGGTCAAGACAGCAATTTAACTAACTCTTACAACACACCATTCCTGCATCTATATTCAAATGTGCACACCTATGCAAATCTTCATGCCATCTGCAACACCAAGGTGGCGTTGCATTTTCCAGTGATGTTGAATACAGCTCTTTCTTACAGCACCCTACATAAGCAGTGCTTACCAACATGGGTTTTGGATACGCTCTGCTCTTCTAATGATACCTGCCAGAATCTGCTGATGCACAGAGCATATAAAACTATTTGGCCTCAACCAGACTATTATGCTCCACTTTGTACTAAAAGGAGGGATTTCTCTTATCAGTCAGAAAAGGGTTCTGTTCCCATGCCCTCTTCCTAGTACCAACAAGTACATGCAGTCTGTGACTCTGCTTGGACTTTTGGTAGTCTAAGAAACATCCACCTGGTTCAACTTCTGCCAACAGTGAAAAATTTCTTTGGGCAGTAACTGGATGTATTATTTGCAGTTCTACTCAAGAGTTGTCAGAAGCTCCCTCTGTCGACTTGAAGATGTCAAAATCTCTCCTGAAAGGAGACACAAGGGACCACACCAATAAGCATGCTTTGTCAATAACACAGCAAGAGGTTGGTACTCTTTTCTTGCAAACTGCTCTTGTTTTCAGAAGTATGTTAGTTCACAGGAACTCTTCCACTGCAGGTAATGTGTTACAGTAAGCCATCTCCACATATTTTCCTAATCGATTTTCTTTTCACATTATCAAGAGTTCTGACAAAACGGTAACTTGCACCCCAGTGAAGCAAATGTGCACGGCCATTTGCTTTCAGGCTTAAAGACCCTTTGCTCATGGCTGCAGGAGCATTCACAGCTCATCCAGTGAGTCAACGAGGTCTGGCAGTGACCTTTGCAAACCACACTGGACACATTCTACTGACACTTGCATGAAGCTCAGAAGACAACAGCACTCAGTAAAATTGTGTATCTTCTCACATATCCTGTGCATTGTCCTCGTTAAGAGTTAATACACTGAAAAAAGTTTGGCTCTGTGCTAAAACTCCATGTGCCTTTCTGCTTCAGGCCCTTCTTCCTGCAGGATTAGGAATTCTCCATTTGTTTACAATGGAAGTGTACGTGTATTTTGTTCCATCCAGGCTACTGACCAACTACTTCATCAGGATGTTTCCTAAATACCGGTAGTCTTGTCACGAGCTAATTCCGGATCTCCATAGCCTGAATTTCCTTCCAGATTCAAAGCACAATGCTGTATTTTAGATGGGGCTTGGTTAAGTCACCTTCTCCCCACAAACTGCGTGATTTGCTCTTCAGCTTCATGTCAATCAAATTTTTCTATCAACTACCTTACTTTTTGTATCCTCAGCTTAAAAGCTCCTTTCCAAGTTTTATTTTAATTTGGATTACAGTAATCGTGTTTTTCTGGTATTTCAGAGTTAGCTTCCTCTGGGTAAAAAGAAAAACATTAAACATTGCAAGGGCATCAGGATTTGGAAATGCCAAAAATAAAACTACCTTCTGGCCACCTTTCTCACTAATATCCACTGCTAACAGATCCAGGGCAATATGATCCCTACTCTTCTATGTTTCTAATGAACTTCAGCTCCGACCAAGTTTCTAATTTCATGTTCTTCTAAGTTCTTTAACCTCTGTATACTCTTGGAAACATGTGGAATTCAGAAATCACCCTAGACCCAAGCAGCTTGAAAACAGATCCTCTTCATTTGGAGACCAGCTCCACCTGTGCTTTCAAAATAGGCTGCAAACCCTATTCTTACTCCATATTTGGAGTCCTTTCTCCCAACTTCGCATCTCTGAAACTCAAATATTTCCAGACAATTCCCAGTACCACTGCTACCTGTACCACCCCAAGCTAGAGATCTGGTAAAAGTAATTCCTCCCCTGTACTCTCCAACTACAGACAAATTCCAGAGATGTTAGCTAGGTTTGCAAAAAAATCCAGAACACAAACAGCAAAAAAAAAAAAAAAAAAAA
>VYZV01027210.1:25049-36422 GCA_013401275.1 Pandion haliaetus | reverse complement strand
GGAGGAATGGGAACTTATTGGACAGGTGAATATTGGGACTCTCCCAACCAAACCCGAGATAACTACTTAAAAGGGAGCCAAGCAAGAAGGCCAGCAACAGAGCAAAACTACACATTACACAGGGAGAGCATTTGCCAGAGGTACAACTATGAAACAAGCCCACACCCCACCCCACCCCCTGCAAAAAAATTTGATTATTAGAAGAGAAAATATAGTCCAGTCCCTTTCTCTGGGGTCTAAGAACTGTTCTCTCATTCCTATTCTGCTAGATATCTAAGTTTTTGTCCTGCATCTCTGGGCTCAGGATGCAGTTTCCATGAAGTAGCCACAGTTTCTCTACAATGTTGACCACTGCCATTTGATGCTCAATACTGGAAGCAGCGAGATTGCATACTTGCTTCATCAGACCAAATGTATGGGTGTCTCTTAGCCCAGGGACCCTTCTTTACTGATGAACTCCTGATGCTTTTCAAAGAGGTGCAAGAAGTTTGAGAGGGGACAGATATTGATTTCTCTGGGCACAGGCGATGTTTCTTTCTTGTTCCTGTAACTATTGAAAAATCACAGTCTGTAGAATCCATGTCTCTTCTCAGCTTTTAAAGTTTGGGTTTTTTTTTTTAATCTAATGCAACCTTGGACATTCATAAGAAAAGAATCCCACATCTTTATTTCTGTAAGGTAAGAAATGCTTGTATTCTGTACCATTTACAGATTCAGGGACATTGCCATGTTTTGTATATATCGTCACAGTTCCACAGCTATTTTTTTCCTTTCCGGGTCTCTAATCCTCTTCCTCATCTAGCATTTACTATATGTCTTTTTAAAACAATGTTGGGTTTGGACCACCAGTCACCAAGAGTCTATTTATCATATAGCACATGTTCACTCGTNTGTGTGTCTTGCTCTTTTTAAAGTTTGTTGCATATGGTGAATGCCTCTTAGCAAAACAGATTGTGAGCTCCCCTGCCAGAAGAGAACTATCTTTCCCCCTTGATGTGTGCCTGGAACATAAAACATTACAGATGCAAGTTGCGTTGAACAAGAAAGAGCGCCCTTTATTTCAGTCTTTCAGTGTATGATTCATGCTGGCATTATGGTTCTTTGCTCTTCCCTCACTTACAAAGGATGAGGGACTCAGGTAGCGCTTACACCTAGAACCAAGGGAGCCTACTGTGCCAGCAGAAAAAGTCTAAATGCGAAAGGTGGAGATCTCAGCAAGGTTTCATTTTAAGGAACAGCATCTAAGAGATTCCCAAGACATGGGGAGGATGAAGATACCCATGCATTTGACAAAGCCACAGGCTGTTTGATTTCTTTGAGCCTGAGACCTGACCTATGAGAATGAAGCCAATACAGAAGATTTTAGGGGAAAAAATTGCTATTTTTGGAAAACCATTTACAAGGCTGCCCTTTCATCTCATGTTTTCTTTTGTTGTTAATGCAGCCACCGAGCTGACAGAACAGATAAAAAGAAACATCAGAGAACAAATTAATCAAGCTGTTGTGCCAACTTGGAGTGCTTACACCTACAGCATAATTACGCTTGAAGCTGGGGAAGGCCTGGAATGCTGGCAGCAACAGCACTGTTTGCCAAAGGAAAATAGTGCTGGGCGCACCATCCGCTCCTAGCCACCCTTAAGGATGACTCTTAACAGCTGCTCCTATTTATACATTGTTTAGCATGCTTTTTTTTTTTTCCTTTCCTTTTTCCTTCTTTTAAGTTCTTCTGCATCCCACTGTGAATCACAGTATTGATCAAATCACCTTCCTCAAGTCCCAGCCAGTGTTAGAACAGGACAAATTCCTGACGCATGACTAACTGTGGAAGAACTAGACCAATTCAGCCACAATGGCTAGAAAATGAAATAATGAGCAGCAAGTAGCATGAGAGAAACTATATTCAAGAGATAAAACCTTCAAGTATTTTACCTGTGGAAAGGCTATATTCTACACTGTTCACTGATTCAATACTTACCCGTTAGCTGCAAGAAATTTTAAGGATATGGAACACTTACTAGAAGAATATTAAATAAATGCCAGAGACAATGCTGTCTCTGCTGCCAAATAAATTCTCCACCCCAATGCTGATATGACTGACAATTACAGTTTAAGACCGGGTCATGTTTATTTCAGAGTTATTAAAAGCAAAACTGGCAATAGGAAAGAAGAAATCTGAAGCCATCTTTTTTCCATTTTGCAATTAATAGAGAAAGACGGGACAGAGACTAAAATCCCAGAAGTCCCTGCAAAGCCATTTCCCCAAGACTGCCGGAGTCCTCTTTTGTGTGCTTGCTGGATTGAGCGTTAGCGAGGTTGCTGCTGTGGAGCCGAGTCCTGAGCCCAGGGCTCCAAAGGGTGCTGGGGCCCAGCTGCTGAGATGACAGGACTGCACTGATCACGCTGCTGTCACTTGCTCAGATGTGTCCGATTCAGTGGACAACACCCTACTTCCAAACTATCCTTTCTTTGTTTAATTGTAAGAGGAAGAAGAGCTGCTCAGAGATGGAGGTTAGCCACAGAGTCATTCCTTTGATGGAGAGTGGAGCTGGCAGGCAGTCCCAAACTTCGGCTGCATCATTTCATCTGCCTGAACACCCAAACCACTTGTGGCTCATGTCAGTCCCAGAAAGTGCAATGGCCCCCTCTGTGTAACAGGACTCTCTCACATGACCACCTCTGATTTATAGAAAATGATGGGAAAAAAAAGGGACTATGGAGGTCACACGCTTTACTGGGAAAACAGTTCCAAGATCATGAAGAGTCAGAAAAAACTCCTCCAGCCCACCACTCCACTGTTAGGCATTTAGCTTCGCAATATCTCTACCAATTTGTGCACCTTGGCAAACCTGCAGCTTGCCTTTGTTGTGCACCTAGGCAAGCTTGGCAAATATCTGTTTTAGGATGAGCACAGCTGCTACATCTTCATGCATCCTTACTAGACTTTGGCAGAGGGAGATACGGCTAACAATCTAGACATGTCAGAGTTGGGCTCAGCGTGTAAAAAGCAAGAACCAGAGTAAAACTGAACATTTCCAAATGGTAATAAATCAAGATGGACAAGCCAACTATTATGAAGCAGAAAGTGGGGAGTCAGAAGGGCTGGGGATGCGCTTGTACAGGAACCCTGCCTGCAAGAAGGGCACAACAACAGAAACCATAGCCCAATTTCCAGCTAATTGGAAGCTATTTCAGAATGGAATTGTCCTGGTAGGGGAGAGGGAGAAGATTGAAATATTGATGTCTTGAGGAGCAGATGGTTCTTATTTTCTATGGGATTCCATAAATTATAAACAAACATCTTATGCCTTTTTTTTTTTTTTTTTTTTTTTTTTTTTTTTTAATTGAGTGCTGGGAGGGCTAATGCACAAACTNGAAGGGAAAAAAAAAAAAAAAAAAGCTATTACCAGCTGTAGCACTCTTCAAATACTTTACAAGCTTGCAGAGAAATCCCAAAGAATTAAGTCAGCAGCAAGATGCCTCCCCCTCTGCATTCATCTTTATTCCCTTTCAGAGTCTGGCTGGACAATAGAAAGTACTGCTGCTGCTGGTGCTGCATGGCAAAACTTCACCTTGAGCACTGATGCTCAGCCTACAACTTTACACTAGTACTACAAAGTTTGGCATTTAACAAGACACATCAAAGCACTGGCACACGAGTTCAACCCAGTATTCTACTTTCAAGATGACACTGCGTGCTCCTTCCCAAGAGACAGAATGTTTCTCAAGGACAAAATATAAAGCATCTTCCCACTTTACAATGTCGAGAGCTACCATCTCGAAGCAGGGCTTTTATTTCCCACCAAGCTATAAACATCACACCACAATATTCTATACAGTGTGAAGGAAGGAGATGAGACAGAAACACCAGATACTTTATCAGTAGGAACAACACAGTAAGAAAGCTTTTTGTAATGGGATGGGCTAGTGGTGACTTTCCCCTAGCTCCTCTGATTTCCCAGGGACTGGGAGGTAAATAGCCCTATACAGGTTGCCCAGAGAAGCTGTGGATGCCCCCATCATTGAAAGTGTTCAAGGTCAGCTTTGAGCAACCTGATCTATTGAAAGATGTCCCTACCCACAGCAGCGGGGGGGGACTAGACGATCTTTAAAGCTCTCTTCCAACCCAAACCATTCTGTGATTCCATGATTTCAATTCCCCACATCTCTGCTGCTATGGTGTCACTACATGTGCTCCTTTTGTGGGTTCTTTAAGCAACAGAACAGTCCCCACAGAGACCTCTCTTGCCAGATATGTAACTTCCAGAATTGCAGAACAGACAGGGCTGGGACTGGGAGAAACTTTTTCTGAATTCATTTCAATGGCTACCTGTGAAAGCAGAAAACTTTCTGAAAACAGAATCCCTGTCTTCCCTAAAAAAGTCAGTCCCCTGAAGCAGAACCCAGTCTGGTTTTGCTGAGAAATCAAACAATGAATTTCACGTATGCACAGATATGACCTAAGCTAAAAATCACTGTAGAAAGAAACATTCATGAATATCTACCTCCTATCTCTGTCCCAGGCTGCCACATGCATTTCTGCAGCTGTGCAGCAAGCTATATCAGGATACCATTCTGGGTTAAAAATAGCCTTTCTAGTCAAGTTAGTTTTAGCCCCCAAAAAGTCATTCCTTGATCAGCTGACCATGATCTTGTGCTTGCATAAAGAAGTCTCTTCCAGTGCGAGAGCTAGCTTATGCCATAGAACATATGTAAAACTGTGGTCTAATTTTCACAAAGGGAAGGAGGAAATAAATAAATGGATACATAAATAAATAAAATTAGCAATACTACTCATATTCTTGACCCTGAAGCAGCTTTCACCTGAGATATACGATGAATCACTGCTTTTGCAAATGGCTAGAAGTTACATCTACTTCCCCTGGCTTGCAACACAGTGGTGAGCAACAGACCAGGGCCCTAACTACCAGAATGTATTGCAGCACTTCAACCCACACTAATGTCAACAACTCGGAGAATTCAGACCCAATTAATTAAAAAGTTCTAATGTAAAGGTATAAAGAGACAACATCCCTCTAGAAACTTGTTGGTAAAAGAATGAGGAGATTGGATACAGAATTCTTCTAGGAGGACTGTATATTCCCATGAGAATGTTCACAAAAAAGCCCCATTCATGCATGGGTTTACTGATAGCAAGAATACACAAACTAGACAGAGCAGGAACAGTTCTGCATGCTTTTAGTCAACTTCCTCAAAAGGCTGAGCATTTTACAGTTCCCAATGCCACAAGACAATCAAGTAATCCAAGGTCTGCAACATACAGCTACCTTTGGAATATCCTAGACCTTATGGTAGCTCTGGTTGGTACAGACTTACAAGAAAGTTCTGGTGTCCTTTCCAACTTACCATTGCTGATTTCAGGCAGGTCAAATTTAGTGAAGTCCCACCACTGAAGCCGGTAGGTGGTATTGGCAATGTTGCTGGCCACGGCTGACTGTCCATCCCCAATCACAGCACCTACAGAAAAGGGGGAAATAATTAGCAATTTAACCTCCTGAAGATTATCCAGAAAAGAGCTGGGGAGACAAAATCATAGAAAACCTTTCAAAATCCAATACACAAAACTCTGGATTCTTAAAAAAAACAACCTTATTTACAGAAATGACACCACCTCCTAAATAAGCCACAGAGCACAGGAAATTAATAGGTAAACACCTGCCTGCAACACATTTCTGAAAGAAAAGAAAGTTGATAAGAGATAAGACTTGCCCAGACTCACAAGGCAGAAATTCTTATCAGTTCATTTGGTGCAAATGCATTCTACTTATTGGTACTAGTGAAGCTGTATTTAGACCCAAAATTTTCTAGTACAGCTATGAAGGCAGACCAGAATACATACTAAAGAGAAGCACTGCCCTGGCAAATCATGCACATTTGTGGACATAATCCCTGATACTACTGTAAACTCCACCCAGAAGATACAGGTTGCCTACAGTATTTGCCACATAGTAAGGATTGTAACAAAATATTAGCAAGGAGGACCTACAAGCTGGCCCTTCGCTGCTCTGGTGGCCCAACCTAGAGCAGGCAGAGGCTGCTCTGACTCCATGCCCCTTGCTAACCACCCAAGGACTTCAGCAACAGTCCGAAGCAGAATGCTAAGCAGATTACTTCAGAAACTAGCACAAAGAACATAACTTTCCAGGCAGAAAGGGACTGCTGCTGGTAACTCAAGTTGGCATACATTGGAGAAAGCTCAGAGGCATTAAATGTAATCCCTAGGGAGACAAGTGGAGAGAAGAAACAGTTCTCCCATAATAGTACTAGAGTAAAAAAAAGTCTCATTATTTTGCAGTCTCTAAGGCCTTCATGTACATGCAGCCCTTGCACTTACACACACATGCTGGCACCCAGAGAAACTCAAGGTAATAGGATTTGATAAGGGAGAGCAAAACAAGATCATCCCCAAGCACAAATGAGGAAAAGCACAGCCTCCAGAGTCTATGCAGTCTGGATTTCAGGATCTCCACGCTGTCTCCGGTGGGAAGCACACAGAAAAGTCAGTGGCTTCACTCTCCCACAAGTGCTGGCTCAGAACTGCTGCCACAGCAGCAATAGTGGCAGAGACATCACTTTGACAACTCTGTATCCAGTACTCAGCAGGCCAGCTGCCTGTGCAGAGAGCTAAAAGGTTGCTAACTGCTAGTAAATGAAAGTGGTATGGAAGAAGATGAGGAGACTAAGGTGGCTGGATTTTTACTTTTCTTATCAAATCCCAGCAGAACACTCAGGCTTGTAAAAAAATGACCTGAAAACACACATACACACTAACAGGGTTTATGTTTTCTCTGCAAAGTAAAGAACAAGGTGGGCAGGGCCAAGTAAGGAAGTAAATTCTAGACTGGTGCTGATAAATAAAGACACCAAGAAGGCTACTGCTAGTCCTCTTTTCAGTGATAAGCTGTCTTAAGTTCCGATTTTTGGTTCTGGAGAAAGCTCAGATATATGCCAAGAGCAAGACTTTTGAGCAGGCAGCTTTACACTGTGTACTCAGCTGTGCCAGGCCTCCAGCAATCAACAAACCTCCACCGTGCACCTGCTCAGACTCTGTATCTGCCTCTGTCAGATGCACACATACACTTGGAGAGCAGAATTAAGAACATTTCCATTGCTCTTACATATGCCCAAGGCCTTCCTCTTCATATCCCCCAAACCAAAGGGCTCCTCTGAACAAAAGATACGCGCTGGAGAAAGCAGATTCAATGCATTAATGAAATTACATTTTGCAACCAGCAGTGAAAGAAGGACAATTAAATTTTATGTTGTTTCAGCTTTAAAAATCTCCTCACTGCAATCCCGGGTTTGGTACACAAGGGCAGCTCTTCTACTGTCTTGCCTCCAGCCACCAGGTGGAGAAGAGATAACTAGTTTCTGTACAAATTTTAAGCAGTGAGACTTGCTGCAGGGAAACAGTAACTAACGTAACCAACTAGGTAGCAACTGCCTTGTAGGACCAAGTCAGACAAGGAAAATGCTCTGCAAAGACAGGCAACAGAAGTACTACTCAGGGCACAGAATTCCAGAATATTGATCTTATTACAGATGAACATTACAAAGTCATCACCTGTTTTGCAATGAGAACAACCTTTGTAGGTATAGCAAGTAATATATAAACTGGGGAATAACATACCCTAGGAGAGCAATCATGCGCTCCCTCTGCATCACAGAAGCCTATCAACATTGGTAACTGCTCCACAAACAGCAAGTTCACCTGGCTTATACAACTGTTGCACTTACTGCTGCAAGTACCACAAAAAGGCTGTCGGCAAATGGTTTTGAGTCTTTTTTTGCTGTAAAGATTCTGGTCCTCTCATCCCTTTCCCCGGAACCTTCAGGTTAGTTATGGTGTTCATTGAAACCTTGCATCCCCTTTACCTCCAAAGGCAGTCTCATCCTACACGGAAAAGCTAATGAAAAAAAGCAGTACTTCCCCATCTACAGGACAGCCCTGCACAGATTTCAGAGCCAGCAAAAGCTATCACCTAGTGCTAGTGCTTCAGGTAACAGATACCTTTACCAAAAAGATTAGGACACAGGGAAGAAGGTTCACAGAGTGAAAAGTGCATGTTCAGAAGGATTTGGTCCTTTTCTCAAACGCTCCACATTGGTGTGCCTAACACTAATGGCAAATCCATGATCTACATGTTTTCAAGTAATTACCTCTACTTATACCAATTATGTAATTGAGAAGTGTAATTATTAAATTATATCTAGCTACATATACAAATGTTATTCCACTTTGTTATCACAAGCCCTGCCAGAAGCCTCCCACATGCACGCATGCACTGTCCTACAGTAAAGATGATTAGAAGCATGCAAACATTTCAGACTTTCAATTTAGGGAGGAAAATACCCCCCAATACACAACTATGCTATCCTAACCTTTGTTGTTTGCTTTTCCCATTGGTTGGTAGGGAAGATTTGAGACCATGGGTGGAAAACTTAAAAAAAAAAAAGTTAAAATCCTTAATACAGAGCTTTTGTTCACTGTGCAGCGTGAGAACTCATTTACAGCTGGCTTTGCCCAGTCAGGGTTTCAGCCTGGGTGTGAGCAGAAGAAGGTGCAGTTGCCTCAAATTCTAGTATAAGCTGGAGGCAAACAACACACTTCAGCATCTTAAATGTGGGCAGCAGCAGATCAGCTCTTACAAGCAGCAGTTCTCACCAAGCACTTGACAGTCTGTCCTGATTCCTAGGTCTTCCACTGTTTGATGGGATCACAAGTGACTGCAGTGGGTACCTGAGGGTCTCGGGCTTGTCATCCCCACAAACAGAATGACCTTTTACTGCAGAGATGATGTAGATTTCAAAATGCTGAAATCCAAAGTGAAGGCCAATTGAAATGCAGTGAACGTAGGTTTGATTGGCAGCTTTCCTGCGTCTGTCTATCACTGCGTAATAAACACTGGGTGATGGCAGAAATNAAAAAAAAAAAAAACCAACTTAAATCTTTTCTTACAGGCCACCTACACGTGACATATTTATCCGTCAGTCTCAATCCCCTCTGAGGGTCCAACTCATCTTGGTATGTGGAGCAATGACCCTTTGCCAGTCAGCTATTGCTCATTTATGAATCAAGCCATGCAAGCCAATATCTGAGTTTAGACTGAAGGGGGAAAAAGTAGTGCAAAACCACTTTCCACAGCACTCCAGCACTCACTCCCTCAGTGAAGAGCAGGATACTTTCAGACTACTACCATGAGACTGCCAGAGAAAGAGCTAATACTCTAGAGCTACACAGGCTCTGGGATACAAGTTTGAAGAAAATGGAACATCTACATATTATGGCAATTTCTTTCCCATACATTTAACAGAAATCAGAGCTCAATTTTCTTTCTAGACTAGACCCTTTACTCTTAAGTTTTTACTATGAGGGGACCTGCCAGACACTAAGAGAAAAATTTCTTCAGATGCTTACAGATAAGCTTGAGGAAGCTGGAGAAGTCCCTGAGCTAATTTGTGACTCTAAGGCAGTGATTAGGCCCTGGTATGAAATTCCCCCTAGATTAGTACTTGCATGAACACCTTTGAAAATTAGTGACCTCTTTATAAGCCCATTTGTAACTGTAGCTGATGACACTGAGGTTATCCTACACTTGCAGAATGGATCTATCACAGCTGATGAGTTTTACATTTACTAGTTCTAGATTTACTATAATCCAGGCTCCAGGAAGCCCAAAACACGGAACAAATCTATTTGATAAACGAAGGATAAAGCTCTTTGCTGCAAGAATACACCAGATTCTCTCAACCAGTTCTGAAGCAATTTGAATTCAGCTGAAATGTGACTACTGATCTCTGAAGCCTAGTGGAGTTGTAACAGGTTCTTGCACATCCCCGACCCTAAAGTATTTTATAAGACATTCTGGGTTTGGGGACTACCTTTGATCACAGTAAATATATTAAATCCTGATATGAATTTGACAAGTCCCACCCAATCTCTGTTCCAGGCTACCATGAAGACACTGCCTTTGAAGTGGCCGAGCTAACTATCTAAAAGTGGGCTAATGCTGTAGAAACAGTATGCCTAGCAAGCTGGTATTTTAAAGGATTTATTTTGCTTGTTTTTCAATGTACCAGCAAGCCATAAATAAATAGGAAGTGGGCAAAACGATTTGCATGAATGGATGCACAAAATGTTACTAAGGGTAGTTTGGCATATGCTAAGCACTGAAGGGATCTTAGCTTTGATGTTAACTGAGAAAGCCTCAAAGAAGTGTATGCTCTCTGAAGGCTGAAACCTTCAAAAACCTATTCTTTTTCCTTTACCCCAGATGTACAAAATAAGAAGAAATGCAATTCCCCATTCATGCTCATTCCTACTGCAAAATTTCCTTTTAAAAGGGGCAATGCTTAGCATGCTGAGTTCCACAGTCCCATCAGCTATGGGAATTTGAGCAGGCCTCAGCTGCAGGTAGTGAAGATGACCGCCCTAATAGGAGCTCAGTCAAGTGCCCAAGGGCTTCACCCATATAGTGAATAATACATCACATAGGAAGGAAATCAGCTTATTTGCAAGAAACACAAACAATAAATGAACAGATGCCCTGCCCAAAGACTCCATCCCCAGTACAGTCATGACAGCTCCTTGACATCTTACCTTCCTGACATTAGAGATCTTCCTTTGTCTGATCATATAACAATTAATACAGAAATGCATCTGGGATGCATTTCTCTTTGATGGTAGGTCCAGTTTTCCCTCAGGGAAACTAGAAGAGATTAAAGTCCTTTTCAAATGCATTCCTCTCTTATCTGAATTGTTTGCACTTCACCAAGCAAGATGATGATTTTTCTCCTTAAGAAAGAGAATTCCCCGCTTCTCTGTTGTTGTCCACCCCACAGAGATGCCCCTGCTCATGTCACCCTGCTGCACATGGAAGTTGGAAAATCAGATATGAAACAGCACGGTGAGTTTCCAGAACCAGCAAGAGCTGAGCCAGCAATACTCACACAGAACCTCTCAGATGAGGAAAACCCTGTACTCTCCTCAGTGACAAATGAGGTATCTTATCATGGCCTTTGCATATACACATTGGAGCAAGCAAATGTCACTGTTTAGGAAGTCCTCATCCTACTCAGGGTGACAAATAAGGAACAAGCAGTTTCATTTCCTTGCTGTAGCTATCTCAACCCTTTCAGCTGCTGTTAGTGACGGACTGTGGTCTAAGTCTCCAAATTGCCAAGAACTTTCTGCAACCATCCAGTATCAGATATGCATTGTTGAACAGAAAAAACCCAACCAAACAAATTGGAAGGAATGCCTTCTTTCCACCTCTTAAACCACTACCAATCATCACTAAGCACAGCCTTGCCACAGTGAAAGTCTGACAGGATTTAAAACAATTTTTTCACTCT
>VYZV01027210.1:549-25008 GCA_013401275.1 Pandion haliaetus | reverse complement strand
GGTAAAGAGAAATACCATCTGAACTGTGGGCATACCAGAGTGTCTTACTTGCACCTCACCTTAGTAAGGAGCAGAGAGCAACGTAACTGCTCAACAACTGCTGGAAAGGAGAAAGGATGAATGAGATAAGTGAGTGCCTGACTTTGGCAACTGAACACAAAGTAATAGTTGTCTCTTGTTACTGAAATATTAATTATTTAGCTTGTGCTTCAGAGGATACTTCTTTTGCATAGTTTAAAAGTTCTTTCTTGCAGGGCAGTAAGTACAGTTCAGAGAACCAAAGCCTCAAATCCTGCTTGCAAAAGAAGCAGAGCTGCAAGTCTTAATGGTGTTCTTAAATTTGTACAACTCAAATGAAGCTGGTTAAGTTCGATTTTCTTCTTTATAAGAAAAGCTTTACAAACAAAGACTGTTTAGGCTCATCTGTTTGCTTTCTCATTTAGTATGCTTTTAGCTGCAGTGGACGGGAAGTTCCGTGGGAAGGCTCTACTATATTGATTGCTTTACACTATGTAATGGCATGCATGCATACACATTTTAAAACAGCAAAACCCCATTTGTTTAGGGACCACTGTGAGACTCGTAGAATTCTGATACTGGGTACAACACTGAAATGGTGTGTAAAGAGATGGAGGTGCTCCATGAAGCACACAGGTGGAAATAACTGTTATCAGGCTAGACAGTCAAGAGAAGTCTTCCTGCAAATAGAGATGCTGTATCATTAAAAGAACTTGACAGGAAAAGGTTATGGAAACAGAAAGAAACATCTGTTACCATTGGCTGAAACAACTCACAAGTTGTTTGAGAAGTGGGTGGGCAAACAAGCCTTCTCTTTTCTCATTCCGGCTCCTTGCTGGGAAGGAGAGTCAAGGCTGGAGCCTTCTGATCAGCTAACTGCTGGAGCTGTTAGACAAAGTTTCCACAGACATTGTTGCTTGTTTTGAGATAATTTCTTTATTTCCATGTGATAGCAGCATGTGTTAAAAGCACGCCTCGTACTACCATATGATTCAAGCGGTAAAACATGGTTCCTACAGTATAGCCTTTTAGGGAAAACATTCAAGCGCTAAAAATACATTCTGATCTGCATTTTATTTAACTAATATTTTGTTTCAGCCTTTTCTGCATATTTTCAGCCTTTTAGATGATTTTGTCTATATACATAAAGAAGCCCTAACAAAAAATGAGTAAAGGGTTGGAGAAAGGGTTTTATGCTTTCTTCCTAATTTTTGTTATTCCATACACCATAAAATCCTCTGATACTTAACAGAATTGGCTATAAGAGGCATCAGCTACTGGGTTACAGTAATTTCTCCATCTGGAGGTTCGTATCAATCCACTAAAAAATCAGTAAGACAATAAATCTGAAATCAGCTCCCAAGCAACTGGGACTATGAGAGAAAATTGTTTTTCAGAATTAAACGGGGGGGGGTGGGGGGCGAACCAGGCCAGGTCAGACTGCTAGATGAAAAGGCAGAAAAGAGCTGAACTTTGCAGTCTCTACAGAAACATGTACTCTCTTCCTTCACCTCCATTTGAACCCACACACGAGGGCACGTTCACAGCCCTTCTCCTTTCTAAGCTTCCACAAACAGCAGGTGACTCTCCAAATCAAAATGCCACATCCCTCCTGCCAGAGTAAGTTTCACGAAATCCCTGTGGAGGTGAACTAGGAAGGTCTCAATAGCTAATCTGTGCTGTGTGTCGCTCGGGCTCCTCCCTCTGCCAGCTCTGCCCCTTGCAATGCCTCCGCTCCTTCCCGTCACTAAGTCCCTTGCTTCATTATCAAGCCCTTCATTAAATGCTGTTGGAAGTCTGCTTTTTAACCTTCACGTCTGTGTTTATCCTCTGCACAAAAACAGAGCCAAATCTGTGCCTGGCAGGCATTTTTCCTTTTGTAAAACTCCTTCTTCTTTCCCTTTCTGACTTTTCAGAGCATGAAATGTGCCTGCTAATCCTAATTGCCTCGGACGGAGAGTCTTGCAGAGACTAGACAAAGGGGGCAGCCTTCCACCAAGGAGCTGTTAGCAGGCACCAGACTCTAAGCTCTCCCATCTCCAGAGCTCCCATCTCACTTCACCTCATTTTTGAAGAGCACAAGGACAAACTGCCCCAAGTGGCTCTACCAGGAACAGGGACTTGCCTTCCCACACTTCCCCTCTCCTGCTTAAATGGCCCTCCCAGCACAAGAGCCCATCTGAGCTCACTGTGAGACTTGACTCAGGCTGGGCAGAGTCCTCAAATATTGCTGCTGGACGTCAAAGCAAAAAAGCTAAACATCTGACTTAAGGGTCATTTTCCTCTCTGCATTCTCTTACCAAAGGATCCTCCTACCAAACCTCTGACTCATCTCTTAAAAAAAAAAAAAAAAAAAAACCAACAAAAAACAAAACTTTGCAAGGTCCCACTGGCATGTCCACAGCGGGCCTTCCCATTAGCAGCGCCTTAGCCAGTAACACAGGCGCTGAGAAACTGGATTGTTATGGTACTAAGACATCTTTGCCTCCAACAATCATTAAAGGACTTAACCTTCTGGTCTAGCAGAGTTTGTCTGGATTCAGAGGAATGTTTCCACCAGCAACAAAAAACTCCTTCACAGGGTTGCTGTCGTTACCTAACCAGAATGTCCTTACCACCCAAGGCTAATGCTTGTGTCCTCCACAGTTGTCACATCACCCACACTGTCTACTAGGTCTACTGCAGTTCACTTGTCTAACAAACGCTAATGCAGTATCAGACTAATCGAGCCTTGCCAAAACTGCTGTATAACATTTTAGATAATTCAGAGCTCCCGCAATTTCTTGAGATTTTCTTGTAGGGACTGTTTACCAAGACACTGGCCAACTTCAGCCCATATTCCACACAGGTTATACTTTATCATCAACTCCATAGCTCATAAAATAGTGTGGCCACAGTTTCAGTTCACACCAAATAATTCCCCTCCTGAGCAGAGGCTCAAATAATGTTGTAACAGCACTCCCACCTAACCAATATAGCTATGCCAACAGACAGATGCAGAATAGATGCAAAAATGAGTGAAACTGCTTTTACACAGAAGAGCCTTTTCCATTGTGAGCGTGCGTTTTAACTACATGAAATCCTATTAATCCAAACAAATCAGCAAGCCAAACGCCTGCTACCGCCTCTGCAGCTCTTACTGCAAGAATGTGTGCTTAGCACAACTTTAAATGTACGTGTCTTATGCCAAAACACTCATCTGCAGTGGAAAAAAAAAACCTCAGCAGTATCTTCATAGAGCACAGGCATGCCTTATCAACCACCACATTGCAATAATACAAACTTTCACTAATCCAAGAAGCAGTATGTTCCCTAGAAGGGTTTGAATTCCTGAGATTTAACCGTGTATCAGTACAACACCAAGCTTCCACACTGGAGCCACTTTTCATTGTGGAAGTAGCAATACACAGTATTAATAAAAGCTCCAAGCACAGAAACACATTCAAAGCCTTGTACCTGCCAGTGAATGGAAGACTTGCAAAAATTCTTACTATCCTTAAACACATTTCAGGACTGCTATATTACAGCACAAGCCCTGTGCATGCAAACTTGCAATGCAAATGCTGTGTCAGCTTAGTGACACAGACTGAGCTACCACCACAATACAAAGCACTAAGCTAAACATGCTCAATGGTTGATTACATTTCACAGTCATAATATCCTGTGAGCAGGATAGGTCTGTTGAGGAAATACTTGTCTGTTCTAAATCTGTACTTGTCTAGGGAGGTTAGAGATGAAGTCACATGCTCTCAGAGACAAATGCACCTCCATTAAGAAGAATGCAGGTCCTGACAACTTAAATAAACTCCATATAATAAACTAACAAAGTGTCCTAGGGCAAACTAAGAGCTGACAGGTGGCATTCATGAAATGTATTTTAAGGGTGCGCTGCTCTCATTAAGAGCCTCTTCTCAGGCTGGCAGGTCCTGCACAGTCATTGTGTCTGCAAAGAAAACAGGCACTGACCTTGCATAGGGAATACAAAGCTGAAAAGACATCGCTAAAGGGAACAATTTTATGTTGTATCCCCAGTCTGATGAGCAAAAGAGAAGGCAGGACAGGAACTGGGAAGTAAGCAGCCAGGCTTGCTGTTTTCTGGGTAAATCGGTGAACAGGGAAACAACAAAAAAAAGCAGAAAACGAGCAAGCTGGGAAAACACAAAATCTAACAATAGTTTAACTAGTTGGAAGGCAGTTTAAATTTAAACCATGATGAGATGGAAAGGAGGAAGCCCAGGCTGGAAGAACACAATGGAGAGACCACATTGTTCCAACTGGAAAAGAACAAAGTAAAAGAAACCTACAGCAAATAAAGTACTTGCCTCTCACAATGTTTTGAATACTTTCTGATGGAGGAAGTTTGAGGGGGTAGATGACAGCAATGGAAACAAGACTCATTCCTTATCGCCACTAGCTTTAGTACACAAAGCCCGTTCCTCAGCAAAACTGCAAGGATCTCTGCATAGAGCCAATGCAGAGATTCAGGCTCAAAGGGTGACCCAGATCCCAGAGCATGTGGAGCAGGACTGATGAAGCACAGTGGTCCACACCCTGACAGACCACGGTGTAACAATGTGAAAGTAATGGTATGACATTCAGAATAGGGACCCAGCATTAGAGCTCCCAGGGGCAGCAGGACTCCACCAAGGAGTTCAGCCAAGCTCATGAACTTGCAGTGACTTCTGTAAATCAGTGCCACAGCTGAGTTCAACCTAGACCGGTCCAATCCACTGCAGTTACAAAAGCAACTATAAGATGAAAAGAGACTAGCAATTTATCCCATTATTTTAAGGAGTATTAAAAGTCAAACTCAAAGCCACACACAGAAAAACTAAAGACCTAAGCTCAACGCAGCAGCAGTACATCCTAGCTACTTAGCATGCAGGCCCTGCGCTGCACAATGGATGGATACTTCAGATGGGTTTTATTTCTTTTTAGGGCCGACTTGACCTTAATCCAGCTTGAATTAGCTCATAATACTTCCAGAGGATACTTAGCAGACCTGTCCAAGAAGCTGCTATACAATATAACCACCACAGCTACTCCACACAGCATTTATAAGCAAGAGTGGAAGGAAATTCAGACAATGAAAATAGGGCAATCACAATTTACTGGTTTGTGGTAAGATTTTAGGTTAAACATAATCGAGATCTGGAGCAGGCCATGCTTTACTGGAGGTAAGGATCACAAACTAAAACTGTGGTGAGAGGCTCCAAGATCTTACCGTCACAGCAGCAGAGCCAGAGGTCCAGCTCCTACCAGATCAAAGAATCAGCAGTGGCACAGCCTAGAAGCTTATAAGCACTCCAGGTCAGCCTCTCAGTCCTAGGACTCAGTGCAAAATTACAGTCCCAAAGGACAATTTTACTAGGCCTCACAAGTCAGAGGACAGCAGAAGTTAGGCAGTACCCTCACTAAAATCACAGGACTGGGGAGACCAACATCCAGTTACAGCTAGTTTCTTTTCAAGCAGAGAAGTTATGACAGGGCTTTGCCTTCAGCTTTCACTGTTTCCTGTGTCAACAGACATGCGTGTACCTAGCGAAGGTGGGGTCTTCTGTGGAACCTCAGTGGCCAAGCTGGGCCAGGAAAAGATAGAAGAAACACACTCCCCTTGCAGCCCTTCCATGCCTTCCACATAGAGAACCCAATCAAGACCTTAGCAACACACTTTCCCACTTCACCTTTCTAAATCTTTGCAAATCTGTTCATGTGGCCTATAAGCTCTTTCTCTAAACTTTGTTACTGACTCCGTCCCCATGACAACTTAATGTCTTCCAGCATTTACCATCAGCCCTTCTCTCTCATTCCATCTTGCTATGATTTCCAGTCCATAAACACTGTTAGTTGTCTGCCCTCAGCCCTCTTTTTTTCTGTGTCTTCATTCCCTTCGACCCTGTCAAAGTAGGTTTGGATTTCCTTCTTGCTTTTAAGTGTCCTCATAATGGGGGTATAGGTGCGGGAATGGGGGCATAGGTGCGGGAATGGGGGGGTGTTGGGTGTTCGCCTCCTTCCCTTAGTCATGCTCCCCACCAGATTGGGAGCCTCACCCACCCCTGCTACCAGTTCCCATACTATGATCTCCTGTGAGATAACTCTAATGAAAACTGTCACCAGACCAATTCCCTCCGCTACATAACTTTTCTCTTTTGCTTCTGCTGTGGCACCTCAGGGAAGACAGAGAGATCTGACTGGATTGGTCTGTCATGAACCAAAAGACAGATCCTCAAACAACTTGTGTGTGCAGCACACCAGGAGACATCACATGGATGGGTGCATGCATGCCCACACCATGAATGCTAATACGAACAATTGTTTGAAAGAAGACAAAGTGTTTTTCCAGCTTAACTGAAACCCACGCCTGCAATCCCAGCTGCCTCGTCACCACCTTTGACTCATTCCTCAAACCCTCCCCTCCTCCAGCCTCCATTTCTCTCTGTGCAGAATCTCAGTTGCTTGTAAGAAAAATTACAAAATGACATTACTTCCTCCATCCTTTCAGCGTTCCCTTCCCCTCCTGCAATTGCTCCCATCATACACAGAAGCATCTTCCCAACCCTAGAAGGTTGGAAGCACTCCACCTGCCTCTACGATTTTATCACCATCTTACTATTTTCATGCCAATTTCCATCCCTTGCCATTTGACAGTACACATTTGCATGCTCTTCTCTTTTCTCTCACAACACAAATATGCATTAACTTCTTGCATCTCTAAATTCCTCAGAGACTCTGGATCACAGTTTGGATGTCAAGGGTGAGAGGGAGAAATGCATTCACCCCTGTGTTCTTCGCATCTCTAGCTCTCAAACTGCACCACATGAACTCCTGGCAGTCACTTTTCTTTTTCTGACAAGCCCAGTTTGTATCCTCTCCAGCCTACCTTCCATCGCTCAGATACTACTAAAGCTGCTCCACTTCTAGTGAACCCCTTCCTGGTCAAAGCTCAGGACTAGTAGTCTAATCATCATTATCCCTTACTTAGCAAAGGTGGTAAGGTTTTTGATTCTTGGGTTACTCCTCCCTTGCCTTCTGTGAACAACTTCCACCACTACCACTCTCACCACCCCCAAAGATGCTGAAGGAGACAAATGAACAATTATGAACACCACCACAACTTCTTCCACAGTGATGTCTGTGTTTGCTGCCAGGTCTGAAGTTACCTAATGGGTCATAAGTCACACCTACATACTCCTTCCCACCCATTGCTGCAAAAAAAGGTGGGTTGAAGCAGCTCGATACAGCTGAAATTGTACATAGTTTCAGGCAGTGCTTGAAGCAAGGGAAAGAGATGGGAACCTGGTTCCCAGATCAGCAGAAGCCAGGTTACCAGGGAATTAGCAGGACTTGAGAGCCCAGAGCAATTACATTCATAGAGGCTGGCTCACAACTCCCACTGATTTTGAACTCACAGAAACATGGTAACTCCTGCGTGCCAGGGCTGCTGGAATACAGCCCACACCAAGCTCAGCAGGAGAGTGCGTCAACCTACTGCTCAAGAAATCAAAATACAGCTTCCTTTAGTAGCACTGACTTGCAGCTCCTGCTTAGTTTAAAACCAACTCTCTGAGCTCTTGCAGACAGTGGAGACCATTCCCTCTTCTGCCTCACTCCAGAGGTGGTGGTATCCTAACGTTAAAAAAAACAGAGGGAGTGCAGAAGGGGTGACATATATGAAGCATACCTCTACCCTTGGTTCCTCTTTATATTTGTTAACGTACAAAATCTCCCGCCGTCTGCATTTATTGTTGATTGAGTTCCGAGGCAGTGTGTTAAAAAGCTGGTGTGAGTTTATATAGTGCTCCCATCCTGACTAGGGCCTCTGTTTGCTATTGTATGAATACTGTTTGCATCCTCTACTTGGTTTTCTTTAAGAATTTCTCTGTCTCATGCAGGACACTTACCACCTTCCACATGTTTAACACCCCAAAACCACCAACAAATGCAGCTTTTATGTTTTGGGAAAAGTCCACAGCCTAAATTTATTTCCCTAGGCTCTGCCCTTGCCAAGGGCATGTTCTAAAATTCTTCCAGCCTCCACACAGAGAGGGTAAATTTCTCACTGGGGCTTATGTTAAGGTAAACCACACAGGTAAGGTAAGCCCATCTGGGATGAACAAACTCACAAGTCAAAAGTCATTCCAAAGAGGCAGGCAAGTTGTGACTAACCTTACAATACCTTCCCATACTTCTTCCCCTCTAATCAAGGAAAGCCAGCAGGCCAGAAGCATAAAACCAAGAGAGCAAGCTGAGGTAATGATATTATGTGGAGGGAAAACTATCACTGCAGAATCTAATAGCTAGCAACAACCTTCAATTTGTATACATTAAGTGATAACAGATTGATACATTAATGGTCAATTATAAAAAAAAAAAAAACCCTCCAGGGTAGCAAGCAGAAGGATCCAATGGTACAATCCTATCTACCCGGGAAAGGAAGCTGGAGATCAGTAGACAGCATCCTTATCAGATCCCTTACACAACTATGCTGCCATAGCAAGAGCTTCCTCCATCTTTATGCCAGGGTGGCTACAAAAATGTCTATGGAGGTATTCTGTGTTGGGTGTAGCAAATCTGGCTCAGGGTTTGCTTTGTGGTGTTGGTTCCCCCCCAACCCCCCATGTAAAACACGTAAGCAAAAATCATGACTATTCTCTTCAAAGATGACAGCCAAACATGGCAGGCCACTTAGAATTCCTATCCCTCCGCATGGCAGTTCGCACAGGTCCCTGCCTCTCGTCTATGCTCTGAAGCGTGGGTAAATTTTTAATTCCACCACCCCCCCCACCCCTTTAAAAAGAAGGCAACAAGCTGTGGGAAAATACTTTTATGGCTAAGTGAGCTTTACCACCCACAAAGAGACAGGTCCCCAAGGGGCCCTCATCGCCCACAAAAAGATGAGCACTTTTGCAAAGCCTTACCCCTTCTGATATAATGATACCTAGAAATTCATTGCTTTAACAATGCACACAAAAGGAATCAGCCTGCACCCTTCACTTCTAAGAACATCATCATCTCTTTCCAATGCCTTTCTGAATCTCAAAGCCACCTTTAGCTTCCCAGCCACCAGTACAAAGAAAGGCTTATTGGGACAGTCTGCATCAGCAAATATAATACACAAGCCTTCTCAGATTCAGTGCTTGCTTCCATCATGTGGCACTGGAACAGAGTACAGCTTGTGACATGATGCAAATGGCTAGCAGGACCTCTCCTGCACTGGGACCACTGAAGACATCCCATCAAGACTCCTGTACATATACCAGGAACTGTGGGACCAGTACTATGCTCATAAACTTCCCCTTGAGCCCAGGCAACAATCTTGCTTGTTTAAACACTCAGTGTACTGGAAAAAACCCACCTGTTTCAGCAATTAGCTACTATAAGGTAAATGGTGAACTTTATGCAGCAGGACATCAAGAAATAAAAAACCCCTAACACCACCACTCAAATATTTGCTGTTTGTTTCCAGTCTAAATTGGTCTGACATCAGCTTCTGCATCTTTCTATGCCTTTTGTCTATTGAATTAAAGGGTGCTCTATCAGAAGTCTTTCCCCCACACAGATATATCTAGACGAATCAAGTAACAACGACTGCCTACTACTGCTTTGATTAGCTAAGTATATTAAGCTTATGTCATTCTATAGCTGAAGTTTTCCTCAGGTGATTCTTCCTTCAGCTACTTTGAGCCCTTCTGAAGTGCAGACACAAGAGTCACACATGGATTTGCACACCATTTGGAATGGTGTTAATAAGACCATATAAAAAGATAACAGCAGTTTCATACTCCCTGATATTGCCTGCCTATATAAAGTCTTAGATCTATGTCATCATGACAGGAATTCATGTTCCCTTGGTTTACGTGCAATTCCCCAAAGACGTTTTCAGAGTCACTACTTTGCCCAAAACAAGGCTTCACAAACTGCAAATGGGATACACATTACTTGCCCCAGGGTATCTAATCTCACTCTGGGCTGTAATGATATTCCCTTACCCACAACATACCATTGCTTGGATCATCACTGGGAATGAAGCTACTGCAACAAAAATCTGCCCTCCAAGTAAACAGATTGAGATTGCCACTGTCACACTCCATATTTTACTATCTACAGACAAAAGTGGATTGACCCCAGACCCCTAACACCTGGTTCTTTGAAAGGCCAACAGCAATAGACTGGTAACACTGAACTCTAGGCCCTTAAGAGTGCTTAACAGCTGGCTTGTTTGAAATGCATCTTGCCTCTGGCCCAGAGTCATTCCATAAAACTACTTCCTTTAACTGTCCAAAATCTTCTCTATTGTTTCAGCCTAATTCAAGGTTTTGAGTACTACTACTCTGCATTTGAACCACCTTCCACAAATGCATATGGAAGCCCATGTGTGTGGGCTGGTAAAAATAACCCTGCAATTGCACCATCTTCTCTTCTGGGAAACGTGATGGTAAAAGTGTAATTAGCACTTCAAGACTCTGTATTTGGACCTCTTAACCCTTTAATAGGACTTTCTCTTGTGGAGGACAAAGTCATACACATTTCTCTAACAAACTTCTCTCATGGGGCAGCATAACCAAAGACAATGTACCGCAAACATCTCCACAACTCCTGAAATACAGCCAGTCACAGACAGCGTCTGGCATACTTGAGCAAATGCAGATCTTTCCAACCACTGCTAATCTCAGTGCAGTCACATTTCCAGATATTAGCCAAAAATACCCTCACACTTCAGACTTCATCAAGCATATCCTGTAAATCGAAGTGGTCTGCACTCACTCTGACCAGAAAAGTCACGCTCATTCTAATCTCACTTGCAAATAAAGTTGTAAATTATGCTCATAACATACAGCCACTGATCCAACTCTTTCTATGGACACTTAAGCTACATAAGTAGGCGACTGAGGGTTTTCAGCTTTCGCTCCAGCTTACCAAAAGGAACTGAAAATGAGAGACTCTTGGCAGAGAATAAGTATCCTCATGGAAAACTAGTAACAAAGCATTCTCCAGTAACATCTGCTCTCTCAGACAAACCTTGAAAGAGCCAGAAGTCCTCTGCAGCAACAGCCACGACAAGGTTTTACAATAGACTTAGCGGACAATACCAATACATGCAACCAGAAGCAGCTGTACCTACTGCTGAAATAGTGTTTAACACAGCTGCAGCTAAAACAAAGTCCATTCTCACCTACACTGAAGCCAAACATTATTTCGCTGCTCCTGTGCACTCACGCAATTCAGAAAACCACTGAAGATCGACGGTGGAAAGGACCTATGGAGATGCTCTAGTCCACCCCCCTGCTCAGAGTATGATGAATTACAGCAGGCTACCGGGCACTATCTCCAGTCAAACTTGGGTATCTCCAAAGATGGAGACTCCACAACCTCCTTGGGCAACCTGTTCCAGCATTTGACCATGCTAACAATTAAAAAAAAAAAAAGTTTTAAGTTCAAATGGAATTTCAATGTGTCCATTGCCTTTTGTCCTTTCACTGGGCACCAGTGAGAAGAGCCTGGCTCCCTTGTCTTCATTCCCTCAGTTATGTATACACATTGACAAGATCCACCCCCAAGCCCTCTCTTTTCTAGGCTGAACAGTCCCAGCTCTCTCAGCCTCTCCCCTCAAGTCAGAGTCTCCAATCCCTTACTCATCTTTGTGGCCCTTCGTTGCACTCTCTCCAGTATGTCCATGCCTTTCTTGCACTGGGGGCCCAGAACTGGACTAAGCACTCCAAATGTGGCCTTACCAGGGCTGAAGAGAAGGATCACCTCCCTCAATCTGCTGGCAATGCTATTCCTAATCCAACCCAGTATACTGTTGGCCTTCTTTTCTGCAAGGGCACATTTGCTGGCTCATATTCAACTTGTTGCCCACTAGGACCCCCAGGTCCTGTTCTGCAAAGTTGCTTTCCAGCCAGTAGGTCCCCTGCCTGTACTAGTGGATGGGGTCATTCCTCCCCAGGTGCAAGACTTGGCATTTCTCTTCATTAAACTTAGTGAGATTTGTTGGCCCGTTTCCCAGCCTATGAAAGTCCCTCTGAATAGCAGCACAACTTTCTGGTTCATCACCTACTCCTCCCAGTTTTGCTGAGGATGCACTCTGACCCATCATCCAGGTGATGAATGAAGGTGTTAAACAGTATGTATTGGTCCCAAGCAGATCCCTGAACAGGCCAACATCTGCTTTCCTGAAGAGCTTTCCCCACAACGCTGTCATGTAGATACTTCCTTATTTATCTGCACATGCTCGAAGTGGGGCCCTTTTACCCATTTTGAGGCACGAAACCAAAGGAACAAGGTATGATGAAAGATCCAGAAGACATCCAGTTACAAGACATAAGGCTAATTCACTTACAAATAAACTTGATTACAGTACTCATGCATTCACTTAGCTAACATGTTAGCTTGTGAGACACAAGAAACAATATTTTAAATGCATCCAGGAGCTGCAAAACAGTTGCAAAAAGCTCTGCTGCATCAACAAGACTGCTACATTATCTTCCTACATATAGGAAATCAAGATGTTAAGTTTTGTTTCTCATAATACCAAAACTCTATCTGCCAAGTCCTGTAGCCATGTTTTGAGTATGAAACATGGAAAAGACACAGCACCAACTAGCAACAAGGAGTGTACCTACCATGAGTCTCCTTGTATCACACCTAGCACCACTTCTGATCCAAGTACCAGAGCTTCTTGCCTACTCCATTAAATACACGTTGTTGACAGGTCCGCAGTCTGTCCCATCAATGCACAACACACAGCAAGAAGGGACACGGAGTAGGATGGGGAAGAAATTAATAAACAGATCGCAGCACTGTGCTACATGGGAAGCATAAACATTGAGGGGCATAACAGGAGGAAGTCACACGAGTCTTTATTGAGTATCTGAGACTGATGTGGTCCGAGAAAGGGCTCCTGCAGCAGGCACACTCATTCATACTGTAAAACCAAGTTCCATACTTCTAGCTAGCAGAATTAAATTTGCAACAGTGCTACACACGAAATGACGGTGGCAGTACTAGCTTCAAATTGCACAGGTGGAAACAAGGAAAAGAAAAATGCCTATCACACAAGGCTCATTTATCTTGAACAGAGTTAAGCATGTACTGTCTGACTGGTCTCAAAATGCCCATTAATATTTGCAGTCCAGAATAAGTTAAAAACAAACAAACAAACAACCTCTAAAAAAACCCAGAACAAAAAGCTGCAAAACCAGAGAAAGGGTACAGCCCCTCCTAAGAAAACTTGATTACCTGCTGCAGATAGTGGTAGGGTTTGTGTACTGGGAGGAGGAGAGGTGGAGAGCAACTCCACCTTTTCAGTGACAAATGTAGAAAATAAAGAAAGCAGGTGAGCAGCACTGATGAACAGTAAAGCTATATGCTACCTTGGCACTGCCACTCTGCCAAGCAGTGTTTACTTCTGGAGGCAAGGCACACATGAAAGAACACCCTCCATACAAACCAAAGAGCTGTTGCATTTCCTTGTCTCAGAGTTCCTGCTTTCTTAGTTTCTTATACCACCTTTGCTGCTTTCATGTCATCCTTTCTACTCAGGCTCCTCTTCTAGATACCATCCTTTCTGCACTCAGCAGTCAGGGCAGGATGCAACCTGCCTAATTTTAGGTATCTAAGGTATCCGCAGCAGAAAGGTACTCTTCCAAAGCTCCCTATATAATCAGTGCTGAATAGACTGGCAACTCCACAGAAGATTTAAAGCAGCTAAGCTCAGCTCACTTCAGGTGATGAATCAGAGCAGAAGCTTCTTTTTCTCTGCTAACTATACAGGAAGCTTAGCCTCCCAAGTCAGATGCCCCAAAAATTACAGTATAAATACCCCCATAGTGCACCTAGCTGTGGATTCTTATTTCCAGGTGACTCACATCCCTCCCAATTAACACATTCCCAGATTTAGCAGATTGAGATGAACTACAGCTTGAGCTGCAAAAGCATAAAGGAAAGACAAGAACAAAAAGGACTGAGCAAGAGCAGGCTTTAAAGTGCCAATAGCACTATTTGGACTCTTTAGTTCACCTTTACTGTGCCATATTTAAGGAACTTTTGGACCATCTCCAGCTCTCAGGTGTGAAGAGGCAGCTCTTTCCATATAAAGACACCGATACACAAAATATTATTAGAAATTTATTTTAGAAGTTAAACTGGTTTTGGAGTCACTCAAGCCTTAAGAGTACTCTAGTCTCTGAAATCAAACAGGGGATAGCATCTTACAAGGGTTCTGATGCAAATTTGTTTCCTCTGCCCTTCAATCTCCAGTGCTTTGCACTCTTAATGTCCCAACCAAAGAATTCAAACTGGATCTGTTCACAGCTGACAACAGAGAAGTGTCTGTGCCCACAGAGCACCTTTGCTGCTAAATAGAAGCAGCAAGTGAACAGAGGCATAGAGTAAGCAGGGCATTACAAGCAGACAGCCAGATTAACATTCTTCCATTCCAGCACACAAAGTACCCTGATGCTTTCTAGCTGTCTATGCTTTTTGTATGCGACAGCGTACAGCAGGAGTGGACATCAAAATGAGGATGAGTAACTGCATAGATTCTCACTGCAGAATTTGATATTCTGGATGGGAGGGAAAAGCTAACTGGAAACAACACACACAACCTTTGCCATCACATAAATGCAGATGTTAATGGTTTTCTCTCAACACTACCTATCATCCACTTGCAGGAGACATCTAGCTAGACAGGAGAACTGAACTGAGCTCAAAGGAGCATTTATCTGCATCAAAACCAATGCCACCAGCTTGGGAACTTCTGTGGGGTCTTTGCACAGGACTAGTATTTCAGAAGAGATGGCCTGTGGGTCATTCAAATGCTGATGACATCAACTACCCATCAGCCTTCATTGTGCCAAGGTACAATGCTACAGGGTGACATAGATTGCAGCACAAGAAATGGGGCAGCTGGACTGCCAATTAAAGCATAGAGGAGGAAAAACCAAACTCACCGGTGTCTTGCAATACAGTAAAAATGACTGATGTACCTGATGAGGATGGACCTGCTAGGGAGAATGTAGCATTGGTGGATCAGCTATCCAATCCCTGTGTAGCCACAAGAAGTTATGTATTACTAGTTAGTTTCTGGGCTTCTTTTTTTAAGCATTAACTGATTTCTACCTCCAGGAGATGGATTTCATTTGAAGAATGTTTGCTAAGAAGTTCACCTTCTGACCACATTCATTATGTGGTATAACCCTGTAGCCACAGCTATAGAATCTGTGAAGTAGAAGTCTAAGATAAATACTAAGATAAAGTTCACTCACAATATATGACTTTATTCTGCCTTTATCCAATCCATCTATGACACCAAACTATCAGGAGATTTTAATGAGNGAAAACAGCAGTTAGAGAGAGGCAAAGGCAGATGAGAGCTGAGGTCCAGCAGCTGACTAACCTTAATAAAAGCTCATGGGCTGCAAGTATGTTATTAAAACACATGAAGCAAGTTTAGAAGTGAACACTTAAATAAGAGGATGTCACACCATTAAAGTCTTCTCCACACTTCCAAAATCCTACTGTCTCCAGAAGCTTAAATACCACGTTGAGGAAATCAACAACTCCAAGGATACCTCTCACGAGGTCCATAAAGGCACACTTTCTGCTCCCTACTGTAATGAGTTCATGCATTTGCAATTCAGCACTACAGACTCATTTCTTCCTTACATTTCAGCATGAAAGGCTGCACTTTCACAGAAATTATAAACAGTTCTCAAATCTGTGATGAAGGTGACAGATATCTACAGCTCTCAAGTCACAGAAGAACCTGAGGCATATTTTAAGCCTCTTATGTCGTTTAGTGTCCACTGACGTAGATCACAAAGACCACAGAGAATGAGGTTGCTGAAAGGTTCACATGTTTCCATATTAAGCAGTACCCAGCAGACTTATAACAGAAACACACTGCATAGAAAGCCACACGGCTATGTTCATTGATTGTATTACTCTACAGATCTGTCTGTTATGAAAAGCAGGATTAGATCAGGACACTAATCCAAATTCATATAGTTGTCTCAGATGAAAAGGCAGAAACAAGCTAATAGCAAAAAGCCAATGATGGACAGCTGAAGGTACAGACAAAAAACAACACTCAAGTCTCAGGCAACTGTACAGAAAAGCCTTGCCAGAGAATACACACCTACTAATAGCAAGAAAAACAAGGGTACATCAGAGACAACTGGGATGTGTTTTCCCATCAAATTTTGCTGGCCTTCTGGAGCTCTCAAGTCATCTTAGTCCTACTCTGTACAGTTGTGCATCACTGCAAGCTCATTTGAAGGATGCGGGCATCTCAGAATTCACAGCTCACTGACATTCTACATGACAGAACAGGATTAGGTCAAGAAGACTTGAGCCATGGGAGACAATCACACCTGCAATGCCAGAGGAACTGGAGAACCTGCCTGCCATATGGTTTCCAAGGCAACCAAAGCAGCCTCTTATGATCACTTTCATCATTAGAGCAGAAGTGAAAGGTTACTGGGCTAATTCTAGCTGCAGCAGCAACCAATACTCCATCCAATTGTATGCATCACAGGCTCATCAACATCCATTTTAACTGACTTCAGGTTAGAGCCATTCATTTGTATTTGAACATTAGCCCTAAACACAGCTAGAGTGATCAACAGATTGGGAACATGCACCCAGAGGCACCTACCTTAGCTAGTGGGTCTGGTTTGAAAATTTGGTGAGAGGTCGTGGCCCTAATTCTTATTAGGAGAGCTATCACATGCTCAAATAAATCTTCCTGTCACAGAAGGAGGACAACATTTATCTACCATCTTGGCTAACTTTCATCCTGATGAAACACCAAATGCTCTAACAATCGTGCATTAGTGATTTCTGGCTGAAGTATAGAAATCCACTTGAAGATACNCAGGCTATCAACTGATTCTTAGCCTCACCCCCACCCCTGTGTACCAAGGCCACAGACAGCTTTGGCAACCCCAGCAGAGATACCCAAAGCTGCACCATTATTACTCTTGTAGCTGGTGATACCCTGAATAGACATGGGCTATGGAAAAATCTGTCATATCAAGATCATTCTTTGAATACATGTAAGTGTTCAGTCTCTGATCTGAATCTATTACCCTGAAATAGCAATGAAATCACTAAAAAACTGTACATGTAGAGTGTTGTATCACTCGGCCCTTAATCCATGCTGAATTTGGATCTCCCTGTGAGGTGCAGGACTGGGAGCAACTGTGTTGGATTGCATTTAAACAGATAAAGTCTGGTGGCAAAGCCAGAACAAACACGATCTGTGTTCATGCAAAGAAAAATATTTTGTTTGTTGAGATGCACATAACTGAATAGATGCCTACTCAAAGTGAGGTGAGACAGAAGCAATTCACAAAGCTAGGTAACTCTATCATAAACCAGTAAACTTTCACCTGCAAGTCTTCTGCTGAGTAACAGAAATGTCAACAAACTGGCATCTGCATCAATTTCTAAAGCCTCCTGCAAAGTTCCTTAGCAAACACAGATTTTCTTCTTCCTCCGAGCTTCCAACTGAAACTAAAGACTTCTTTGTTCCACTATAGCATTAGCATGTCCCTGTCTATCCCGAAGTAGTCAATTGCTATAAAGCCTAAAGGCAAAGTTCACAGGCCAATAAGAGGCCATAAGCACTTCAGTGCAATGAAGTGCATCTTTTTTTAAAATATTAAAATGTACATCTGTCTACTACCAGATGCCATAAAAATATCCATGACTTGGCCCTTAAATTACTTAGCAGTGTCCTGCTCACAATGTGACTTAGGACAAAGAGAAGTTTATAAAAACAAACTAACAAAGCAAACCCAACAAACAACAAAAAACCCAAACCCAAAAAACAAGCAAAAAAACCCGCAACCAAAAACAACAGTGGGCAGAAATACTCAGCTTAAACTAAAACAAAAAAGCAGTAGGAGGTGGTAAACACAATACTGAGCCCTGTGTTCCTTGGATCCAGAGCCAAGCCTGTTAACACTGATGAACTTTGCAGCAGTACTAACTCCCATTACAGAAGATGTAACCTCATCCCACAAAACAGCTTTTTGGTCTCTCCTGCGAAGCACAGGGAAAAAAAAAAGAGAAAAAATAAAGAAAGGGGGGAAAAAAAAAAAGGGGGTGTGGGGGGAACCACACTGTTGGCATGCAAATGACAAAGAACCCAAGAAACTAGAAGAAATGGCGCCAAAAAGCAGCATTCCACATGCAATCGGCCAGTCCTATTGAATGAGAAGCCAAAACGTATTTACCACTTCCATCATCACTTTAGCAAACAACCACTTCAACTAGCTTTCACCGTATGGACATTTCCATTGAGACCACAACCCCATCACTTGCAGCAGTTCACCAAGGAGAGGAGAGTCCAGAAGGTTGCTTACAGGCCACGCTACCAAGAGCCTCAGAACAGCTGCCAAATGAACTCCCAGGTTTTTGATGAGTCTTGAAATAAAAGGGGGTTGTGGAAGACTGAAAAATATGCTAGTGTTATACCAGTATTTTAAAAGGTTGAAATAGGATGAGACATGTCAGTCTTGTCAGCCTGACATTGATTCCAGACAAAATAATGAAAAAGCTGATATAAGACTCAGTTAATACAGGATTAAAGGAGGACAGTGTAATTACTGCCAATCAACACAGACTTTACAGGAAAATATAACTTGTCAAACTACCAACACTTTTTGGTGTGATTACAAGTTTGAACGCTAAAGGTAACAATGTTGATGCAATCTATTTTCACATGGTGTTTTACTTTGTGCCAGAAAGCACAGTGATGCAGCATATCGTATCAGCTGATAGGTCTAAACTGCACCAGCAGATAAGGAGGCAGGCAGGAAGGTGCTACTGGGACTCCTTGCTGTTCCAGTGCTACATGCAAATTAGGCTGCTGGCATGGAAACATCTCTGTCTGTCATGTTGACTAGTATGGCTTCGTTGTCCCCCTGAACTCCCACCTACCCTACCCATCTGTTGCCACCTTTCTCATACTTTGCCTGGAAGTGCCTTGGCGCAGGGATGGCCACCAGTCCCTGACTAGTACAAAGGACTCTCTAATCCTGACCTAAGCCAGAATAATTCTGCCAAACCTACTGTGTTGCTCTACTAGCCCATCTGCTTATATAACCTGTAATTTTTAGTGGTTCATTAAACCAGACTGCTCTAAGAATTTATTCACAAGGCAGTCTTCCCTAGCATGGAACTATTGTCTGTAACAGTTGTATGAGAACGATACTTAAACAACTGAAAGATGCTCATACAAAGCAGAGAGCTGGAAGTAAACATGGACAGAACCTGAAAGCAAGAGCTTTGACATTAAGAAATTTACTCAGCACACCAAAGTAGTTCACACGCCCATAAGATCTCTGTCTGCTGCTTTGATTTCCTCTCCACATACAGCACTAAGCGGGGCAGGTGACAGGAGAAGTGTAAGTGGTTGTATTTTCCCAAACAACAGTTCTCACTCATACTTGACCACAGAAGTCTATTGTCAGTTTTTAGAAAGCAGTCAGATTAGAAATACAAGGTTTTTTTGGCATCTTTTCTCAAATACTGTAGAGGTTACATAAGAAATACATTTGGCATTTATGCATTTAAACATAATTCAGAAATGACAGTCTGGATACATGGTAGGATGAAGCAATTTAAGGCACTCAAGCTTAGATTAGCCTGTGTTAATAGGAAGATAGATGATTGATTTTCCCTCAGTCAAGGCTAGCAACCTCACCCATACCTACCAGCCCAGGGTTAAAAGTACTTCTGAGCTTGAGTTGAGGTTTTTCACTATGATAGTGAAAAAGAACTACCACTAGCTTTGGCACAGGCTAACTAGAAAGGAAAGCACAGTATCAGCACTGGAACTTTCGATGGCTCTGAAATATAATACTGAAAATGACAACGCTACTGACCAACATAATGAATACAACAAATTCTCTTATTCCACAACTGCAACCTCATTTTCTAGTTCTCATCTATTGTGCCTCCACATGATATTTACAACTTCAACTCTCCTGGTTTCTGCAAAACATTAACAGGTTTTTTAGCAGAAATGCAAAAAATGTTTTGAAAGCTGAAAGTACAGACTAAAATAAATAGAATATTAAGACAACGTATCACAAGCAGCTGCTGCATTAGGAGAATTAATTTTATATCTAAGTCAATAAAAGCCTTTCCCATGGAGTCCCAGCCATTCCAGCATAAGGTTCCACGACACCGCAGGAGCCCACAAACCTTGCCTTAAGTAGGCTCAGCACAGTGCCATACAGAAAAGATTGATCTTCTTTTTTGAAAGTCCCATGATTACAATTTCTGCCTTCTTTTGTTAATCTTGACGTACACACAAACAGCAAACACGTGTATTTTGGGGCTCAAATTCCCCAAAACGTGCAAGGACAAAAAGCCAGGCTGTTTCCCAGCCACTAAGGAACAGGCAAACTGCGAGGAGGGCTGGAGGAGGGTTGAAGGCAGATGTCTCCAGCGAAGCAGGGCCACACATGAGTTCTGCAGTGTTGCCTGGCAGCAAGTAATTATCTATCTGCCAGTGTGCTGTCTCCACGTGCCAACAGCCAAAGCCCACACAGGCAGCAAGCACGGGAAAGTACGTGCGTCAGCTAAACCTACAGGCTAGCTCCACTCTTCCCTAAGGAAAAAAAAGCAGAGGTACTTTGAAGGCTAGCCTTTGGCTGAGCTCTATTATTGCAACAGCAAGCTCTATGAATCATGCGCTCAAATGAAAATGTCCAGGGAGACAGAAGTCCAGGAGATGCCAGAAATCTGTTATCAAACACAAGACCACTGCCATACTAAACCAGCCATGCAAAACCAACAACAGTTCCACCCCAAAAGGGCTGGGAAAACTCCAGTAAAGACTTTTAAGAACAGGTTAGATAAATCCTGTCCAAAATGGTTTAGGCATTGTTGATCATGCCTTAGGATAAGGAAAAGGGTCATGCAGCCTCTTGAGAAACCTTTTGGCACTCCTTTCAGTGGCAGTACTGTGATTACCTACAGGAAGGGAGAGAAACGCATCCCAACCTACCTGTCCACACATCACCTCTCGTCCCCCCAAGCTCCAGGATGACTCTCCTGCACTGGGGTTAATTACAGAGCAACACAGACCCAGCCAGAAAAGACCCACCCTCAAGACATGTGTCATCTATAACCATCTCATTCATGAACTGCCAGAGTGCCATACTCCTCCTCTTCCCCCTCACCTCCCTTTCCCACCTCCGCCTGCCCTTTAAGCCTCCCAAATGCCTGTGTGCTGTATGTGGTGGCAGCTGAGTTTTTTTAATATGCACTTAAGATCCTAATTGAATCCCGCATTGCCTTGTGTGGGTCTTGCCAGCCGGAACACGAACAAGGCACCCTGTAATTCAATTAGAAGGACCTGCAGCAAGCTGATCATTAGTCTGTCAGGTTGTTAAGAAAAAGACATCTAGGAATAGGGGAGGAAGTTAAACAAAGGGAGAATTGTTAACAGCACCCCTCCCCAATTCATGCAGACTCCCATACACATACTTGAAGTGTGGAATCTGCAATGCCCAAGCACTTGAATGACAGCTCATCGCATCACTCCAACAGTCCTTTCTCTTGTTTCAGGCAACTTAAATAGAACCTCAAAAGTTGGAATTAAGACTTTCCCTCATCAATCCTCCTCTGCTCAGGTTCACGAGAAAAATACCACTAACAGACAACTCCTGCAAACAAGGAAATCTCATTACCTGCCAAAACCCTGTTGACAGAGGAATGGGTGGCCAAGCCAGGCTGTCCCCGTTCATGGAAAATCCCAGCATAAGGCAAGTACTCTGGCAGCAAGAAACGTCTGCAATACAAAGAGTAAGCTTACATGGAGAAAGACACGCCAGTATACTACAGCCCTGGACAGCAACTGCAATTACTTTGGGGAAACATGACTATATTCCAGCAGACTATAGCACAAGGAAGGGCTGGACTCCTCTGCTTAGCCAACCACTTCACTGCTTCAAACAAAAGGCAAGTTACAGATTAGACCCTCCTCTGATCAATGTGGCTGTGAAGATCAGCATTAAGCAAATCCTTTACCTCCCATAATAGCTTCCTAATCTCAAACCAGCATGTTGTGCTGAGAATCTCCAACCAGATTCTTTTCTCCTCCTATTCTGCCTTCACACCGTAGCCCCAAATTGCAGGTAAAAAGCACTAAGACCATGCTGTCCTTCAAATGTCACAGGATAAGCTGATCATACTAACATGCCATCTCTGGGGTCCCAGAAATTACAAACCAAGAGAATACAACAGCCCTGTGCAAGAAAAGGAATCCATCTGAAAGCACCAGAGAGCTGTATTGCAACTGGTACCTCCAGGATTTCCACACCCTTTACTCTTACATGTACAAGCCTTACTTACCTCGGAACAAAGCGCCCCAGCGACGGTGCAGACATGCGGGCATTCCGGGGAGCTCGGTGCCTAGATCGGTCTCCATTGTCCCTTCAGCAAAAGAAAAAATAATTATTGTACATTAAAAATACTATGTAATAAAGTATTCTCCAAGAAAAGAAAAAAACCAACAATGTCACCTAGTCATCCTGAGTATGCCACTGAGACTTAATGGTTCTCTTGTGTATGTCACATGCTTCTAATGTTCCAAATTCACACAACTTACTGTACCAAAGACTCCTCACAGTTTTACCTATGGGTAGCCTAATGTCCACTTTTTTCATTGTTTGACAATGTCTCAGAAGTATCAACAATACCACAGAGAGTCAAGGAATCAATGTCAGCACCAAAGCAAATTAACAAGAAACCTCAGAATTTGGACTAGGAGAGCAAAAGCAAGCACACGACACTCTTGATGAGAACTTTCTGTTAGTTAAAGAGATCTTAAGTTTCACTTTTTCATTCCCAGAAGTGCAGGCAAAAGAGCATAATCTGCAGACTATTCTTTTGCGCTCCTTCCCTCAAGGTCCAGTTTAAATGCCATCACAGTTTAAGATAAGCCAACCTTTCACAAGCTTTTCCAGTGAAGCTGGAAATGTTAGGTGGTATCAGACAAAACTGTACCTCCCCAAAAACCTCTCACTGTTTCACAATAAATGTCTGGGTCCTGCAGAATGAGGAGAAAGGGTCTAGAATCTATTGTCCCACAGCAGACAAAGGAAAGTTTTCCTCCCCAGGAGGGCAGTGCAACACTGAACAGGTTACCCAGAGGGGTTGTGGAGCTGACATCCTTGGAAGTCTCAAGACAAGAGCTAGGCAAAGCCGCGGCTGACCCAATCTGATTTTGGCAATAACAACCCTACAACAAGCAGAAGGCCAAACTGGAGGACCTCCAGAGTCCCCAGCAAACAAAATTCCTGATATTGCATTCATAGGTCACAAGAGGACCTGTAATTACACAGCACTAAAACTGCAAGGAAAATAATGAGACTCCATTAGTCACTCTGGAGTTCTGAAACAGACCTCCACAGTGCTTTATTCTCTGTTCAGAAATTTACTCTCTGCATGACCTTGCACAAGTAGCAAGTCTGTTCTCCCTGGATTCCAGATCCCCATCCATAATTGCAGCCCTACTTGTCTCCTACCCAGGCAGTTATGGGGAGAATATTACTTTTAGACCCTCGGAATCACTAGGAAACTAAATATTCCTTATGCAACACACTAGCAGCACATTCCTAACCCACTCCAGCAAGCTGTGCGTTTTATAATTTTTGTTTTGTTTTGCTTTTTTAAAGTCAGTGAGCAAGAAACGTGGGCTGAGAAGAAAGTCCATTACGTGGCTGTTTCCCACACACTTGAGGAACCAGGAACACAAAAAGCAGAGGTTGTTCTGCAAAACTCGTTAGCATTTCATGCTATTTCACCAAACCCAAATCTAAATCCAAGCTCAAAGCTTCCATTTCTCCTCCCACTGCAGACACAGCCAAAGCTGCACCTCACCCTGAGGTTTCTGTGTAACCAGCAGGGTTCCTGAAATCAGCAATGTAAAAGCTGCTGCTGTTCGTTTATCAGAGGCCTCCAGCCTATTAAGAGGTGGATCAATAACAGAAGGAATTCTGTGAACTCGAGTGCTGACATATCAACTTTTCCTGCTAAAGAGAAAAGGCCAAAGGGAAAAAAAAAAAAGTGTCACAGTCCAGATCTTGACACACACACCAAGAGCTAGTGAAAGTCAGACAAGAAATACAGTTTTTAGAAGTCTGTAGCTAATATGCAGCCCTGGGAGAATAGCAGCAAACCCTGAAAACCATATTGCATTTGCTTTGAACACTTACTAGAGGATGCTTCTGAAAGGGACAAATAGCAGCAAGAGGAATAGCAGCAGGACTACACAGTACAGAACACTTCATCTGAAAAGAATCTCTACAGCAGGTTTCAAAAGGAATGAGGAATTAGCTCCAACAAACAAAAGAAAGGTGCAAAGTCTCCTACAGTCCAAATCAAGAGACCTAAAGCAACTAATTGTTCAAGTTTTTT
>VYZV01027209.1:45662-60085 GCA_013401275.1 Pandion haliaetus | reverse complement strand
CCCATCCCCTGTTCCCCTGCGCCGCCGGGGGGAGGAGGTAGAAAGCACTGGGAATGGAGCTGAGCCGGGAAGGCGGGAGGGGTGGGGGGAGGTTGATCTGATGTTTAGTTTCCCTTCCTAATACCCCTGTGTTTTGCTTTTTTTTGTTTTGATTTGTAGTAAATTAAATGGATTTTGTTTCTTCCCCAAGTTGCGCCTGTCTTTTGCCCGTGACCATAAGTGGGGAGTGATCCCTCCCAGTCCTTGTCTCGACCCACAAGCCTGCCTTTGGATTTTCTCCTCATCCCAACGTGGCCAGGGGAGGGGGTGGGGGGTGAGCGAGGGGCTTCGTGGTGCTTTGTTACCGGCTGGGCTGAAACCGAAACCATGACATCACTCCAGGAAGTACAAGCTCCTAAGTCTAGCCAGAAAATCATAAGAATAAATATGTGAGTGGTTACACAGTTGTTCACAGCATTCATGGAAGATGTAACAATCAGGAGTATCTCTGCTTCTCACTTTTATTATCAAAGATGGTAAGAGTTTGTGGTGACACCCTCATTTATTTATTTATTCCTCTACTTCTACTGCTGCTGTTATTTCGTGATAAGAGATGGAAAAGTTAATAAATCACAAATGAGCTTTCCCATTTTTTTCCCTTCCACTGTATTTAGCCCTGGCAGAGGTACCCTGGTTACATTTTACTCCTAAAAAATAAGCACTTTGTACCACCATGATATTTCTGTAGTCTTAATTGTTACATACATGTGAGAACCAGAAAGTATAGGGAACTGAGCCACTTTGTTAAGAAAAATGTGTTTGACTAAGCCACACACCAAGGGCAAAGCCATAGCAGTGTTTCACCAGATAGAGAGTTACCCAGGGGAGGTGTTACAGGTAAGAAATAAGTGTTCCTTCCTAATCTTCATTTGTTCTGGGAGGTAGCACTTAGGTGATGGTGCAGAACTGCTGGCAAATTATCCGTTCCGTGCCTCCACCTATTTCTGGTCTACGTACCCAAGCCCACCCAAGTACGGCTTTATATCCTTACATGAGTAAGCACTCAGGGTTGAGAAACCACGCAATGGTTATATGTAAATAGACAAATGCAGTCTCAATGAATAGAGCACATCATTGAATGTTGTGCTCCTGAAACACAGGGTACACATTATGCTGCTTCAGATTAAAATGAAATACAACTTGATTTTCTAAAAGAGATGAAGTGAATATCAGAGCAAGTTAAACAGTACACGCTGTGAGTCTCTACAGCGGAAAAATAGTGTCAAAAACCTTAGCCAGAGGTTAATTGATAATTGGTTGAATTATTCATTTGTTATTAATGATTACTAATGAGAAACATTACAATAATCAATGTTCCAGCCCAGTGCTTTGCCAGATGTCATGTTAATTGCAACTGAAGATAGCAGTATCTTAGCAAAATACGGAAACAATTAGCATGATTGACTCAAAGCCACCGCACGCCTCTCTGGAGCATTGTTCTAGCAGTACTACAGAACAGTATAAAATTCTCAGGGTTTGCAGAGGAGGAAAAGAGAATTCCTAATAGCCTTTGATGTAACCCTGTTTTGTCTCATAAAAGGGAAAAATTACAGTAAATCTGACACAAACAAATATATTTGCTTGGAGAGATTACAATCACAGGCTAATAAGCAAGGAACTCCAAAATAACCTACACTGAATAAAATGCTAACACCAGCAGTGTTAATGGCTAATGAAAATTAAAATCTACTCTTTCCCTAGTGAAAAATTTGTTGAGTTTTAATAATCCCAATAAAATTTCACTTTTAAATTATGCTTTCTGAGATGAAACAACAATTAACCACTAAACTGCCATGCTGTTTTTCAAAGTACGCAAAGTAGGTTCTTAAACTACAGGTATTATAAAAAGCTGAGGAGTTAAATTTTTTTCTATATAGAGATGAGATTTCATTCCATGGCTGGAACAGGAGCTTTCATCATTCATTTCTCTGGATGCAACCAGAGAAATGATGGTAGGGGAATGTGGAGGAGGGGATACGTGCATCCAATACATCTCCACACCACATAGCATAGACCATCTCTCTATCTCTCCCCACCCAGTTTGATCCTCAGCTGCAAGCAGAAAGCTAGGATGTCTGTCTCTGCACCAGGGACCCCCGGTGACTCCACTCTAACCTTAACTTCCTCCTATCATTCAGTGGCTCAGACAAGTGGGCTTTAGGAGCAGAGAGTCCAGAGCCGTACTGACATCACCCATCAAAGAAAGAATTGCGACAGGCATGTCTAATACGAGTGCCTGCACATCTCAGCAGCGTTCCTGAAAGGTAAGCACACACCGAGTCTGCCTAACGAATGTTGCTGAGCTGCCTGTTGGTTTTTTAATCAGCTGTGAACAATGGGGTACCATACAAACTGGTGTAATCAGGTTATAATCTTGGTTGACTGGGTTGTGTATAACACAGAATATTCTTTAACTGACTGTGACACTGAAACCAGGATGAATTTTCTGATTCTCCTCTAGAAAAGTTGGTTAAAAGCACACCCACCTTGATGATCAGTGTGTGCAGTCCTGTGTGTGAACCACAGTTCCTAATTGCAGAATCCTGTTGACAATTAAAAATCAGCACTGATCTTGTCCGCTTTATTTGATTTGCATATGGCGGGGGTAAGAAGTTTCCTCACTGAACAGTGGCTTGTGCCTGAGGTGTCTAGGCTAGACCCCCGGCATGCTCTCACGTCTCCCATAACATGCCCTGCACTGAAGCTGGAAGGGATGAAGGCCATCGATCAAAGGGAAGATACTGCTACAAACACCTATTTCTGTGATGTGCTGGGTACCTGCTAAAGTTTAGTGCTTAAGACTTAATACTTTATTTAGTTAGGGGCATTTAAGGTTTGTCTGTGCCTTATCCATATATGAAGCACTGCTGTGTTGCTTTCAGCAGACGAAATGCTACAGTGATTTAGAAAAAAGATTCTAACAAGTCTTTCTCCCTGAGATTTTTGAGTTTTGGAATTGTGGCATGTAGCAAAAAGTCTTGGGCTTTAGCACAAACTGTCCTAAAAGTTCATGTGGCTGAGCTGGTAAAGACAGTAGAGGCAGGAGTTTGCAAGAGTTTCATTGTGAGTACAAAAATAGTTTCCTGGTTGTTTATTTTTTTATATATATATGCAGTTTGTTGTGTTGCATGTTTTTTCTGCAATAACTAGGGATTGCCTTTTATAATCAGGCAGGATATATGTAGTATGGGATACACATTCTGTGATTTTAAAATAACAAAATGAAATTGGTGAGTGGAGTCTTGAAATAATGGAGAAGCTGTTCTTCAAGCGCTAACAGAGATCCCTTCAGGCATTTCATTCTACCCCAGAGAGCAAAGAAGCACTCAGTCTAAGAAATAAGATAAAGCAGGTTTACTTTTTGACTCTTGCTTTGGCTTTTCTTCCATGATATATCTTCTGGAATCTTCGGTAGTAGTTCACTTTATGTAAAGAGTTGATATTTTTGCCCCCAAGGATGTTACACTCACATTTCTTGTTGGTTTTTTTTTAAATCCTGGAAAGTTGGTGGTGCAAGTCTGTTGTTCTCTCCTTTGCAACACACTGGCTTTTACCTGAAAAGCAGCACACCCCACAAGAACACTATCACTTGGATGGATTTGGTTTTGTCACATAATTATAAAAGTTTCACTTGTTTATGGGAACAACTTGAAATAATTTAACAGTGCTCAAACTGTTGCATGTAGATTACAGCATTAAAGATTTACGCTTGTGCCTACGTGTGCTGAACTGAGGACACCAAAGTCCCCGCATACTTGCTACTTGACCATACGCAGCTATTCCGAAACTCAACTGACCTGAAAGCTTGCAAAATCTATGATGAGTACAGACATGGTTTGAGCTCTGCATGTGTCGCTAGATGTTGAGGACAGATCTGAAAACTATTTAGAAATTACCACAGTTTGCTGGTTCACTGAATGACATTAAGCAGTCTCCACGAATTGCAAGGTAATGAATGGATCTCTTATAGTCCAAAACTACCTTGCAGTTTTCCGTAATTATTTTATGAAAGCTACACAGTTCTTCCCCCTCACCTTTACTTTTGAGGGAAGAAAAAGAATAGGCTATTATTTAGTTACCCTAAAATCATCTTATCCCTGTAAAAAAGGAAAGAACCTATCTCCATAGACTGATAAACACAACATCTTACAGGAAGAGGAAAGAGATTTATTGCATCTGTATATATGCAGAAGAATGAGATGTCTTCACACTGGCCTCCAGTTCAGCTCCTCTTGCATTTAAACAGCATTTCATTTCCTATTGATAGACAGCAGTAAAAATCCCAGAAATCAGCAAGCAGCAGCTATTAGTTCAAAAGGGGAAAAGAGAATAAGGGAACTCACATGCAAACATGGCTTTGCAAATCAGAGCTCAACCATACTGCTAAGCAAATTTCCTAATAGGACTAAAAGGGGCCTTGGAAGACCAACTAATCTGTCTTGGGTATGTGGGCTATATGTTTGTCTAATCTTTTTTTAAAAGACCTCCAAAAGAAAGCAATTCATAATGTCACTGTTTCACTTCTAGTGCTTCTCTTCTCTAAGAATTAGACATTTGTTTTTTCCTATTAACTGACTTAAATTTGATTTGATGCTCACTGAGCAGATTTTTATCATACATTTTTATTGCACATGGAAAAACAATTGATAATGGTTCTCTTCAGGAAAAAATTAGTAGTAAAGAGCTTCAAAACTTCCCTTCGATGAAGACATCATGTCTCCAAAATCCAGCCTTCTTTTCCAGCAGTTGGTCTAGCAGAAGGCATTTTTCTTTTCTAAAAATCTGTCATTTCTCCCACATCTAGACAGTTATGCTGCTGGTTTTTCACTTTTTTACACAAAATGGTAAGTTTTCTTCAAAACATCTCAATGTATTCACTAAACCTTCCAGCATTTTTGCTTCACTATATCAATAACAAATTCCTCCTGCATTCTCTCTTGTATCACGTTTTCCTTTTCCTCTCCACAGTATCCCTTTTCACTTACACAGCATTCACAGTCCCAATTTTTACTGCATGCTGTGAGTCTCCCTATACATACGGTTCTGTAAATGTCATACTAACCCTCTTTCCAGCATACATATTCTTTTATTTCCCAAGAACTTTCTATAACTTCAAGCATGCTTTTGTTTAGATTCAGGCTATGTCCCCACTGGCCCTGGAAGTACAAGCCATGGAGTAGATGAAGTGTATCTTATTTTCTGAGCCAGCTGTACGTATCCCATCACTGGGCATAGAAGGTCTGCAGCTTAGTGCTGCACGGCTAAACAACCGTAAATGTTTCCTGAGCTCAGGCTGCTTACAGAACCGCTTCTCCCTCTGGCACTCTGTGTCAGAGCCCTTCCTGCAAAAGACCCCTGTCAGCCTACGCGCATCTATGTGTATTTTAATGATGCCAAGAAAGAGATTGTTGAACTTGGTTCTCTGTTGTCTTCGACATCAGAGAGCATTTGGCATTGCTTCCACATTTAATACCTTTCCATGTGGATTTTTCACCAGCACAAAGCAGCGAACAAGTTGCACAGTTGGGAGATTCCCGCAGAATCCAACTGGCTTTGTCACTGACTTTAGTGGGACATTTTGGTGCTCTGCATTTTTGAGGTCTATTTCCTCAGTGCCTGCTGATAAGTTAACAGTTACCTTGCAAACACAGTCACCATAAGAAAATTAGGTCAAGTAAAACACATTACAAAAAATTTTCCTCTCTTAACAGAATGAAGCATAGTAATAATATTTGTTACACTTCTTGGTCATTTGGAATCATTAACTTTTTGGTCTTTTAATAGGTACTGATAATGTAAAAACACAGTAAGGTAACTAAGAGTAGTGTTTTCTTCATTTTAAGAGCATTTTTACTGCCAATGTAGTGTAAAAAGATGTTCTAGTCAATTAATTTATGGCTGGTTTTAAGTTTATGTCCTACACAGTTTCAAACACACAGATTACAGCAAATTACCATGGTTTTTGTTACTTCAGTATTTTGAGGGATTGTTAAACTTCAGGGCACAAATCAGAAATTATAGGTATTCATATGCCAATTTGGGAAGTCACTAAAGCCTCTCAAATGTAATTTGTCAAATCTTTTAATATAGGACTACCTATTTTAATGACAATTAATATACTCCCAGAAATAGCCTGGTTGAGAGAGGAATTCTGACAACTTTATGCATTATGAACATGTTGGATTTCACCATCAGTGTCTGTTAATGAGTCGTTACATTTATAGCAGAAAATGTATGTCACTTTAAAGCAGAGAAAGAAGATGATTCGGCCAACACAGCGTGTCCTTAATTTTCCATGTGATTTTGCCATAAGCAAGACAAAACAAGAGAAATGAGGTAGAGGTTATTGGCAATTGAAGAAATTAATACAGATGATGAGAGATAATTCATTCATGATATTGTACAAGAATGTTGCCTGTAACACCACTTGTTCTATTTAATTTGTGATGCATTTATATTCTAGCAGGTCTTGGAGACGTCAGTGCAGATGTAGCTTCCTTTACATTAGGCACAGTCTTCGGGGCTGAGGTAGGTACTCTACCCCCAGTTTTATGCGGGGTGACTAAATGAACTGCTTTAATAGACACCCATGACCATTTAGAGCCAAGGAGGTCAGTCCAGTTGAGCACACACTGCCTGCAGGGCAGAAGTCAAGTATGAAGGAGGTCCCCTCTCGCCCTCCCGGACCTCCTCCCTTTCCCTGCCCGGGGCTCGCTGCGGGTGAGCACTGGAGTGGGAGCCAACACGTAGGCACAGAAGATAGCTGGGAATTTTAGGCTGAAGTACAAGCCCAAGCCTACAGCTAATAAGAAAACACAGGTGCGGCAAGTCAAGCCTAGGATTCAGGCTTTCTTACAGCACATTCCTCAGGTGTAAACGCAAAATCATTCATCTCTACTTGTATCTCTTCATGTAAGAAACACTGTGGCATGAGATTCATTTATCGTACACAACCTAAGAACTGAAGTTAAAATGAACTAATTCTGTTAGTCTGCGATCCTACTACATGTTTCAAATGGATTTAGCTTCAAGCAGAGAAGAGGCATGTTTCACATACATTTTAAATCATTATAAGTGTGGAGTAATACTATATGTGCTGAAATGTCAAGGCACAGCAGGGAAGAGGGTCAGTCTGTGTTGAACCTTACTGACTCTGCCAGCTTCTGCTACAGAACAATACTCCGCAAATGTAAGATTTTTTCAGTTTTAATACAAATAAGATGACACAATGATAGAGAAAGAAAACAGCTCTCTTTCTTTTCTCCTGGGCCTAATTATAACAGCAGGTGAAACAATATAAGGGGCTCAGCTCTAATTTTGTAAGTGAAAACTACCTACCTACACAGCTGTTTTATATGTGAGGGGTGGCAGGATTGGAAAGAAATCCTGATATAAAAAATAGCAAGGAAATTTGTGAGCAACAACGAAAAAGTAATAGCGTATGAAGTGTTTTATTATGTGTAAATAGGAAACTGATATCTGGTTTGATATTGATTTTTCCCTATGCAACATGCCGTTATTTATAATAGTGGATGTATTTTTCTCAGAGATTTAGTGCTGCATGATTTTTGCTCCGTCTCAATCACAGCATTATGTTATGTAAGGCACCAGCTGAGTCCTGAGATGAGTCAGCTGCCAAATACCATATTAAAAAGCTATTGTCTCATAATGAATCAACAGGCTTTGAAGTAATTAAGATCCTCATTGTTTAGTTTAAGACAAGCTATTTCAGAATGTAATAAAACATATTTTGGAAGTGAGACTTATCAGGTCCCATTATAACTGCATTTAGCTTCTTTCAGTCACAGTAAGGCATGACTGTCAGTCTAATGAGATTTCTAACAATGCATGTTTGGTTTATTTAGCGAGTAAGAGCTAGTAAGGCCTATTCTGCATGCCAGTCGTTTGTAATTGAACCTAGAACTCAAATTTGCTTTTGTTCAACAGACTAGATGCATCTTTCCATCATTCACTACTTGCCTGTTCTCCCATGCTGCCACAACTCTGCAGGCTCTCAGGCAGTTCAGAGCATCTCAGGACTGGGGCCACGGTGTGAACTGGTACAGAAGAAAAGTCCATCCCCAAAAGAGCTCTTGCTCTCTACATAGGCAGTTATAAGCACTCTGTTCATGAGTGAGCTAACACTTCAATGTCAAATGATGACAGAGACAAGGCCTGGCTGGCAGACATGCTAGGAAATAATAGAGAGTGACTGCGTCTTTCTCCTGCTGCAGATACTTACACTAGACTGCGTAACTCATATGACACTTGTTTATACTCTTGGGACAACAGCATGTACAGAATGACAGCTTGGATGGTTACGATGTTTTGTGCTGGGGAAAAGTACTATTAATTTTTAATCTACAGTTTGCAATGTATTTACAGTAGAGAAGACAAGGTCAAAGAGTAATACCTTATCATGGCACCAGAGAGTGCTGAATTTGTAATAATCCTTAGCTATGAGAAAAAAATCATTCCACAATCTTGCACCAAGGTACTAGAAGGTGTAAAACTCACAGCCAGAGTGTTTGTACTGGAGCATCAAGGACTCCTTCAGGTATCTTCAGATTTGTCCAAGAGTGCTACACAAGCATGGGTAGACTTTGATCTGAAATCAATATTCTGTGTGCGGCTAGCTTTGATATGCTCTTGGCCACCTCCACTGAGAAAACCTGCTGTCACAGCCTCTAACTGCCAGAATCTCCTACACATCTAGGCACTCATGCTTTGGTAGGACACATCACTGCGGTCTGCCAAAAGAGTCAACCACCCAGCCAGAATAAGTACATATGTATGCCGTCTGCATGCTTACCAGCTCTCAAACCCAGGCCAGCTGACCAGCTTACCTACAGCCACCAAACATGATAGACAACATGAAAATGAGAATGGATATTTGCAGGCCCCCACACCAAGGAGAAAGGTGGAGTTAGGCATTGGTACTCCTTGTCTGGCAAAATGGGTACTATGACATGGTTGAGATTGGCAAATACCAGTTCAGTACGTAAGATGTTCTGAACTCATGTATGTGCAAATATACCAGCCTCTGGGAGCATTGGGGTGCTGTAGATTCATAGGCGTTTACAAAATATATCCATATTGGGTCTGATGTTTTGTAATCTTTTAATGTCAAGGTATGGCATCTGTTAGAAAGTCTGAAGCCAGTGAGCCAGGAGGCTTTGGTGCTCCTGGTACACGTACTGTAACAAGATCAATAAAGGATGTTTCACATTGCGTCTAGGAAGGTATCAGTGAGGTCCTGCATTAATCTTTCTTCAGTGCTGAGAGCTGAAATAAGCAGAAAGAACTGCGTTAGCTCCAGTTTCTATTGTTCCGTGAAAAACTAATGCTTTAGCTTGCCACACCCCTGGCATGGCTCCGCATTGTTTGCAGACAGATGAATGGAGCCCTGGCTGCCTTCTCTCATGAGTCTGAAGTCTGCAACCTGCCATGCAGGTGTGAAGGGGATGAATCACACCAGCCCACAGCCACTGAGTCATCCATCCATCCAGGTCTTGACATTACAAGCCAGAGAGTGATTTAACCAAATGGTGTCATATAGTGCCTAATGATAGATTTGTCACTGATGGTGCAACAAATTTTACTCTGGTCATTGTCAACTTTACTGCAAGTCACTTTGTACTGTTTCCAGCCCATAACTGGCTAACAGTTTCATCCCGTATGCAATCTGATATCTAGTTTCTTGAGTCTGCCTACCTGCTTCCTTAAACCGATCCACCTCATCCAAACTGTGTTGGATTAAATATTGGATTGTATCGCAGGATACAGTGAGCGAGAAAAAAGTTGTGTGGGGTACACAGAAGAGGCAGGTTGAATATATTCTCTGTCATAAATTTTGGTCTGGAATCTGAGACTACGAGACTATTTAGATAGCTAATTTTCATTCTATGATACAAGATAAATAATAACTTATGAAATCTCATTTTGCGGTCACCAGCTAAGGCTTTTACCTTCATGACTGGAATTAATGAAGACCTCATCCTTTAATCTGCTAAGCACATGAGCAGTCCCCTGATTCCTCTGGCTATTTTTTTTTTTTAAATTGTTCACTTTAAGAAATCTACAGCAGTACAGAAGTCACACTCATTCACTGCCACTATCTTGCTCTAGATAGTGCAAAGCTCTAGCATTGACCAAAACTCTAGCATAGACCAAAACTCTAGCATTCTGTAAGTTAACAAACAACTGAAGCACAGCCAGGGACATATGGAAATATTGTCATTTATTTAAAATAATAAAGTTACAATTAAAAATGTAATTCTGTAAGCAGTGTCCTAACATGCCTAGCTTTTTAGAGAATAACAAAGAGCCTGCAGCATGCGAGGAAGGCACTAAGGAGTTGTGTAATAAGGATGTTTGGTATAATATTTCTTTGTGTATAATTATTTTATTTTTCCAATAGTTTTACATCTTTTTTTTTTTTACTTTACAGGCAGTTTTGCATATACAATTCCAAGGGGTTTATAATGAATTTGACATTTCCTGTCAATATTAAATTTTTATTAAAAACAAACAAAAATATGAAAAATCAGACATTATGTTTAGATGACCCATCAGTACTGTTACATTTTTAATTAGAAATGTCATAATGATATAAAAACAAAAATTAGGATATACTGTCCTGATTGGGTTCCAAAAGAATTAGAGATCTACATGTGAGAAAATGAAAAATCTAACATCCAAGCCATTAATCACTAAAGGGAAAAAAGTGAATAACACTTCTTGAATAACACTTTTTGTTAAAAGATATAATTTGTGATTTTTAAAGCTTTTAAACTTTAAAAATTGTTTAGTACTATCTATACCTATTTATTTTATATTTTCATTTTTAAAACACCAAACAGAGCTATGTCATATAGTCTACAGCATAAGCTGCTTTAATCAGGCAAGCCCACCCAGTCATTTGAATTATAGATATATATCAATTGAAAATTTGGCTATTATAGCCGTAGTTTAGAACCATCCTCAATAATTCTGTGCAGTTTCACTTTTTCTTGTTTGTTTCTGTTTTTAAAGCAGTACGTTATTAATCAGTTTGGCTTCCAGAGCATAGCATGCTGAGTACAACATCATTGTTTTACTGCTGACAATTCTCCATGCTCTGTGGAATGCTAAGTGAAATCGTTAATAGTTCTAATAAGAAGAGTGATTACTTATGAGATTATTTACATAGTGAAAGTGAACCACCTATCATTCTGCACTTCTAAGACCAAATTGTCTAGAGGTATTAAAAAAGCAAACAAACAAAACAGACAAAAACAAAACACCCCCCCAGAAAAACCCCACAACTCTCTGTCACTGAGCATTCTGCCCACTGGTGAAATTTCTGGGGAAAGAGGAAATTATGGGAAGTTTATAGTGTACACACACAAGTTTGAAAAGCTGGTATCAGAATAAACAAAACTTGACTCAAACTTTCTACAACCTTGCAGAGCCCTTTTCTTTCTCCAAATCAATTCATTTCACAGGCATTAGAACCGTGTTCTTTTCCAAAGCTGATTTAATTTGAACCTTTGACTTTCCGTTATTCCTTTTTATATATACCCCTCTCCGTCCTTACACTAACCTTGATTCTTTTCAGAACGTTTACCTCGCTAGAGCTCTGACACTGAAGTCATAATTGTTCCACAGGGCACCACCCCTTCAGGGGCAGTCAGTCCTTCCTTTCTGCAGGTTTTTGCTAACTTTTTCCAGAAAAGAGTGTAGATATCAATACAAGACAAAATTACTGTTATTTAGGACCACTGTTTGCTTCTGATGCCATGAGCAATATACTGTTTCTCTAGCTCCTGACACAAAGTAATAAAATTTTAAACACTTGAAATTTTAACCCAGCTCTGCTAATAATTAAGTTGTGCTTAAACACTTGTTTAAAAGTACAGTATTTCCTTGAATGCATAATTCAATAAATGTATCAAAAGATGGTAACTATTCGGGTCAAAACACATTCAGTAATTCCTTGATTTTGACCACATCATGGTAAATTCAATGATACAAAACCTAAAGACCGATATCATCACTTACATTTTTATTTTGCACTTTTTTCTAAAAATTCTTTACCACACATATTCACATATATTAATTCACATATATTCCCGTATTCAACATCAGAGCCACCTGCTGTAAGACATATTTCTAGTCCGTGAGAACTGCTCCTGCCCTTAGTTTACTCTGTGTTTCCCAAATCTGAGCCAACATTGAGATTCAACAGACTTTCCATTGTTAAGTTAGCCTCTTCTATTGTTAGGAAATGTTTTATTCAGAGAAACACACACCAAAAAAAAAAAAAAAAAAGGTGTTTTCAGTTAAACCTATTGCTGTAGAATACAAACAAGGTAGTTTGTTTATCTTTAATACCATGTAAGCATAACGGCTACTGATTTTTCCAATTTGCATACCATTCCCATTCTAACCTTCATGCTTTCATTTTGGGATGTGGTAATTCAGGCAACCAGCACAGTGCGCAGTGCTTCGGTTTCTGTGATGCCAAAGGCACATTTCAGAGTTGTTGTTATTGTGTTCATTTGACCCTACATTGATCAGCAAAGTAAAGGATTTCGTGGAATGAAGGAGAAACTGCAAACCAGAATGAAAGCACTTTTAAAGAGTAGGATTTTTCTTTGTATTGTCCTATTTAATTGCATTTCCACAGATAGAGAAGGAGAAATCCAATTTCAGCAGACTTAATTCTGGCATCTGCATCATTGCAGACCTTTAGAAAGCTCTGTGAGGACTAAACAAGTAACAGCAAAACTACTGATAAAATCCATATGCCCATCCACAAGCACACAGCATTTTAATCCTAAACCTACTCCCTCCACATCAGCATTTCCAAACTCTTGTTGAAAAACTCAGAAGAAACATGATTCAGAAGTTACAGAAAAAAAAGAGAGCTTATGTTTAATCTTATGGCATGATTATCTTTTAGATGTGGTTTTTCCTCTGGCCTTTATCATGCCAGACTATCTATACACTCAGGTTTTGACAGATGGAAGGATGTATATGTCAAATAAAATTTAAAAAAAAAAAAAAAATTTGGAATATTCAGAAGTAACAGTAAAGGAGAAAATTAACAAGTCAAGATGCCAAGTCTTGTAAACCCACAAAAACTGACAGGGAGCAGAGATCAAAATTCCAAAATTTTGCCAAAGTTTCTTTGACAAGTACTGAGTACTTTGTGGCATGGGGATTGTTTGGTTGGTGGGTTTTTAATTTATTTTTTTAATTTATTTTTTTTAAGGGGATTGATTTCCTGATTTGGAAAGGAGGTTCATTCTCTTTTCAATTAACTGAGGTTTTCACAAACACAGTTTGCTTTTTAGAGATATTTTCAAGTGTGCCGCTGTAAGCTGACCACCTCTAAGACACAGGAGTTTTCAGTGAGAGAAGCAAGGAAGAAAAACAAAAAATGTCACTGAAGAAAATCTGACAAACATTAGAGTATGTGTGTGTTCACGCTTCTTTTTTCTTTGTTGTACAGAACTAACTGAACAGACTCAAAACGTAATGGAGATTTGGCATTACCAATTATCTCCCACTCAGGAAGGCTGAAGGAACTCCCACATTGTCCTTTAAAATTGAGAAGTTTAAGGTAAGAACTGGAAAGGAACATAATAGCCAAAGGAAATTCAGATGTGAGAGTCAAAGTTTTGTTGCCTCTCTCTACTGTCTATCATTCCATCATTCTTTTTTACATATCTTTTCCTTTTCCCTAATTACTGAAACTTTGTCCCCACCCTTCCTCGTGCTCATATCAACTTTTTATTTTATCTTTCTGACTAGAACACAAACAAGAAGGCCTCCCCAAAAATAAGTTCATTCCTCTTCCACCCCAGCGCATCCACTGCAGAGAAATAAAACCAGAAAATAAAGCCTTCTTTTCTGTAATTCTTCATGTTGACACTGTCTTTGTTAACTTGACATGAAACTGCTTAATTTTTTCAAAATTTAATCTAGATGATGTACCAAAGCTTTAAGGATGCAATGCAATCCTTACATCAACCAAACAGTTGGGCTGTTACAGCAGCCATATGACTGCACCTATAACCCAGCAAATGCCTTCAGCACATACACTATTGAAGCAGACTTCACACGTAGCATCATAGCTGNTATATGTCAAATAAAATTTAAAAAAAAAAAAAAAAATTTGGAATATTCAGAAGTAACAGTAAAGGAGAAAATTAACAAGTCAAGATGCCAAGTCTTGTAAACCCACAAAAACTGACAGGGAGCAGAGATCAAAATTCCAAAATTTTGCCAAAGTTTCTTTGACAAGTACTGAGTACTTTGTGGCATGGGGATTGTTTGGTTGGTGGGTTTTTAATTTATTTTTTTAATTTATTTTATTTAAGGGGATTGATTTCCTG
>VYZV01027209.1:16353-38722 GCA_013401275.1 Pandion haliaetus | reverse complement strand
ACTTATGAAAGAAAAAATCACAAGTAGCACAGAGAACAAAAATGAAGACATAACTTAAAGTCCATCTATTACTATGCTTTTTTTTCCTTCATCCTTAAAAATAACAGGGAATGAAAATCAGAAATTAGGTGGATTTGGGAACCATTTTCACATAGGAATATGTGTTATAGGATGATGCATGGATGAAAAACAAATCAATTCTTTTGCAAGCACTGGATTGCAACTAGTAGGATGATCTCTCAGATAATTCAAAATACATATTGGCAGGGTATGGAATATTTTAAGACCACAGGAAAAAAAAAAAAAAAGGGCAAAAAACCCCCAACCCAGAAACAGTACTCGAAGGCAAGTGAAAAGGCAAAAGGGTAATGGAGAGGAAGACACAGGCAAGTGCAATGTAAGAAAAGTGAGAAGAATTAAAGAAGCAGAGAAAGGACATTCACACAAAATGGGGAACTGTTGAGAAAGCCTAAAAGAAGGTGAGAGCAAGTTTGAACTACGTGGAGAGGAGTTAACACAGCTGACCTGCTGAACAGCATGTGAACAGCAGCAAAAGTTTAGATGCTTTGTTAATCCAGTCATACATTAAATGACACAGAAGGCAAAACCACTTTATTTCTATTTGTTTTCCTAAAGGAATTTAGATTTTTTTTTTTCACAAGACTGTTAATCCCAAATCTACATATGTCCTCAAACAAGAGCATAAACCTGAGGCAAGGATGAACACCACATTTTTAAAAGATGTTTTTTGCAGAAAAGAAATATGCCAGTATTTATATGCATAACACATCAAGTATCATCTTTTGGTGTTACTGTAGAAACAAGCGTGTATCACGAACTACATTACAGATTTTAATAAACAAAATATTTGGGGTGAGACAGAAACCTACTCAGACATGATTTATAGTTCTCAAATGAATTTTAGTGTCACATCTGAATCTGAACTGAGACGTTGCTGAGTGCTGCAGGGACAGGAAAGTTTGTTGTTCATGGGTGATGAGTGAGAACACTGGGTGAGAACCTACTGAACAGGTTTTAGGTTTAATATATTATGGTTACTTGTCAGGTTTGATGTCATCCCTTCCGTTCTGAAATGAATTACATGAAGCTTAAGAGGATGATTTGGAGGTAACATCAAGTTTGTAAAGTTTACAGGGTCAAGTGATGTCAAAGCTGGGCATGAACAGTACTATCAGCAGCTGTGTTCTCCTCTGTGTTGCCATGTACTATCCAGCCCCCCTCTGCATGACCCTGCTATGAGTGGCACAAAGAGCAGCAAGCTCTCCAGCATTTGGCAGGGCTACCTGGCACAGTTTCCTACCAGGAATGTGGAAGGGATGGAAATGGAGAATGCTCCTTTTCCTCTGTCCTCCTTACAAGCAGCAGCACCCCACACTAAGCAAAATCCCAGGTGAGACAGAGATAACTTTTATATTACCAGAAATTCAGAAAGTTTCACATAAGCCACAGATGTAACCTTTACCCACGCTGTTTAGTGGAGACTCAAACCCACCTGACCTCAGGCATCCCAGCTGTATCTGCCTGACCCACAGGCACATCCACTGCTTGCAGACCCTCTGACTTCTCTTTCCTTGACACCAGCCCCACCGCTGCCAAGCCCGAGTCCTCGCCCAGCTCTGCAAAGGAGGGCAGGGTCAGGGTTAGTGTTAGATCTGAAAGTTTCCTTCCAAGGCAGCTTTGTCTGTAAGGAGCATGCCCTCTAGCATCTCCCACGTCATGGCCGCCTCAGTCGGCTGACTGGCAGTCTGCTGCTTAGAGAGGGTCTGAGGAGATACATTTCCCCTTAAAGAGCAACTTTGGAGCAAAAACCTTTGCAAACACTCTCAGACACATTACTCATTTGCTTCCAGTTCTTAGACTTGGAGTCTGTCCTGTGTCTCTCATGTTGAGAAGCTTCTTACAGTGTAAAGGTAAAGGGAGGCAACATGAGACCTGAGCAAGTGTCTAATAGCGTTGTTTCAGAAGCAGTCCCACACAAACTGTCATCTTCCCTTACCCACTGGGAGTGTGTGAAAGAGGTCCTCATTAAATTCTGAAATAGCTCTGGATATTCAAAATGACCTATTTGTCTTTTAAAAAAAAAAGGTCATTCTATCTATTTCTGCTAGTACCAATTAATTGAGATGTGAATGCTCTGCCTGGGCTGAACCCACTGTAATCATTTCAAGAGGGGCACTAAGCAGTCACCACCTTATAACGACACTTGGCTATTCTCACTCTGAACTTGTACACAGGATTTCAAATCATTACATTTGAGAGGAAAGGTATTGCATGCCTTTATCTTTTCCCCAGATGCTGAATTTCTGCACTGCTAATGTCTACCAACACTACATTTTTTTATATCAAAACCAGAGACTTACTGGTCACATTCTACACAACACACAGCTGTGGAAAACTATGATGTTATGTATGGCCGTAATAAAAATACACTTGGCCAGAGAACACATTAAATTTCAATGTATTTTTCCATACTGACATGTGACCAACATTTTTACAATATCTCCAGTGTAAATCACACTTATCATATTTAGAAGCTGCTTAATTGGCAGCACGCCAGTGGAAGCAAAGTCCCTACTAATAACCGTGTTGAGATAAAACTGCTATTATTTCTTGAAACTCTGTATAATCCAAATGTACATCAACCAAAATACAGCATTTAGCAGCCACAACAAAGCAGAGAATGAGCATGAAGTGGAAAAGGGATAGGTAGCTAGAAGAGCACTGGGGTGAACACCAATTCATAACCACTAGCAACAGTGAACAGGCCTGCTAGCATCAGGTGCACTAGTTTAATGGCTAAGTGATATTATTAAGCCATTATTTAGTAACACTGTCATGAACTGCATCTAACACAGTACCATACGTAAAAGAAAAAGTGTCATTCAAATGGGTTGTTAAAGGGAATGGGATAGTTTTCTGCTATGCTAAATGGTACTTTGTCAAACTGACACCTAAAGCAGAAGAGATTAAATGTTTTTGACTTTATTATTATTATTTCCACCTGTTAAGGAATAATATTTTCTCCTGAGTTACTGGGCAATAATCTTGAAATTAAAGTTTTGCAAAGCATTGTTAGTCACTCAAGGTAAATGTTTTTTTCAGGAAAATACTTGCAACTGGCTTGGTGATAAATCACATCCAAGTTATTTCCTCTAACAAAGGGGTAATACGATTTAAAGAAAAATGACTAGGCAGTGGTTTGAGAGGATATGAATCAAAGACACACCAGTTTAGAAGCATGCAAGTTATTCTGTATGTTTTGTACTTCCCTGTATACCTTCCTTAGGAGTACTGGAACTTAATGTCTCAACTAGTATGGGACAAAATTGGGCATTTTCTTGCTCCTTGTGATTGTTCATATAAGGGTAACGAAAGGGGTTGAACCAGGTTAATTCTTCACACATTCCACATTGCATGTGCATCAGGCTTTTAATCATGTATCATCTTGTAACTCACTTACTGCCACTCCAGCCGTGCCTGCTGTAGCGTTAACAGCATTTTGTACCCATCTTTTTACAGCTGAAAACTCATTTTAACAGTTCTTTACTGAGAGGAAAAAAAGGGATAATTATGACCTCATGGAAATGCTGTGAATTTATTGATTCATTTTACGATCATTCACATTTAATGATTCCTTAGAGAGACTGACTCTGAATACTGAAAAAAAAATATTTTCTCTGATTATAATATATAAATATGTTTTCTTTTAGACTCTGGACTAACTTAACCCATAATTCTGGAAATCACTATCTTCAGCAGTATAAAATCTCATCAATTCTTGTTTACTTCCACCACAATGTGTTACACAAACAGCACTGTACATGATTCCATTTCTTTTCCTGTATGTTATGTTATTTGCTTTGCTTGTATATTTATCTTCAGTTTTATAAATTTGTTTTTGAAATCTGTTCACTTATGCTGTTATATTAGAAGCAGGGCAGCATTATCTATTGCCTATAAGAAGATGCTATTTATCTCTGTCTTATTTAAATGGATTATATTGTGTTAAGAGCTAACAGAGTTCATAAGGAAAAAACCTTAACTGTATCCCTTTATTATTGCATTAATATGCTAGACTGTTATTTATTTTCTTCCCACTAAATACTTGTCTAGTTCATTTTCAGATGACTTATTTTCACTGATCCTACAAGTGTTCAGGCTCTATTGAATTCAAGTGTGACGTATGACTTCAGTGATTTTAATTTTCAGTTCACATTTAAAATTAAGCCAATACTTGAGAATCAAATGCAAAAAAATAATGCCAATGGAAGTCAGGTACTCACACGCATAACTCCAATCCTAAAACTACCCTACAGGTGCCTCCCACCTCTGGAGATCATAGAATTCTAGAATGGTTTGGGTTGGAAGGGACTTTAAAGATCATCTATTTCCAAGCCCCCTGCCGTGGGCAGAGACATCTTCCACTAGACCAGGTTGCTCAAAACCCCAATGAGACTGACCTTGGAAACTTCCAGGGATGGGGCAGCCACAACCTCTCTGGGCAACCTGTTCCAGCATCTCACCACCCTCACAGTAAAGAACTTCTTCCTTACATCTAATCTAAATCCTGTTGTCCCCGGTCCCCTCTGCTCTGCAAATTGCTGTGCCGAAGCCAAGGGACCACAGCAAAGCAACCCCTCACTTCTGCTGTGATGCTGGCCAAAAGCATTGCTCTTCGGATTGCACCCAGCCTGTAAATTACCCCTTCGTTGTACAGACCCGGTCAAAGAATAGGAAATGACCTGGGGAAGGGACTATACTCCAGTATATCAAATGGTGTGACAATGCAGAAGGTTATTTTTCCCTACAAATTTTTCTGAAACAGGGTGTTGATAATTAATCCCATTCCTACTGCAGCTAATGGGAATAAGGTCCAAAAACTGGTCTCTCTAATTTCAATTTTTACCTTACATTGCCACGTTTAACTCAAACTGACCCTGAATGAACATAAAAATGAAGAAGGCAAATGATTAGTTAGTGCTGTTCTAGATAAAGCAAAAACCAAAATAATACTAACAATGATGTCCTGCTGTGAAAAATAAAGGGAAGCACAAATTGTTGATTTTGTGCCTGAATGCAGTAAATAGATGAGAATAGTCATGTTCAGAGCTAGTTAACACTGAACCAACTTATAGGTGCATGTTATTATTGCTTTTATGGAGTGTAATTGACATAAAATTTTGAATAGTCCTACATTTGTGCCCAGAATTTTAGTATAACAAAAAAAAAAAAAAAGAAACCATATGAAAAGTATGTGTGTTATCCAGAAATAACCAGGTGGTTTCTTTGGAAAGAACTAAAGTACAACTTCCTTCCTTCATTGTTAAGTTTGTAGCTTCTACTTTGACGATAGTAGGAAAAATATTTTTAGCTTCATCCAAAGCTTGCTGAAGTTGACAGAAAGTCTCCCACTGAGTTCAATGGGCTTTGGATCAAGTGCTTAGCATCCTCAGAAATGATTTATCTGGTCCACTCTGGTCTATTCATGATTTCAGGGAGAAACGTCCCTCATTTTTCCTGAGACTATTTTAATTAACTAGCTAAAATATCACAAACTATATCTTGGTTTTTTCCATCTCTAAAATGAAAATATGATCTAATTGTTAAAGACCTCATGATCCACTGATTTAAAGAGTATGTATGTGTGTATATTTACATATATATATCTCAGCTCTATTTCACCCTATCTCTGTAGCTTCTTATCCATCAGCAAAGACACTGGTTAGGAGACTGTTAAACACATTTAATAAACAAGTAAAAGTTTACATAATGCAACTCATCCTGCCAATTCTGCCACAGAAAAAACACATTTATTCATACAGTTTATAGTCCTAGTCTTGGCACTGCTGAATTAAAAAATAAAAAGTAGAAAAGCAATTTAACGACTGTGAGTTTGGAGATTCATCCAAAGTGTGAGGTTTTGTCATTTCAGGACAACATTCCCCCAGCATTTCCTGCTTTCCTTTGATGTTTTTGATTCAAAACCAGAATCAAGTGTCTGTCAAACGCCTGCAGAGCAGCCTTTTCAATAGCTAGACTGCCAAGCTGGGTGACTTTGTAAACAGCTTGCACCACCACTCAGTTACTACTTTAACTGAGTAATTAAACTGAGTACTTGACATTCATTACATTATTCACCAAGCTACTTACGAATATCCTAACAATATCTTAAAGGATTTTACTTCCGTCATTCATGCTGACAACTTTAAAGCAAAATTTCCACCATGCCTTTTGGTCCGCACTGTAAAAAGCAGATTCATTAATTGAACATCTTTTAAAAGAAGTACCTTTCCCTGTCTGTGATGAAAATTCATATGGTAGAGAGTAGAATCCTTAATATAGTCCTTTTTTTTATAGTAATGTTACTTTGTGTGTATGTGTTTATATTCATGTGTATGTGTAACTATAAATGTGCATATATATATATATATAAAAATCTATTTTATACGTACAGGCACATCACCCCTCCTTCACAATTTTTGCTCTGCTCCTACAAAGCTCATTGATTTTCAATGGATCTAAAAATACTTTTGAGTAATGACTGCTCAGGCTTGTACCTAAATGGCTAGGGATTTAGACTCAGAACTCAATGCATTTGCTTAAACACTAAACACAATATATCCAGTCCCTTGAAACAATGATTTGTAACAAAACATAACATTGAACAAATCAGATATAAAAAGCCATACTGAACACACTTGGTGAGATGATCACACCTATTGAACAGCTATTTTGCTACATCAGTTCATGTCATACTGCTCCTAAATTTCAGTAGTTTTCCTTTTCCAAGGATTTATTTGCTATATTGCAGTCACCGACAGTGCAAAAAGTCAATTATGCAATGTCATATTCATGACAATCATATTTAAAGCATGTAGTTTTGAATGCAGTCTACTCTTTTTTTTTTTTTTTTTTTTTTTTTTTTTTTTTTTTTTTTTAATGGTGGAGGCAAATTGTGGTAGTAGAAACCAAGTACTTCAGACTTCTTTTTCTGACTCTTTTCCTGTCCATCCTTAACTATGGTCATTTAGATAATAGTTCACATTGACCGGTACTGTAGTGCACATTGTGAAACTGTCATGGTCTGTGATTATCTCCAAAGTCTAATAACACGTTAGTAACATAGCTGACAATGATGTCCTAAAACCACCAAAGTCTCCTCAACCTAGATCCTAAACAAACCACTCTACCCTTCTGAAAAAAACATAATGTGGAAAAGATAATAAAGCACCAGTACTTACCTATATCTCTCCAAGAACTGCATGGAGAGACCTTCCACATACCCTTCTGGTAACCAGTACTGACTTCATTTGACAAATGAGTAAAAACAGAGGGTGAGGATACAAAGTAGTTAGAAGGATATTTGCCTAAGACCAAAATTAGGCAATGCTTTTTAGCGAATAAGAGCTTTAGACCTCATTCTGACACTGGCAAATCGTGTATGTGCCTTAATGTGTAGTAGGACTATATATTGGGATATATAAAAGCGCCTGGTCAGGTTATTCTTACTAAAGACAACGGGCATTAAGCATCTACCTCTCTAAGATCCTCTCTCAAAATCCTTTAGTTAATCTGCAAGGTCTTATTATTATTCAAAATGAGAAATTGAAGTACTGTGCTTTACCTACTTTATACCTCTAAAAGTCAACAGCGAACATGAGAATAATGTGTACTTCTTAATATTTACCAAATGATTAAACAATTATGATTTGGGGAAATATTCCATGATTACACCATAAACCCGCACAGTTAAGGAAGACTCAACAGTTCCCCCTGTGCTATTAAGATCACAGTTTTAGGACATGCTTTGTAGTTGACAAAGTCCATCACAAAACAAATGTCCATAAGAATAATTTTAATCTGTGGAGCTGCCTTCACTGTGTCTACTCAGACTTCCATTTAGAAAATCACCCTTACAGAGTGATGTGAGCAGCCATAAAGGTTGCCTGGTTAGAAGGGGAAAATTACTGAACAGAATAAATGTCCTCTGAAAAATACTGACAGAGAAATTGCCCGCCAGCCTGCCAGCCCTGAGCCTGGGAACCAGGCCTGGGAACTAGAAACATCCTTGAAAAGTGCAGCTGGCCTCCCTGAAGTACAACTGGGGTACCTAGAAACCAGAGACATCCTCAGGTACCACCAATAAGTGCAAAACCGAAGAGCTGTAATGGCAATTTATCATCTGGAAAAGTGGAAATTGCCTAGGAAATTACAAGGGGTCTGAAAGAACAGAAAACAGCATCATTGCAGGTGAAAAATCAAAATTAGCAGCGTCCATTGGCTGTTCAAAGTGGTGATGTCCTATGCCCTTTTAAGTTTTTATAACAAGCGTTTAATTTTTACCTAAAATGGAGCCTCTTTCCAGGAACTTCCTATGCTGCACATACTTTTCCTTTCCTACACAGATTGAACTCTCCACGTGAACTTTCTACGAGATCTTGGACTCTCACCGGGGTTGCCCGGCTGACTCCAGGCTCTGTGACATGGATCACCTCTGAAGTGAGACCCTGCCCACTGTCTTACTGGTCCCACTTCGGGCCCACTTTTGGGGTCGGTTCAGTTTGTCCTTCTCACCTGTGAGATGGTTGGGTCCCCCTCTGGCATCCGCTTGTCCTCCCCTTTGGGATAGTCTGGCCCCTTCCGAAATCTGGGTAATTCACTCGATACCAGTACTAGATATCCATATAAAGAATCTACCATAAGAATAGCTGCTGTTATTTTGTTGGTAAGTTGCTTCAGTAAGTATAAATTTCTAGTAACCTGTTATAATATATACCTAATTGATTGCTGTTTTTATATTAATTGTTGCTATAAAATTGATTATTGCTCTACAAATGATTGCTTCTATTATTGGCTACTGCCATATTATTGATTGATACTATATTATTGATTGCTGATAGTAATTTGAAATAAATATACAAATATATACTCACTTTATTAATCATAGATATGCTTGCTAGTGGTGATTTTATGGTATTATACTTGCTAGTGGTAATTTGTGTTGTATTTATGGTGATCTATAATAAAGTAGAGAAATTTAGAGCATAAAGCTTCCATGTCCTTGTGCATTACGGAGTTCTACAAACCCACGGTCACAATCTCTGCATACTTGCAGGCTGAGCAACCCTTTAGGTTGTGACACAGAGCTGGTTGTTTGTGACATGTAGTGAGTTTACTCTAATTCAGAGTCAATTTACTGACGTCTAGCACATGTGCCCATGTCCAGGCTTACTTGTGAAGAAGGCAGAAACAGATAAAGGAGTTGCAAGTTGTTATTATTTGAGTAATTTTTATTTCTACCTAAAATTTATTGCTGTTGAAACAAAATGGCAGGTGTTTTCCTGTTAATTTTTTACTTTAAATAAATTTTGAGGAACTTTCAGGGTTGGACCCCAGAAATTCTGGAGACACAGTAAACTGCCATATATTCATAGCTGTAAGCACATGACTACTTACTTGCACCAAAAATTAATAGTTGAGGTGTTTGATTAAGCCTATGTGTCCTCTGAGTGACCATACTTTTGGAGCTTCCATCCCAGTTCCCGGTTTGATATCACTTAATATTTGATCCCATCCCAATTATGCTCAGATTAAGTCTGAGTGTTGTAAGATCAGCTCACAAATCCATATCAAAAGGCCCCAGCAACAATGACCTGGATAAATTCTAATATCCTTGCTTTCTTGGTGCAGCATCTTAGTCCACAGATAGTTCCATTTTCACTTGGTCTTTGTGTGGAATTGAAATATTACCAAACTTGTTTTAAGGTCCCAGAGGAACCTCGTCAGATAGCAGTGATAGGGGGTTTTTTATTATAGTTAAGAGAATGTTTTACTTTTTCCCATTCATGATAAAAAAATAATCTTTTTTTTTTTCTTTTATAGAAATGTAACAATCGTGAGCAACAGAGCATGTCTGGAAATAACACCTTTTGGATCTTCACAATCTATTTCTATCAAGCTGCAGAACACAGTTGAAATTACCCTGACATCAGTGGGATCATTTCAGTGACCTCAAAGGACTTTCCATGTCACTGCAATTCAAACCAAATCTTGCTCTGGTATTACTTTAAAATGAGCAAAGGTGGTCCTATTCCTTATACATCAAGAACTTCAGGATATGCTTAAAGGGGAAACCAAAAAAAAAAGGATGGCTCTATATGACAAAAGTTGAACACTTAATTTTTTTGCCAGGGACTCCAGAGGCATTAAGCTGGGCTGAGCACTGTGCGCTCTCCACTGCATTCCTGGTGTGCTCTGCAGAACTTCTACCCCAGTCCTGTTTTAACAACCAGTGAAGGAATTCTGCTCCAGGTGGCAGTCATGTAAATACCAAAACCCTGTGATTTACACCAGCTGAGAATATTACCTGTACACAGAGTCCCACGGATGTCAATGACAAGGCAGAGGATCCTTCATGCTGTTCCCCAGTGGAGGTTTATGCTGTCAAACCCAGTGCTTGGTGTTTTCCAGACATCAGCATGAGATACTCCTGTTAATGCTACTAAAAATGTCAACGTTAAGAGGAAAAAAAAAAAAGGTGATAAACTTCATTAATTTCAAAGGACTAAAACCAAGGATGACTCTTCATTATTAGGTTTACTCTCATTGCTTTGGAAAGGATTTATTTTTTGTCCTCAAATAAGACTGATTTTTAGTATTACAAAGCTAAAATCTGAGCTCCCTTTAACACTTCTGGCTGTGAGACAGTCCTGATACACAGAGTTTGCTGACATGAATGAAAGTTGGGATGGAGATAAATCTCAGGCTGGTAAGACTTTCCCTGACCTATGTCTTGAATGTGTGTTTCCTCTATGAGATCCAGGATTGTTTATGCTCTTTCAAAGAAATGTGTGTTTCCTCTATGAGATCCAGGATTGTTTATGCACTTTCAAAGAAAACATTGTGTGGATTGTATTGCTTGTAGATTGATAGATGCCAATGAGACGAGTCAGGCCAAATTTTTCCTGTATCAGTTGTTTAGCTTTCATGCCAGCATCTGTGCCTATCTGCTCAGCCAAGTGTCACTGACAGTCAGAAACCAAATGCATTCATAAAATCCATGTCTTTCATAAGACAAGCAGACACAAGTCTCTGCCTGCTCTGTTCTTAAGTCTAAAAAGATTCTGATAATAGATATTCGTGCAGGAAGTAATCCGTATCATACCAAATCATATATCTTCTCCAAGAACTTTGTCATTACAATGCATTAAATTAATGCAATATAAAAATAGCACGGAAAGGAGATTAATTTAAATGCAAACACATGTACAGAACCTGGATTTTTTTAGTTGGGTATAATTGTAGAACAATGTTACCGCAGATAGAAAATGCTATAAATCCATAAAGAACTCCTTTGGACCAGGAAACTTTACAAGAACTCTTAAGTGTCCTTTAAGCAGCATTGTCCTTTCATATAAACAACAGGCAAGTTGTCTGCAGGTTGTAAATTAGAGCCGATTCCTTACAAAATGTAAACCTACTTGATTGTTAGATATGTAAATAAATAGAAAACCTCTAGAATCTGTAACAACACAGAAATTAAATTGCAGTCATAGAACAGCAGAAGTTTTAGCCAAGAGCAAAGAAATCATAAAAAGCGAAAGGTGGGGGGAAAAAAACCACGGGTGAATCACAGATGGAGAGCAAAAATATAACCTGTCATATGCATTGCTTTACCTGGAAGAAGCCACAAGTCAAAGACATGGAAGATACTCAAGATCTACTCCGAGCTTCATCTGGTAGGTAGAGTTTGGATTCACTGACATAGGGTTGTTTCTTGCCAAGGTTACTCACCAGTGGTCTTCTAGGAATCAAAACCTATCGGCCATTCACCACCAGTATGGGGGACAGTCTACATCTACCCACAGATGCTCACAGGGTCGCAGGGGAGGGCCGTTTTTTCTGGACACGGCTTCTGTAAGTGAGTCAGTGTTTGAGAAGATGGAGACTCTTTTGCTGCTAGGAAAAGCTGTGTCTCTGCTTAACTCACCTCCTCGCAGCCTCTTTGGATGAATGTCTTGTGTTCAACCTCAGCGTACATCATCCATAGCCCACGGCTGACTGCTGTCTTCTAGTCAAGCTTCAGGGGTCCCACTATCCCATACGCCATTTATGTCCTCTGTGCAGCAGTGGGATAAGCACTCCTGCTCGGCTGGCTTCTGCCCTGCTCTCTGCAAAGGCTGGTTCTCTCAACAGTCTACTAGCTTTTATCTTCTGACTGTTTGTAAACTGGATTTTATGAGGAAGTGGAGAGGAGGTATTTTAGTAACTTACTCAATGGTAAGGGCTGGCATTGAGAGCTTTTACGAGCCATGCATGGAGGTACTGCAGCATCAGAAGGAATACATATCCATGAAAAATGCTTCTGGATTTAAGAACTCATAAACAGTTCTAAAATAATTAGTTGGTGTCGTTTGTATTGCTTGAATGAAAGAGCTGTACAGAGTTACTTTGGGCCAATTATACTTCATGTTATGACGGTTTAATCAAGTAATTCAGATGATTAGAACTGGAAAGGAAATGTTATAATCATGGCCTCACTAGCAATAAACAACAAAAATATAGTTTACTCTAAACAATATTAATTGTAGTAAGTATTTCTTTGGATATCTAAAACATATCCACAAGTATCTACCGTCAAAACCATTTTGCCTTTCTGCTAATGAGTGTTCTTGGGGAAGCTGAGTATTAGATTAGCATAGGGTTGAAGGACTGCACTTAAAATCAGGTTTTACTCCGGATTTTGCTCACCTAAATTTAAACTGTAGTTCAGAAATTCATATCTGCCCCAAACCCAAAGCTCATCAACTTTATTCAGCCAGAAACATCCCATGTGTTGGCCTTCTGGGACCGCTCATTAAAAAAAACCCACATTTTTATCCTTCCTTTTCTCAGTCCTACACCCTAACCAAATTTTTCCCATCCCCAAGTTGACCCTGGCCTAATTCTGAGCCAAAAAGCGAGATTTCACTAAGAGCTTATTTCTTGGCTGGCATCTGCAAAGGTTTACAGGGTAGACTAAAAGGCTGATGGAGATAAAAGTCTAGATTTGGGTTTGATCCAGGGGAGATGGATGGGGACTTGGGTCAGGGTTAGTGTTACTCTTCAGTGATGCTTGTGTTAACGCCCTGAAGTAGCAGAGTCTGCAGTCTTGGTTTCTTGTTGTACTCTGCAAATATATGGAGAGTTCCCACAGGCGATGAGCACATTATGGCAAGAATGATAATATGGCTGGGGCCAGCAACAGAGTCTGGGACAAGCTCTGCTCACAGCTGCCAGGCATGCAGAGGTAAGATATAGGCTGGCATTGCATGGCAGGACTGCTTGTGGTCATTAGAAAAAATCATCCAGTAAGGAAGAGCTTTGAACTAGGGTGTGCAACAGCAGAGGCTTTGGACTTTTTCTGTATGCCCCAAGCCCTACAGAGCTGAAATGAGGTTTGATGCTTGCAGAAGTTTATATGCTTTCCACAGCTCTTGTGAGCTTTCAAAACAGAAAACATGAAATAAGAAAATTATATAGTATTGAAATTACTTATTTCCATGGTTTTGTGCAGGACCTTTAGTCAGAACAGTTGCTGTTTTTTCAAAATAATGAGACTTCTTGCAAAAGTCATTTACACCTACTATTTTTGAAGATGAGAGTACATGGGAAAAAAAGCACTATGAAGGTTTTCTGTCTAGTCTAGTATCTTTTTAACAATGTTGAAAAAAAAAAAAATTCAAAACTAGAAATACCTAGGAAAGAAGGGGGGTTTTATAATCAGGTACTTTGGAGTTTTATTAGCATTTCTCAAAATTATAGTGAAGAAAAAATAGTTACTTTTTTCTCCTCTACTGAACCTCAAAAGTACAGAAGAAACACTTGATTTGAATTAATCTAAAATTATCATTCCTGTGAGTACATCTGGGCAAAAATATCCTCCTCCTTTCCCTCTCTCACCATCCATTTCAAAAGAGAAGCATATCACTTCATTCATAGCCAAGCAATATCTATCTTTTCAGAAATTTTAGACAAAGTTAGGAGGTGAAACAGAAAGTGTCTTTCGCAAATCCCATCAGGAAATGGTAAAGCTGCTCCTTTTCACACAAAGTTTTGAGACTCAAATTTAAATCTGTTCTTTTCCTTGAGGACACTAAATCCATATAATTCAATTTTCTATAGAATACCCAGTCTGTGAGATTCAAGTTAATCTGACCTGTCCCATTCTGACTTTCAGCAAAATCATATAGTCACAAGGTCACAGGGATGCTGGTTGGAAGGCACCTCTGGTGGTCACCTAGACCAGCCTCCTGCCCAAAGCAGGAGTTCAGCCAGCACCAGATCAGCTCTGCCGTGGCTGTGCCTAGCTCAGCCTTGAACACCCCAAAGGGCAGAGAGCGCACCACTGCTCCGGGAAACCTGTCCCAGTGCTGCACCACCCTCCCCGTGACACGGCTTCTCCTAACATCCAACTAGAAACTGGACAAACTTGTGGCTGCTCCTTGTTTTACGACCTATCATCTTTGGCTCCATCCCCTTTGAACAGATGTACGGAGTTCTTACACTGTCCCCTGTAGCCTCTGTCACCAGAGTGAGGAAGCCCAGCTCTCTCAGCCTCACACAGGCCATGTGGCCAAGGCTCCAGTCCACCTCCACCCACAGTCCTTCTGGGACTGCGTGCCTAAAACTGGGTGCAGTAAACGAGGTCCAGCTTCACTAGTACGGAAAAGAAGGAGGTAATTTCTTTTGGGTCTACTGGCTGTGATCCTTGTAAGGTCAGTCAGTAAGCAGCTTTTGTTATCTATTCTTTTGGCTCATCTTCAACCTAGTCCCAGCTGCCAGGTATTGCCAGGATCAGAGACTGAGCAAGAGCAAGTCTCTGAAATGGTGGCTTAGGCAGAGGCTACAGTATCCACTCCTGCAAATGTCTGTCAGATGTATCAGCCTTTATTGCTGTTTGATCTTCAGTGTTCTTGGACTCGATGATCCTTGCGGGTCCCTTCCAACTTGAGTTATTCTACGATTCTATGATTCTATGAAATGAATCGATGGCTCCCACTTAAATCCTAGTGAACATGTTGCCGTACTTACTGCAAGTAAAATTGTTGCAGACAGTTTCTCTGGAGAGATTAAAAGCTGCCAAAGATATCAATTTTGTATTTTGTATTTTTAATGAATGTAATGAAATCTGATATTCATAGAACTAAAGAATGGAGAACACTTGTTAGACTGTCATATGTACTGGAAATCTATAAGGAACTTCTATTCTAACAATCAAGAGGACTCCCATAAGGATATCAAAGGAAATTAGCTTAAAGATCTAATCTGCCTTGCAAGATAGTAAAAGACCTTGTTACAAGAAAGAAAAAAAAAAGTTTGAAAGCCAGGGAGAATCCCAATCGATAGGGGGAAAAAATTGCTAAGCATAGTTAGAACTGTAAAGCTGAAGCTCACTTTTATGTTTTATTAAACATATTCTGGTTCGTGCTGAAGTCACTCACTTGTACATTGTGCAAACTACACATCGAATTTGAAATAGCAGAGCCATTAATCATAGATGAAAAGTTAGGAGCAGATCTAAGATACCTACCAGATATGGTAATGAACTCGGGGTTTCCTGTAACAGGCTAATACTGTTCTAAGACAATTCTCAAATGTCATGAAGACCAAATACAACAGGTTCAGGATGAGTTCATGATAGACAACAATATTTAAAGCCTCATATTTTCTTCTTACAGTGTACAACCTGCTCTTTTTTAAACTTTGATCTTTAATAGATGTTGCAAGTTTCAGAGATATGCCTAGCTCTTGCTAAGTAATTCGTCTAAATAAGACATGGTGTCTAAAACTAGAAACAAAACCAAAATGTTTTTCAGTGGCGTGATGAACTGTTAGGACAAGCTACATGGTGGATTTTCTTTTAACTTCAATCAAACTCTCTTCAGCGTCTACTTCAGCCAAAAGGTATTAATCAGAATTAGAAAATACTTCCTAAAATGTGATCAAAGTTATAGAGACAGCCTGACAGTCATAATGGTCATTCCCAGACTTGTGTTTTGTGAATGTGTAAACCTGGAGCAATGATATGCCATTATTTTAACCATATCATAGAGGTATTAATTCAATACCTAGCCTCTCTGTGCTGACAAGGATTAAGAAGAGCTCTATAAACTTAGAATTAGACTTGTAAGTATATATACATGTAGAGCATTTGAGATGTTAGCAGACCTCAGTCTATCTCTACTGGCAGTTGGCTGTTAAATAGGATTTTGAGGACTCGGTGGTTAAAGATAATTACGCATCTCAGTCTTCTGAACAGCTAGCTGAAAGGAAATAAAATAACATAGAATAAAACCAAATGCCATGAAAATGTGATGGTATACATTCAAAAAATATGGATCAGTGCAATACATTTATTTTTCTTCACTCTCTCCATCCAATTCAATGATTATGCAATTCTTGTCTCCCAGACTCATCCCTTCTATGTCATCATTTTCTGACTGTTATCCTGCTTCCATACTTCTGTCCAGGGGAAGATCTGGAAACTAATGTCTCTTTATCATAAATATCCTCCACTATTTCAGTAATGACATCTGAAGAAAGATGAGAAAAACGTGAGGGAATGTCACCTTCATGCACAAAGCTAACTTTTTGAAGAGGCGCAGTATTTGAAGGGAACTTATTCCTTCTTCCTGTTGCTTGCCGTGGTGACAAACAGCATGTTCCGGCAGTAGTCATGATGAACAAATTCCTCCAAAGGCCCTGTCTTGCTAAAAGCTAGCTGTCTAATATGTAAGTGGTCTTTGTGGTACACTTTATTTTTTAAGAGCAGTGGCAAGTCTCACCTTTATAAAGGCATCCTTCTCTAACTATTCTATACATCAAATAAATGCATAGGTTGGCAGTGCTTAGTGCTGGAGATTGGAGGCAGAAGCATGTGTTATGTAAAGGAACTCCTCTTGGACACTCACTTAAAATGTATATGTAATACTTACTTCACCCATTCCTATTTTACTTTCTAGAACTCACTTAACATAGCCCAAATCTTCAGAAGTTTCTGCAGAAAAAATATACTAGAAATAACCAAGAAAGACATAAAAGAGAAAAAAATATCTCCTAGGGACTGAGCTGTGCAAGTGTAAGTGCTGCTTTCCTGGAGTAGCCCAAAGAGTAGTTTGCAGCTCAGTAAATAAAAATGGTACAAACAGGATGAAAAAGAGAAATGCTGCACCAGACGAAATAATTTTAAAGTCAACACAAGTACTTTTTAATCCATTCTTCTCCCTTTTTCGATGTTGTTAGCAGGTCAACTACAAATCAGTAATACATGCATTCTTTTCCAGGAGTATAGCACATGACCACACACCACTGAGAGGACTTAGCCTGGTACAGATGAAAACATAGAGAACCTGAACCTCCATAATGAACAAAAATCCTCTGATTTTTCTCAGATAAAACTTCTCCACAGGTTTGGAGTAACTGAAATGTAAATTATCTGCACAGAGTAGCAATCACCTCTTTCATTCTGAAGGAAAACGTACTTTAGGTTATACTTCCATTTTCTTTGATAGAGTGTCATCATTTTCCTTCACTCCACTGTAACTCCTCCACACTTGCTTCTGCCTAGTTTAATCTTTCTTCCTATTTCAAACCTGCTCCAGCTCTTTTGTTTTTCTTTTTTTTCCCATCTCTGTGTTTCTCCCAGAGATGAAGTAGTACAAGACATTTCTGGCTTTCCTTTATACTCAGTTTTGCTTACTTTTCCTTTTGAAACATGGTTAAGCCTTGATCTGAATTCTTGGTTTCTCTCTGTATCAACAACATATTAACTTGTGCTGATGTTTTAGTTCTCTGTTTTCTTCTCTGAGTATCATAGTTACGATTAAGTGTTTGATTGGCTTGCTGCGCTTTTTCAAAAATCGCTGTCTATTTTCTATATATATTATAGCAGTAGTACAAGAATGGTGATGTGCACAGTGCACATTGCTATGCGCTATTACACTGATGTTTGTATTTTATTAGAAAATGTCTGGGATATAGATACCAAAAATAGTAATTATAGGCCTGAAGAAAATGGGCAGTGTGAAAAGCATCTATAATGCCTTGGGAAAAAAAAAAAAAACTTTATTTAATTCACTGGGCTCATTTGAATAATAGAGAAAATGACTGCTTACATACAATATGGGTGGAATCTACTTGTTTATCCCACTGGATATTCAAATAACACATCATTATGGGAAGTTCTTTCCAAACCAATTTCCATACGGTCTCATCAGACTGACTAAAGCTAAACACAGCACAGCAAATCCAATACTGTGTCAATAAAAGCAGACATACCTGCATCTCCAAGGAGGGAAACCAGGTGAAACTTACTTACCTACCCCACATTATGAAAATCTTTCATGCTGATTGTTTCTATCTTTATAATTAAAGCATATAAATATCCTACAAGAACAGCAAGTTGACAAACCTTCCACATTACTCAGTGCCAACTACTTCTCTTCTATTGTATAAACATATTTGGATTTTGAGTGTGACCTGTTTAGTGTGATCCGCAGTCAGCAAAGAAAGCTATTTGCTTCCAAACCCTAAAATTCAGGGATGTATTTCCAGTGTGATGAGGACAATACTGAGGATGGAGTACCATGTTCAAGTTTAGTCACCCACACCAAAACATTACCTCATACTGTAACAGCTACACAGAGCAGCTACTAGGAAAATTCAAGAAATGGACGGCCTTTTGTATAAAAGGAGACTGAAAAAATCTGTACTGTGCAGTCTAGTAAAAATAAGGCAACTGGGAATATTATTACTGTCTACAAATATAGCTGATGGGGTAGCTAAACACCAGGAAAAAAAGAAGGGCTGAGTAAGCTGAAAAACAGTGCTGACTTCAGAACCCACAAGTGTAACTGAATAAATTGAGGCTGTAAGTATGTGTCACAGCCTCGAGCACCTTCCAGCTTCTAGTTTAGCTGGCTGAGCCCAAGGACAGCTCCTGTGCTGATGAGAACTGCTCTAAAGCAAGCTGTGAACAGGACCTGCCCCTTCTCCCCTCCGGAGCCGCTTGCAAGCTGAGGCTCTCATGCTGGTCCCTGCCAGAGCTACGCAGCAGCGATGCTGTGGCTGTGAACAATCCCATGCCTCCCCGCTCCGCAAATATCCCTGCAGATCCTCCCAGCTGGAGTCGCCAGGGGAGGGAAGAAAACATTTTCACAGGGAAGAGTATGTTGAACAGTGTAAGCAGCAGGAGGAGTCCCAGTGGGCTGGCAGGTTCTGTCTGGCCACTTGTCCCTGTGAAAGCTAATGGTGTGATGAAAAATATCGTACTCAATGGCTGCTGACACATATTCCCCAAAAAACCTGCAGGGACCCACAGAGAGTGGTTGGTCTCAAAAGGGAGTCCTGCCAACCGGTAAGCAACGGCTTGGTGTGCTCATTTAACTTTTTCTGCAAGCAGCAGAATAATTCACAAATTTCCTATACTCATTTTTTATGACTGCCTGTACCTTCTACAGAAGGTGAATGGTTAACACTGCAAGAATACAGTCTCCATTTATCACCTATTCCCTGACCCCAATTAATCAAGAATAAGCAGTCCCAGCTCTTCTAGAAAAGGAACCTCAGGCATAAGACAGCAGAGCATCTACTGTCCTCCTGCTCCCAAACTTATCTACATTTTTCCTTCTCTCTGTATATCCTTGCAATAAGCTTCCAACAGGTTGGAGAAATAAGTAGTTAGCTGTCTGTACCTAGTCCTCAGCAGTGGCAATGGCATACAGATTGTATACCTAAACTAGGGACAAACACTTGGATTTTGTGCTGAGAAGAGCATACTGTTTCCACCAGAGGTGAATATAGTCAGCTCTAAGATCACATACGCTAGCCCAAAGCCTTCCGCTTTCACTCTGGGCTTTGCCCTTTAAGAAGATCGTTTCAGCCTGATTATATGTTCACATGTTCTTTTCATCACATCCTAATGATTTTTCCTAACCCCTTTCTGTGGTAGCTGTCGATATTGTCTTGAGTCAAGTCATAAGGTGACATGGGAAGTTGACAGACAACAGGACTGGCTGCAGGTTTGCAACTGTGAGAGGTGGTAACTAATATCTGGGGAACTAATGGGGAACTCAGAAGGTTAAGGCCCCTGTTTTCAACCTTGTTTTTCAATGTATAAAACCACCAAGGCAGAGACATACTACTTTAGTTTCATTACTGTATTTGGGGCAAAACACTATCTTTTGATAGCTGAGCCTGATTCTTTCCTGTCTTTGCACTGTGTGTAGAATTCACGCCTGTCCTTAGCAACCCTTTCAACCTTTTTCTTAATCCTTAGCAACCCATTCAACCTTTTCCTTAATCCAAGGGTTTTTTGTTGCCCCACAACTCTACACAGACTGGATCATGGGGAAAAAGAAAAGGAGCACAGCTCTGTCAGGAAGGGTGCTACCTGAATTTTACATACAAACGCAAGATCAGAGGAGAAGGATGCTGAGGCATGGGGGGGGTGGAGAATTCCGATGTGACAGCATTTTATACCAATTTTGCAGAAAGTGCAAATAATTATACTACCATAATGGAAAAACACAAGGAAATTTGATTCAGGGAAGTGGCCCTCAAACATTTATTTTCTTGCTCCCTAGATCTAAATGAAATATAGGCTATACTTACAGCTAATATTAGAATTGGGGGGGTTAAAATCATGCCCTGGCAATTAATAACCAGAGATTATATAAAATGTTTATTGATGGTGTTTTGTATCAAAGCATACTGACGTGCTAAGCGGTTTCTGCTGGTCCAATTCAGAAGTTTTTATTAGTCAGAAGTATGAAGCATATAGTAAGGCTTTGTTCTAGCAGTCATCAATTTATTACTTTTATGGCTGTGTGATTTTTACTGTGGCTGTTGCCTATCCAGTACACATCTTACTCTGTAAGATGACAATTTGAGCTGTGCATAGCCCTTCCTCCAATACGAATTTAATTTCGCCAAACAGTAAGAGAATTCCTTTCTTTTCTTCTGTTTCAGCTCCTCAAAACAGTGAAGAGGAAGAAAATTTGTCTCAGAATTAAGCAGTTACAACATCTGGTTTTGAAAAATAAAACAGCAGTGAAAAGCCACTTGTAAACAAAATCTTTTTGGAAAGAAGAAATGTTACAAAGGCTTTTCATCCACACTTACCTGTGTTCAGAGTGAAAAAAATGGATTTTTAGATTGTTGAAAATATGTTGTGATTTCTTTTTCTTAATATACAAATAACAATGCAAGGAAGGTAAAATACAACAAAATGAACTCTAAAGTGTAAGGAGGAAGATGAGCATAAGGACATAACAACACTTTCAACTGCAGTAGTAAAGCAACATTCAAACTGAGAAAAAAAGTGGTTACTTTAGAAATCTGGATTAATTCCCAGATTTTCCAGAGCTCTCACATGTTGTTAGCAAATCACTTGTTTTTAAATCAAACTTAATCTTAGTCTGTGCTTATGTGTTCGAAAACTAGGGTTAGCCCTGCATCACCTTGGCTAGTCCCCATGCTAGCACGTGTCCTAGTAAAATAAATGGCATTCCAGCCAAATAAGTGTCTCCACATGCAGCCCCACTGGAAGCAGTGCAGAGTAACACAATATTCAGCATGGATGCGAGTGTCAGCATCAAGCCAAGAGGAAGGAATAGCTCTGGTCAGGAATGAAAAATTCCCTTGTCACTCTGACTGACTGGTAAGTAAAAGATTTACAGCTGGTGAGTGCTCTTTGTCTGAATAGTCGAGCTATTTTTAACTGATATTTTCTTCTTCTGGAGCCTGATGTATCCCACGGTTAAGTTAAAATTCAACAGAAACACACAGTGCCTACTTCTGAGAATGAAAGAATAAAACCATTATGAAATCCCCATTCTTGCATGTAAAATATTGGAAATGTCATTGACTTACTAAGTTTGTAACAGATCTGAATCCACCTAGGGAAGAACAACCCCAGGCACCAGTATATACTGGGGAACACCCAATGCAAAGCAGCTTGGATGGAAAGAACCTGTGGCCCTGGTGGACACCAAGCTGAACATGAGCCAGCACTGTGCCCCTGCAGAAAAGAAGGCAAATGGTATCCTGAGCTGCATCAGGCAAAGTATTGCCAGCACATTGAGGGAGGAGATCCCTGCCATCAGCACTCGTGAGGCCACACTTGGAGTTCTGTGTCCAGGTCTGGGCTCCTGTCGTGGTTTTGGTTTCAGCCCAGCCGGTAACAAAGCACCACGAAGCCGCTCGCTCACCCCCCACCCCCGCCCCTGACCACGTTGGGATGAGGAGAAAATCCAAAGGCAGGCTTGTGGGTCGAGACAAGGACTGGCAGGGATCACTCCCCACTTAT
>VYZV01027209.1:1870-15766 GCA_013401275.1 Pandion haliaetus | reverse complement strand
AGGCAGGTCTGATGACTTGGGGCCGGGGAATCTCCCAGCAGCTTCTTACAGGAGCCCCCCCTGCAGCCCCCCCCCCCGCTACCAAAAAAAAAAAAAACCAAAACGCGCCACACAAACCCGTAACATCTCCCCACTACAAGAGAGACGTGAACAGACTGGGGAGAGTCCAACAAAGGGCCATGAAGATGATGAAGGGGCTTGAGCACCTCACATAGGAGGAAAGGCTGAGAGAGCTGGGACCATTCAGCCTGGAGAAGAGAAAGCTCAGGGGGGATCTTATCAATGTACATAAATACCTGCAGGGAGGGTGCAAAGATGATGGAGCCAGAATCTTTCCAGTGGTGCCCAGTGCCAGGACCAGAGGCAACGGGCACAAACTGAAACACAGGAGGTTCCCTCTAAACATCAGGGTGACCGAGCCCTGGCACAGGTTGCCCAGGGAGGTTGTAGAGTCTCCCTCCTTGGAGCTATTAAAAAAACATCTGGACACGGTCCCGAGCAACTGGCTCTAGGTGGTCCTGCTTGAGCAGGGGGGTCGGACCAGATGACTTCCAAAGGTCCCTTCCAACCTCCCACCTGGGGTTCTGTGATTCTATGAATGCTGGTTTACCTTATTCACCTCCTCCCAGGACCCAAAAATGACACTGTCCTCTAGCTTTCCTAGGCATATTCCATGAACTGTAGATCTGTCTGTTGATAGATTCAGTGAGCGGAAAAGCACACCACAGAGCCTCGATGTCTGCATTATTTTACAGACCAGGTTGAACTTCTGGATGGCAAACAATTCACTAGGTGCACTGAAACAGTATATCATCCTTTTGTCATCACACGTAATCTGACATAATTTTCATAGTAATTTAATTCTTTCTGTAGAGCTGAACAGAAATCTGATTTTCCATCTTGTTATAATTTTCAGGATTTTTGTTATTTGCCCATCTCCTCTTTTGTACTTCTCACATCTTTAGCATAAGATAAAAAGAAAAATCCCACATTTTCATAAAGTGAGAATATGTAAAGGAAACAATGTTACAATAGCTCAAAACTCCCTGTTCCAATAATCGAGTGTTTCTCTTTGTGGATTTTTAAAGACTTTTATGTTTTAAAACTCCTTCCACTGTAGAACTGAAGAAATTCAGTCTTTTAAATTGTCAAAGCAGAATGTTTACATAAATTCCTTTGCAATAGATGTTTGGGGTTTTTTTCAAGATAAGAAATTTGACACAACAGACACAGTCGTCCCCAGAGAAATCTATTCAAACCAAAATGGAAAAAATAATATAATTCAATTTATACACTGTGGAATTCGATAGTTCTAGCTCTAAGCTTAAGTGGCAGGTACTTCTGCCTGATATTCATCCAGAGATTGATTTTGGTAAATCAAGACAACTTGAAAAACAATGGTGATCTTAGGAATGTGCCTACACTCTCTTAAATGAACAGGTAAGTCTGCCTGATCTAATGCTGAATCTGGCTCAACCAAAATCCAAAGTTTACCAAAAGATAAAGCGACTAAGTGACTTTTCAGCTGACAACAGTGAGAGCGGTTTATCTTGTGACAACTCCCTGAAACGAAGGTAGAGAACATGTCTAGTTTTTCTTTATAACATGAACAAAAACTGTGGGGCTTTTGTCGTTGTTGCTCTCAGGAACTGTGCTTTGCAGCTCTCCCTTGCTGAAAAAAACAGCATTTCAGCTGTCCTCTTCTTCCTTGTCATTCAGCCTTTCACTACAGTCTTGTAGATGTCATAAGCACTTCTGAAACTGAGGTAGCAGCGTTCAGTTCAAAGGAGGGACTTCATGTTTTGATGCCTGTTTGAATCTTATCTGAGCTATCCAGGTTTCTCCACTCTCAAATTTACTATGGTGAGCTCAGCAGAATGCTCTTTTCTTCATTGTGTCAAACTGCTCTTTCTCATTTGACAAACATTCATGGTTATGTGAATAAGTTTCCAGTATTTTGAAACTGAGAAATACTGCATTAGATTTGGATGTTTCTGCTTGTGAGGAGAGCTCATTAAATTTCAAAAAGGGAAGAAAAAAATTTTTTTTCCTGGTATTTTTCAATTACAGAAGCTAGACCCAAAAGTGCATAAATGTACCTCTTCTTTAATTAAAAATGTTTATGTCCTGCTTTTTGTTGTTGTTGTTCATGTAAATTAATACCTTATTTTCTGGCCCTCTCTGGGGATATGCTTGTCTTCACACAGCAGCACCAAAGGAGAACCTCCTCTGCACATGTGGGCAGTGTCTTTTTGTCTGTACTCAACAGACTAATTTGCATTGTAAAACTCCATATCCTCATCCCCAAGGCATAAACCCATAACTTCCACAGCACATCCATGACTTGCCAGTTTTTACAAAAAGGCAGGTACCGGTGGCTATTCTAAAAAACAAATTTCATTCTACCTTTGTTTCAGAAACTGATATTCTCCAGAGAAGAATTATTATTTGTACACTTAACAGATTTTATAAATGACCTGTGTAATCTACAATGTGCCGGATCTCAAGCTTTTCTGCATGTAGTCCCATATTTCAGTTTTTTCCCTGCTTTTGCATATATACTATGCACTACAGATGATGAAGAACTGGATTAACGACAGTCTGTTATGAGGGCAGGGGGTGGCATTACCTGATTATCAAGGTAAAGCTCCTAATGCTTCTCGAAGCTCAAGAATTACGCTGAATTAAGGGTAAGGTCATCCAACTCAGACCACTTTTTTCTAAGTCCTGTGTGTTTATTTGCCTTTCAGGTGCAAAGAGCACGTTTCAAAAGCCACCCTTCACACAGGACATTTCCTTGCCGTCTCTGTGGGTGCTCTTGGGAATGAGTTCTGTCATCAGTGTGGGTCCCTTCCTGCAAGCTGCTGAAAACTTTGGGCCGGGTTCAGCAGCATGGTCGGGCATATTTTTGAAATAAGCATTAAACAAACAGAAGCCCAGAAAACAGATGCAATCCTATGTTCAAAGGAGACGTCAAAGGAAATAGAGCTCACCTGTAAACTCATTGAAGCTTGAACGAATGCGTAAATATGTCTGGTTTGAATGGAGAACTTGCATTTTTTTCCACTTTTCTTTTGTAATTCCTGTAAAATCACTATTATGACTCTAGTCTAGTATTGTGTTGCAATATGATAAAATAAAAAATATCTCAAAATGGCACTGCATTTTTTTTCAATATATTTCTTAACAGAGACACTGATTATTCCTATTAAGTGACATTATGCTTCAGTTTTAAATTTTAACATTTTCTTTTAAAATCCCATTAAAAGGGGACAAAACAATATCCTATTACCCAGGGTCTGTTTTTTTTTTTTCCTTTTAATTAAAAGCATCATAACTGTATACCACCAATTTCAGCAGTGCAATTATTTTTCCCATATTTTCAACACAAAGCACCACCAGCAAAAAAAACAGCTACGTTTCACATATTGCACTAACATCTCCTGCACAGGGCCATTAATGTGACTATGTTGAAGGGCTGATAACAATAGCAAAAACTGCTTTCTAACAGTTATGGAGCGAGCTTTGGCAGTGATATAAACAGCAGGAAATTCTCCATGAGCTGAAGTTAATAGCTGAAAACAGGTTTACAACGTATACCTTGTTGACCCATGCAGAGACTTTTACTGAAATGTTTAGCTCTCTATGCTGAGTTTACAGTTTCAGCTCCTCATAAAATCTATCCAAACTGAGTATGGTTATATATTACACACCTTCCTTTGGTAGTATCTGTAAACTGAGAGGTGCTATTGCTTTATGCATTGTAAAATCTAGGGAGAAATAGCACCATATCCGGGGCCTGATTAAGTCTTACTGTGATCTATATATTATTACCATCTTCATATAACACGCATTACAGTCAAGTACAATAGGTATATGGGGTTGTTATTAGCTATTGTGCTAACAAGTTAACTTGTGCTATCTTTTCTTGTTTGCCCTAATGCTTTGCAAGTACTATATGTACACCTTGTTGAAAGGTCAATCTGCTCATCGCCAGATAAGGTCTCCACCATGAGGGTTTTCCAGATGCTGACTTTGCAAAATAGTATTAGTCTCAGAAGAACTATGTGGAAGCTCCTTCAAGTGTGCAGGTCAGAAGGGAAAGGCTCCCAACAGAGGCTCAAAAGCCCCCTGAGGACAAAGAGAAATAGCGATGAGGAAGAAGGAGGGTCTCAGAGGTGTAAGACATTGTCTCCATCCCCTGATGTCCATTTTGTTTTCTCCTCCCATGAACACCCTCAGGTTACTCTTAAATCCCAGTCTCCAAACACAGAAGGCAGCACCTTCAGGGCAATGAGTTTAGGGTTCAAAGCTGGGGGAAAAGTGTGGATTTCCCTGGAAAAAAGAGAGGAAGGATTACCTGCAGTTGGTTAGTAAAGGAAGAAAGAAGGCAGTACACACAGTGGAAAATAAATACAGAAGGACATTTCTTAAAAGGAAGACGAGCTCTCTCCTTGCTCCCAAAGAAGTGCCTGATGCACAAGTACTGAGAGCTTTCCTTCTTTTATTTTTAACAGTGTTTGTGGCAATCATTGTCTGGACTGCCAAAGAGCAAGGCTAGCCTACGCTGCGTAAAGAGGTAGCTGTACTCATCCATATTTTTAAATCCCCTTAATTACAAACCAGAGAGATTAGAGATGAGTCAACACGTTTCACTCACACTCACCTTTCCTGTTCCAGCTTTCTTAGGAGCTTAGCAACAAAAGATAAACTTGAGCCTAGCTCAAGTAAAAGCTTGCTGTAAAGCTGCTACAGGGGAAGAAAGCCCTCTCCATCCCTCATCTGCAACAGCTGTGACTGGAGGCCTGTCCCTAATTCAGCCTTGAGCTTACTATGAAATCAGCTAGAATCACCTGCATCTTTAAGTCAGTTGAAACGTCTTACTACTGGACTCCGAAACTGTTAGCAGGACAGATCTCGGGGAAAGGTAAGGGTCCCTGTTCCAGAGAAGGCATGAAAACATGGAACAAGTTTGGTGTTTTGTTTTGTTTTTTTTAAAAAAAGAAATTGTTCTTTATTATATGCTGACTAAAAATAGGTGTTGTTCCACAGTCATCCTCTTTGCAGACTGTAGCTATTCATATATCTAAATCTTTTCTATGAATTTTTGCAAATATATTGGGTGAAAAAGGAGATTCAAAAAATATATCCTAGAAGAGGGGGGAAAAATGACTTCTTAGATCTGCTTATACAGAATAAAATAAACAAATAATTGGATTTTTGAAACAAATGGTTTAAAGGGAGGAGAAGGGTGAAATCAGTTTTTCTATCACCCAGAGATATTCCACTCACGCAAGGAATTCATGTTAATGTTCTTTCTGTTCTGGTGAAGTTAGCCTGACTTACACCAATTGAAGACCAAGCCCATAGTTTGTTTGTTTGGGGGTTTTAATTTACATTTCAGGATAAATATTTCCTGAAGCTTCTACATGACAATACAAAGAAAAGAACCTTCATAAAGGAAATGAGAACAGGAAATGCATTGGAAGAATAGTAAATGTTTCTTAAATAGAACAAAAATTCAGCTAGTCTACTGTAAAAGATACCATCCAGTGATTTTTTTTTTCCTGAATACATGTATTTTATTTCTAAAAAGGTAACAGAAATACAAAAAAAAAAAAAAAGAGTCTAAAATGTGGTATTTATAAATGGAGGTAATATTAAGGAGTTTACACAGGGTCTAGCCATGCTTATAGAATTGGATGCAGCCACCAGTTCTCCACCGATGTACAGAATCTAGATGTGATCTGCTGGAGGGGCGGTTTCTGTTGATCCTGCTTGATTCACTTCAAGCAAAATCCTGCAAATTAATCCAAATGTTTGAACTATTTAATCTAATCCAAACTGATTTAGCTTGAGCAGGCTCCCAAACTACGCTGCTGGGCTGGGCTGGGTTTGGCTCGCGTACACATAAAATGGTGAGCCTCTTTCTAGTACAGAGCACGTTTTCTGCTGGAACAGCCATAGCTAGAAGATTACTTCCACCTACATCCCAGTGAGACAGCTTAGACAACTGTGAAGTCAGTGGCATGTAACATTTTCCTGAAATGGCTCTGGACTTTTGTATGTTTCTCTAATGATGTAAAATTTCAATTACAGGTGTAACTCATGCTTACTGCTCCCTGACATGAGACTTTCCACTGCCTCTGGAGTGGCTGTGTTTGTCAGCAAGCCTAAGAGGCTACAAGGCCATCTCAAGATGTTTAGGGTTTATCTTCAACTTGAAAATTACAATTCTAACAATGTTGCATGTAGTATCATTAAAAGTAGTAGCTGTTACTGACAGCAGCCAGTAGAAACAAACCATTTAACCACACTTAAACTTTTTTTACTTGTGCGTTGAACTCTGTGTAGTCAGTTTTCCTCTACAGTCAAGCCATTTTTCCTTTGCTGAAAAAAGTACACCCACATAATTAAGAGCCAAGCCAAAAATCTACAAGTAGCGAGAAGAAGCAGAGGAGCTTTTACACACATTGTCATCAAATGCAATGGACCCTCAGATTTTCCTAATTAATGCCTAATTTTCCCCAAGGATTTCCTCCTTCTTAACCACCCAAGTTTTAAATTAAACATTTGCAAAGGGTTCAGATGTTGATATGCTTGTTGGCTACACTGTTGAATATGAACTCTTAGATGCTTCTGCAGCAATAAGAAGAGATTTGTAAAGGAGTACATAAGGTTTATAAGCCCCAGTTATGATGAGAATAGTGTAAGCAGTCTGAATAGAATGAAAACTGGGTCATGAGTTTCATGTATTTTTTTATTCCATCTTAACAGAATCATTAATGATGTGTAATTCTGGCATATCTGTAAACAACCTCTCCATAAAGAGAAGAGTATAATCACAGAAACAGTTAAATGGATGACAAGTTGCCACCGTTGGCATTATCTTGTTCTTGAAACAGAAAGTCTATCCATCAGACTTAAGAGAATCAAGTAATGTGGCTTTGTCCACTACTTAACAGTGGTTCATGCTCTTTGTGTGTAACATCAAGAACAGTTCTGAAACTTTCCAAGTTGGAAATAATAAGAAGAACCTAGATGTTTGTATAAAAGCTTGTGCAGAGAAAAATATTACAAAGCCTATCCACTTGTGAGCTAAGGAAAGCTTTTAGGCCTTAGTAAAAAACACCATGTTCTCATTCCACCCATGAACAGACTGAGCTAGCTTCTGTCTCTTGTCATTGGTGAAAGTCCTTCTTCCCCTAAAAATGAGAGACTGAAATCCCATTTTTCCATTAGGCCTGAGATGATGGATACATTTTCAAAAGCTTTTAGAAGAAAAAGATTCTCAACTTCTGACTGCATTAGATGAGTTCCCATCTGTGGGAGATGTTTTTCCTCCTCCATGTCTGCATTTGAAAACTTGACATCGCCATCATTCTCATCTCTGATGAGATATTAGCACTGACACACTGCTGTTCATTACAAGGTGCACACATTGAAATTTATTTTTCTGCATACTCTACAAAGCCTTTGCAGTGTGATCACTAACAAAGATACTGATCCTTCCGTTGACAGATTTAAGCAAAATAAAAAAATATTGCATATTCTTCAATGATTTGATGCTTGGATTCTTCAGTGTTGTTTCTAATACATCTGAAGAACTACAGAAGTTCTAGTATTACTATAACCTCAGATACGGTTAAAATGAAATTGTGCTGTGAACCGTAGAGCTTTAATCACATCTGTAGCTCCCTGCACAGTTACTCCAGTTAGCTTTGCTCTCCCCATTCATACCGTGCCTCCTGATGTCTTCCCAAGGTCTTTCATGGTGGGTGCTTCAGCTGCTCCTGAAGTGACTCGCCAACAATCTCCTTATGTTCAAAAGCCCTGTTGGAGGACCATAGGCAAAATATAACAAGCTCCTGGAGCATTTCCCACCCCCCACGCCCCCACAAAGATATTATTCTGAGTTTTTTCCCCTTCCCAGTCAGAGTCTGTCCCCAATCTAAATTTTAATACAAATTCTTGTCTGTTTGCTTGTTCCCAGAACAATACTCATTTTTGTTAATTCATATTTTATGAAGCTAGGATGTGTTTGAAGGCCTGATTTGAATGAGACTTATACTAAGGTTAAGTTTCATGCAGTAGAGCTAGGAAAAGAAAGAAAGAGGATAAAGGAGTAGCAAATGAAATACTTAAAAACATCTGAAAATGTTCCAGGAAGCACATAAGATAAAAACATTGTAATAAAACGAATAATAAGAAAAATAATATAATAGAAAATATATAGACCCTATATATGCTCCATTCACAGAAGGCCACAATGGAGAGGTTGCCAGTGAAGACATAAAAAAAAATTATTTATATAGACACTAGCACTCTAAGAACTAGAAGTGCAGCTGCAGGGGAAGCTGAAAGAATCACAGAATCACAGAACGGTTTGGGTTGGAAGGGACCTTAAAGATGATCTAGTTCCAACCACCCCTGCCATGGGCAGGGACACCTGCCACTAGACCAGGTTGCTCAAAGCCCCATCCAACCTGGCCTTGAACACTGCCAGGGATGGGGCATCTACAACCTCTCTGGGCAACTACCCAATAGTAATACTGATGAGGTCACTTACTTGCGTCATTGCTATTTCTCTGCAGAGGTAAATGTTGAAAACTGAGGCAGAGGGAGTCAATGAAGATTTAGCTGATTAATCAGTTAGTTAGGTTGTCAGTATGGGGCAAAATATTTGTCTGGGAAAATTAAAACCATTGAAAAGTAAAAATCTAAATGTTTTACAAATATCTTCTAATTCTCTGAGAAGATTCATAACCCAAAATACTACTTCCCTGAAAAACTTCGTATTTGTCTGGGAAACTGTCATTAATTATACTCTTCCTTCTTTTGTCTCCTTCCATTCTTCTTTTTTTCAACTTCCTTTAGGAAAAGAGAATGAAAGAAGAAAGCTAATACATTCTTGGATTGTGTTTCTAAAAAAATTTGCCTTTGAAAAAATAATATTTGGTTTTCAAACACCTTTTCCAACTTGAAAACAGAACATAAAAGTAAAATACATTTTTCCTATAATGTTTTTGACAGAATGATCATTTGTCCTCCCATGGCTGGGTCTTCTGAGATGAAATACCTTCTGCCTATCTTTTTCTCACAGCAGGAGGCTTCTTCTATGACTCCTTTTTCCAGCAGATGGGTTTATGCAGATGATGTACCACTGAACAATTTTGCAGGGGAATGGGGGGATAGTGGGAGAAGAGGGATGGTGGGAGAGAAAAGTGGGTAGGGGAGAAGAGAGAGATGGGACTTTTTTTTTTTTTCCTAGATTTTGGGGGAGGTTTTCTTATACATCCTTGGAATTTTAAAAGTAAGTATTTACTCATCAGCTATATAATTGATTAAAAAACTAGAATGCAATTTTCCCCATAATTATAGATGAAACCGATTTTCAAGCATACTTTTGTCAGTTCCTCTAAAAATTAACATACAGACTAAATTTATTGTGTATAATGAAAAGGCTATATTAAAAATGTCGAACTGGAGAAGGTTGGCTGTGACACAAAATGCCCTAACATATACATATATTCTTCATCATCAGGATGACCATGAAAGAGTGAACTAATGTCGTTTCACAGGTTTCTCCTCCAGAATAACCAAACTCAATGCACAGGTTTCACGCTTTATTGGAATATGAGACACCTCTGAACTGTGACATATATTCTTCTTGTAATCCATGACCAATATAAAAAAATGTAAGAATCTGAACAATCAGAAATTTAAACTAAGGGACTTTCTGTGTAAAATTTAATATAAACAAAAACTCCACCTGCATGAAAAGTCTTCCACTTTTACGTGCTTCCCCAGACTGTATTCAATGAGGGGAGTTAAAAAGTGAGGAGGAGCTATTTGTGCTTTCTCTGCTGGGTAGAATTGCCTGTAGTGGATTTTTTTATATCTATTAATGTATTTTCCATAATGCACAGATTCCATGAATCATGAATCTTAGTATTTACATTTGTAATGTTTAAAATGCACTGATATAAGAAGTATCTGAGCTTTCCTTAGTCTGATAACTTTTTGTCCAATAAAATTACAGAAAATCTAAAACAAAGAATAAAGCAGTTCAGACAAGTAAAAAGGAATATTATCAATGGACAGAAACTTTTTTTACTTAGAGGCATCTAATCAATTGGACCCAGAAATATTTGCAGTGGAGTATACTTTCTTATTCTATTTTTTTTTTATTTATTTGCCCTAAAGTTGTAAGTCCTCAGTTCTATCAGAGTTAAATTCATTGCAATGACTTATGAAAAGAAAGGGAACCAGGTTTGCACTTTCTGTATTCTCTTTAGAGACTGTTGAGGGTTACAGTAATTTTCAGCAAAAAAGTTACTCTCCCTCAGGAGCTTCTCTAATTTGCAGTCTGCCACAGTGACCCTTTGGGCTTCACAACCCTCGAGAGCTGCTAGAGCACTGCAGGGACCACTCATGGGTCAAGCCACAGCCAGGGGCTGTAAGGAACACCAAAAAGACTTCTGAAAAGTCCTTGTACAGAGAGGAATGCCTTCTTTTATGCTGGGGTCTTCATTGTACACACGAGAGAAAAGAAAGCTTAACTATCGTTTCACTGCAAGAAGCTCTAAGATACCTGTTGCTATCTGGAAAGAGATTCTAGAAACTCATTGTCAAGATCTTACTGAAAATGCTGAGCTTAAGGCTCCACTGCAATCAGCATGGCGAATCAAAACACCATGAAAACTCTTTCATACTACTAAATAAATCTACATTCTTTTAAATTGTTGGTGATTCTTGTTGTCTTTCCCAAAAGAATGTAGTACAATTAGGAAAGATACAAAGAAGAATGAAATGGTAAATCAGAGGTACTAAACAGCTTCTGCTTGAGAAGAAGTTGTGTAGTTCTCCAGCTTGGAAACAGATGGTGGAAAAGAGAGTATGTTAAAGATCTATAAAATCATAAAAATATACAGAAGGCAAAGAAAGAAGTACACACTGTTCTTAGGCAAGGGTACCTAATAAAATTAATAGTAAGCAAGTTTAAAGCTAATAGAGCAAGCAGGTTTTCACTCAACATGCAAGAGAGTAGAAGCCACGAGATAGAATAGGTAAAATATACGTATTCTCAGTTATAATCACGGTTATTAATCATGGTGATTTAAATATAGCCTTTGGTTCAGAAGATTACTATACTGATGATTGTACGTTTAGGAGAGTACTGCAGGTGTATCTCTGTATACTTCTTTGGGGTTTATAATCTTCATTTGGCATCTGCTATTAGCAGATGGATACTGGCACAGACAGACAGTATTAGAAGAGCCTTTTTCCTGCATTTGCTGTTTTATGTTTTTCCATGGTCTACTGCATGATTTAAAGAAAAAACATGTTGTTCAGACCTTTCTTTCTTCTTTGCATGATTCTCATGAACTTTCATTGTTTTAGTGAAAACATAAAGACATTTTTAAAAAATTCTTAAGCAGCAACATCCATAATAAGACCTTTTCTAGCAAATTCTCCTAAATCCACTGTGGCTTCTCTACAGAATAAATGCAAAGAATAGATACAGAATAAATTCCAAAGCATAATCACCTACATTTGGTGACAAAAAGCAACTTGAGCCTGCCATCACTCAGGTAGTGTAGAAACAAAAGCCTTGCTACATTTTCATTTTCTGTCTTAGGATTCACTAGCTTCTTGATGTCCACACAGTCTACCAGGATGATGTTTGTATTTGTGTCTAATCTACTGAGGTCTACTGCAGGATGAATGTGTACATTTAAGTAAGTCAAGACCAATAGGAGGATATATATTAGTGGGTTTGCACTTTGCAATCATATTCTGTGCCAGAGTATGCTGGTTTGATGCTTATTACACTATTTGAGGCCCCATTTTTTCTGAACCACCAAGGCATGGCTCCTCAGGCCAGACAAGGACAATACCCAGATGCTACACATGTCCTGGAATAAATAAGGCTGCTTTACTGAAGTGCTGCTCCACCGCTACTTAGCCTTTCATCTCAGGATAGCTGATTAGGTGAGGACACCATTGTGCTGACTCAGGCATATTGATGCCATCAGCAGTTCCTTCAGCACCTGCTTGGGATCTTTGAGTCATTCTGTGTTCAGATGTCAAGGCACGTGGGACCGAAAAAAAGGAGCGTTCTGTTCGTCTGGCTGAGAACATAGCAAATACAAAACCATCTTACATATAGGATGGAAGAGGACTAGGAAGGGCAAGCAAGTGAATTTGAAATGACTCACAGCTTGGAAGCAGTCACCAGAGCTTAAAAATACCTGCTTAAAGCTTTTGGGGAAGTAAGTAAGTGTAAAATCCCTAAGGCCCGAACAAACAAACTGGAGAGGTAATGGCAGGGCGGCCGCGCAAAAAATCAATGTGTTCTTAAGTCTGGCAATCATCACAGCAAATCGTTAAGACTCGCTTAAGGGTTTGGGGTGGTTTTTAGAATTCCATTTCTGAAATTGTTCTTCAGCAAGCGAGTGTCAAAGAGGAACATTTGTTTATTTTACATGACTTTAATTAAATTGTGGGTATTTCTGGTCCAACATAGAACTTCCACATAGAAATCAACAGGCTGAAGAACGGGGAGTGTTACCACAGCTTCTCAGCCAGCCTTAAAAGCATAATAAAATACTTTGATGCCTGGGGTACAATCTCTCCCTTCCAGCTCTGCAGCTGTTTTTATTTTCATGGGCATTTTTATACACCTGTGAGTCAAGTTCAGTATTTGCTATTGTATTTAAAGCGTTTCCTTGAATGCGGTCATAAGATTAAATCTCTAGATGACAAGCCAACCTCTAATCAATAGAGGTAGGGAAAAAACTTCACAAATGAGATGGTCATTCCAGAATTGTATGCATTTTAATATTTTTCCCCATTCTCTGAAGCACTGATAGCTGCTCCCTGTCAAAGACAGGATAACAGAACAAATGAATTACTGATTTAATTTGCTGTGGCAGCTCCTATGTTCCTAACCCAGCTTGCCCTGCTTTTTCTCATCAGAGGAGACTTCTAATGTCAGTACCGTTGTGTTTTCTCTAGCGATTTCTCCACACCAACATACTGGTAAATTGCAGACTTTGCAAGCTGTCTGTTTTTGTCTGGGATACATTCATGCTTAAAGGTCTGGGCCACATTCACATCCCTTCGTGTATTTTTCTTTCATAATTGTCACAACTCTGTTGTTGGTTCCACTATTCCTTTGTTCCTTCACTTTTACTTATGTAGGATTGCAGGATTTTATATATGACAATTGCAGGATTGTATTATTCCAATTTTCTGTATTCACGTTACTTTATGAAATCCAAAGGACTATGTAATAAGGATTCTGATCCATTACTAGTGTGTAAAGACAGTAATTTTTTTTTATTTTTGTCTTTGCAGTTTCTCATCATTCATCAATGAAACAAGTAGTTACTTTCCCTACATTCTTTTTCCGCATCTGATATTTTATATGCTCTGAGACATGTGATATTCAGCTGACTGATCAATCTTTTATATTTATTTGCACTGAACTGTGCTTTTTATCCATTAGTCCTGCAATGTTCTTTGCCTTTATTTTTCTCTTTTCTACTGTACAATTTACTGTTACCCTTCTATCTCATCATCTAGTTCTTTTTTGGTTTGTCCTGATATTTTAGGACCAACCATCAATTACTATCATAATCTTTTCCAAGTAGGAAGTTACAGGCTGAGTAACCTAGGTATAATTAGTTGAAAACACAGGAGTCTCCATATCTTAATCTTCATGAATGTTATCATACCCCTTCAGTTCTTGCAAAGTGCATTTCTGAGGTTTTGAAAAGGCTTTCCTGGAAGGTTTCCTGGCAGTACCTCTGCAAGTGTTACAGAGTATACTACTGGTTTTGAAATACCTTGTCTGCCTCTCCCATAATTCATTTAGAAGAAAAGATGTTT
>VYZV01027206.1:0-16597 GCA_013401275.1 Pandion haliaetus | reverse complement strand
GAGAAGAATTCTTCTCACATTCATGTTGCATTTTCTTTCCAGAAGCCTTGGCTTTGGGACTATAGAGAGTGCTGGAAAGGATACCCACAACAGGTGAGTGATGCAAGAGGGAAAACTGCTGTTATAAATCATGCATTGTCTTTCAATATCTTTTGAAAATCAGGTTATGTTAAATTCAGACTCGTGAGCCCTAAGGATTCAAAGCCAGACCCTTGTCAAGGGAGAATTTCTTTGTATCTGGTGTAATCTAAGCCCAATAGAGGATGAGTCAGGAAAGCAGGAGGAGACGGCAGAAATAAAGGGAAAGAGTTCTGACCAGGTGAGCCAAGAAACTGAAAAATGGGAATGCTCCAAGGTTGTTTAGTTTGTAGAAGAGACTGACACCAGAGAAGAACATGTTGCCTAGAGGAGAAGTGAAGACTTCAGTGGACATTACGTAGAGCAGAGGACATGCTCTGAATGCTATGCTGTGCACTTTCAGCTATACTGAAGAATAATGTCCACAGTGCTCCCCAAGGAGTTTCCCAGTGGAACTGGCAGTATGGCCAGTAGCAATACAGCATCATTCCCATTAAGTTCAGAGGATGCTGTCTTACAGTTTTACAATGTATATTCTGAGTTTTTTCACAACAGTACTGCAAGAAGCTGTCCAGTATGTTGGAAAGCATACATCTCTTATCAGGCCAGACCAGAATAACCTCAATGAAAATTGCCACCTAGGCACAAAATTTGCTCCTTGTCCTCGACACAAGGAGAAAAGATAGCAACCAAAAGCCAGGTACTTTTTTGCCTAGCTGCCTCCCTTGTTATGCCTACTCCCATAACTTGAGAAGTTGGAATAGTTAGAAAGGAGCTTCACCCACTGAGCACAGGAGCTATTGCCTGCCTTGCCTTTCCCCTTATGTTTTCATGTGCTCTGAATTCTCTAGAGGAGATGACTATTGCTGTTCTATAGCAGGAGCCTTCCCATATCACACTGCTGTGGATGCCAGAGCAGACATAGTAGAGAGCTAAATTTCATTAAAGTGAAAAATCTGATTTCAACTTTGGAAGAGGTTCCTCTCTCCTATGAGAGCAGCTGGTAAGTGTTTCTAGCAGGATAGTAATCTCCTGTATTATCATGCAGGGAGCTACCATGCACAGGATTTTACAGTACTAGAATTTCCTGGTAGGAAATAAAACCTTTCATTAACTGAAGAGGAGGCTGAAGGAAGCTTGATCCCAGTACCAAGACAAAGTGAAGACTGCCTATGTTCCAGGACTTTTTGGTCTAGCAGTCAGTTAGAGCAAGACCTCATGACTGTACATTGAGGTTGCAGACCCACAAAGGGAAATGTAACACACAATTTTAACAGTGTGGGCAACAGGAAACGTAACAGAACAAATGAGTGAAGAATAAGTATCTTTCAAGCCAAGCCTCCAAACAATCCACTGTCACTTAAAAGCAGAAAGTTTAGGGGCAAATCTGTAGCTCAGCGTGAAAGCCAAACCATACGAACAGGTGGTGCTTGAATAGGAATGTAAGACTAAAAGGATCACTTGGGTCCTTGCCTCCCGTTCTGTACATTTAGAGTCCATGTTTTTTCAAAAACAATCCAAGCCATCATAACAGCACACTGGGGTGGGTTGACCCTGGCTGGCCACCAGGTGCCCACAAACCTGCTCTGTCTCCCCCCTCCTCAACTGGACAGGGGAGAGGAAATATGATGAAAGGCTCGTGGGTTGAGATAAGGACAGGGAGGTCACTTACCAATTACCATCACAGGCAAACCAGGCTTGTCTTGGGGAAATTAATTTAATTTATTGCCAATCAAATCAGAGTAGAATAGTAGAAAAAAGAACAAATCTAAAACCACCTTCCCCCCCGCCCCCGCTTCTTCCCGTGCTCAACTTCACTCCTGACTTCCCTACTTCCTCCCCCTCAGCAGCACAGGGGGACGGGGAATGGGGGTTGTGGTCGGTTCATTACACGTTGTCTCTGCCACTCCTTCCTCCTCACACTCTTCCCCTGCTACAGCATGGGGTCCCACCCACAGGAGACAGTCCTCCGTGAACTTCTCCATCATGAGTCCTTCCCACAGGGTACAGTCCTTCAGGAACAGACTGCTCTGGCATGGGTCCCCCCACGGGGCCATGGGTCCTGCCAGGAGCCTGCTCCAGTGTGGGTTCTCCATGGAGTCACAGCCTTCTTTGGGCACATCAACCTGCTCCAGCGTCAGGCCCTCTACAGGCTGCAGGGGAATCTCTGCTCCAGCACCTGGAGCACCTCATCCCCCTCCTTCTTCACTGACCTTGGTGTCTGCAGAGTTGTTTATCTCACATATTATCACTCCTCTTTACCAGCTGCTGCTGTGCAGTGTTTTTTACCCCTTCTTAAATATGTTCTCACAGAGGTGCTACCACCATTGCTGATGGGCTTAGCTTTGGCCAGCGGCAGCTCTGTCTTGGAGCTGTCTGGAACTGGCTCTGTCAGCCATGTGGCAGCTTCTGGCATCTTCCCACAGAGGCCACCCCTGCAGACCCTGCCCCCGCTACCAAAACCTTGCCACATAAACCCAATACACACGCTTTGCAACATCTGTAACAAACAGAAAAGACCAAAACCAGAGCTAAGTCCTGTCCCACTGGCAAAGAGCAAGAAAGGACAAAACTGTGTATTGGCAGGAACAAAGAATGTATTAAATACAATTTCTACTAAACAGACCATGCCCTGTGCTAAAGACAATGACAAAAGAAACACCAGTTCTCCCACATAATCTTTGGGGGGAAAAAAATCCCTTCTGATCCAGAGCTCCTGTTTGGATAACCTGCAGAGTGTGAAAAGCATGTACCAGCCTGGGAGATGTTAGTATCTCCCCTGGTAGCACCAGTGCATCCAGCTGTGCTTCCTCTTGTGGCCAATCGCTGATGCCACAAAGGAAAACAAACTAAAATCTATGAAGGTGTCCTGGGTTCAGCTGGGATAGAGTTAATTTTCACCGAAACCTGGGAGGGGGCACAGCCGGGACACCTGACCTGAGCTAGCCAAGGAGCTATTCCATACCATGTGACATCATGCTCAGTATATAAATGGGGAGCCCGCTCCTGAGCATGATGTCACATGGTATGGAATAGCTCCTTGGCTAGCTCAGGTCAGGTGTCCCGGCTGTGCCCCCTACCGGGCTTCTGTGAAAATTAACTCTATCCCAGCTGAACCCAGGACAGAAGGCCATAAATCAACACTTTGGGTAGAGAAAGCCCAAATAAATTGGTTTTTGGGAGCACTATACTCCATGATTCTTTGGAAATGCTAGTTGCAAAGCCCCTTTAGTCATAGTAATTTTTTTTCTATTTAATAGGTTCAGGTTTAAGGAGGCCATATAGTGCCACAACAGTGAAAAATTACTTGTTAAATAGCACATATCTTGCTAAGTGGGTCTAAGCTTTTAGTTTTCCAGCTGTAAAACCCCAGAAAAATTACCCAGAAGAATGCAAATTACTGTTCACACTGAGATTGTACTTTCCCCCCATTAGTTTGATTAAACTGAAAAATCTGTGTTAGAGTACAATGTGTCTGAAGTATTTCCTTGAATCCTAAAAAGGGAATGATTTATTCAGCTACTACTTACCTATTTCACCATAATAAAATGCTTTACATAGCTTTTAAAGCTCTATACTGACTGCTCAGGAATCTGCACAGTGCTGAAGAAACACTAAAAATATTCAGGATCTTCTGGGCGATTCCCTAAATATTCTACATGGTGTGGCAAAGTGCAATTTCCCCTGCTATTTGCATTTGCCTCAGCACAGATGAGATTTAGAAAGTAACCACATTGCTCAAGTGAAGTATTTCCTTCTGAAGTTCCAAGAACCAGTAACAAAACTGGTTTGGTTTTCTGATATTCTTTTGCCTAGGAAGCAGTCTTCACTTCCAGCCCTTACTCTAGGTATTTCACTGTCTCTCCCTCTCTCACAGCCTCTCCAACCCTCCCTGTTCTGGTACTACCTGCTGGAGCTCTCTTTCTACTGGTCACTGGTCTTCACCCTGCCTTTTGATGTGAAGAGGAAGGTGAGTGGCAGCCTCAGAGAAGAATCAAGCACAAACAGGACCTAAGCTGATCACTCAGGAGAGCACGTGTATAGTGCTAGTCTGAGGTTTTGGGGGATGGATTCTGTCCTTGCTCATTACAGGAATTTCCATTCCCAGTCACTGGCTTCCCTCTCGTCTGGGAAGTGGAGAACACAAACCCTGACAGAAAGGTGCAAACTACCGCAGCGTTCTCAATCCAAACTTCAGAATTGCTCTTCTGGGACTCTTCTAGGCTGCACTCATCATAGAGACAGGAAAAGAGATGATTCTGTGCCAGTTAAGCTGTATGTGTTCCTAGGTGCCAGTTCCCTGACAGACACGGTGCTGCGTGATTACATAGGTATACATGTGCATTGAGGCTGTGAATATACCCTTACAAGTAAAGTGGTTGTGAGCCTCCATCAGCGAGCCTGGGGGTATGAGATGATTGTGCAAACAGGTAGGCATGCACAGGGGCACAGAGCAGAGATGGATATGGGCACTGCTTTGTGACAGAAAGGAAGCGCTCTTTATGTTGAATTTGTCTGTACTGAATCATTGGGGTTTATTATTCTGTCGTCTGATTTGCACCATCATTGGACCATTACTGGTGGACTGGAGAGAAAGAGTGTTCTTTGTTGTGAGATCCTCAGTTTACACTAGAAACTTCATTCCTGCTTCTCTTGGTTGCCTGCATTTCCAGAATGTGTTTGGTAAAACAGTTATATGGGTAAGGCCTTATAGTGGGAGGTTTCTTAGTCATTGGGTAGAGAGATTTCATTGCTACCTGCAGGAGGCATGCTTTAACCAGGGCAGAAGGTGCATTATGTATTTTATTTTCTGCTGTCCCCTTTCTCATCAGGATTTCAAGGAGCAGATAGTCCATCATGCTGCAACCATCTTCCTGATCAGTTTCTCCTACTGTGCCAATTACATCCGAATTGGGACACTGGTGATGGTGATTCATGATGCTTCTGATTGCTTCCTAGAGGTGAGCTCCACAACTTAAATGCCAGGCAAAGCCTAGCTGGCAATGGTGCTCTTCAGCCAAAGGGTGTCCTTTGATCTAGCACAGTATGGGCCAAGCATTATGGTGTTTCACAGATAACTCAGTACTGATCTCCTGACCCAGCCTAGGGTGCCATGCAGAGAGCCAGGAAGAGGCATGATTACCTGCATGCAGATTGTATCATAGCTGGCTCATTAGCCTCCTGGAGCACATGCAGATGCACTGTCTTGGCCTGCTGTTTTATTGTTCTTTCTCATTCCAGCCAACTAAGATATTCAATTACATGAAGTGGAAAAAAACTTGTGACAGCCTCTTTATGATCTTCGCAGCTGTTTTCCTCATCAGCCGCCTGGTCATTTTCCCCTACACGTGAGTCTGCTGCAGTCAAGGGAAATGGAAAAGCTGCCGTCTGAGACAAGATAATTCAGCTGGGTGCTGAATCTTTTGCTGCAGCCTTTGCTTTTCAATCCTTGAGCATATGTCCCAGCCCTTTGCATAGGCTACAGTGCCACATGGCTGTTGCACTTGCCTTGGGGTAAATTAGGGTGGTCTGCCTTGGAGTTCATAGAGTTTTAAAGTCCTGAAGCATATTTCAGGAGGAGGAGTCCTTGGCCTATGGCTCTACCCTGCTTATTTCTGGTGGGGACCTGAGAGTTGGCTCACATGTGTTACATATAAGAAGGGTATGACTGACCTGAAGCTTCCTCTGTGACTAGAGCTTTCTGGGGCTTAATTATGGCCCTACTAACAACACACTTTCCCTCCACTGCAATTCCCTCTCTCTTGCAGAGTGCTTTATAACACCTACTATTACTCCATGGAGATATTCCAACCCTTCTTTGGATACTACTTCATGAATGGTCTTCTGATAATTCTGCAGCTGCTCCATGTCTTCTGGTCCTGCCTAATTATTCACATGGTCTACAAGTTCATCCTCCAGGGCACGGTATGGATCAGTTTGTAGTCCCCTGTACATCACATGGGGAGGGAGGGTCCACCTGGGCTGCTTGGGAGCAAAGGGGTTCGTCTGGGATGGATTCCTTCTTGCCCTAGTGAAATTATACATGTACATTCCTAACAGTGAGTTGAAAGAATACTCAATATTATTAGGGAAAGTTGACCAAAAAAAGGTAAAGTTTTTATGAGTCACTACAATATTGGGTCCACTTCTGATGCTTGTATTCAAGAAAAACGTGGATTGGACTCCAGGGAAGATTTCCGTGAACAAAGCCAATGACATCTGAGTATGGATCCCAACACTTGGTCCAGTATGATTTGCATTTGTAACAAAACTAAGATATCAAGGCAGGGAAAGTTGTCATGATTGGTGAGGCCAGTGCAAAAGCGCTTCTGTTATAGTACAGGATTTTTAATTGCAATGTTACTGAGATCACAGAATCACAGAATGTCTAAGGTTGGAAGGTACCTCTGGAAATCTTGTCCATATTCCTGGGCTCAAGCAAGGTCACCTAGAGTAGGTTGCCCAGGACCATGTCCAGACAGCTTTAGAGTATCTCCAAGGACAGAGACTCCACAACCTCTCTGGGAACCCTGTGCCAGTGCTTGGTCACCCTCAGTAAAAAAGTGTTTCCTGATGTTCAGAGGGAGCCTCCTGTGTTTCGGTTTGTGCCCATTGCCTCTTGTCCTGTCAGTGGGCACTACTGAGAAGAGCCTGGCTCTATCTTTACACCTTCCCACCTTCCCTTCAGGTATTAATATATGTTGATAACAATCTCCATGAGCCTTCCCTCCTCCAGGCTGAACAGTCCCAGCTCTCTCAGCCTTTCCTCATATGTGAGGTGCTCCAGTCCTTTCATTGTCTTTGCAGTCCTTCACTGGACTCTCTCCAGTATGTCCACATCTCTCTTGTACTGAGAAGCCCAGAACTGGACAGAGTACTCCAGGTGTGGCCTTACCAGTGCTGAGTAGAGGAGAAGGATCACCTCCCTCAACCTGCTGGCAACAGTCTTCCTAATGCAGGTCAGGAAGGGCAAGGGCACATTGCTGGCTCATGTTCAACTTGGTGTCTGCCAGTACCTCCAGGTTTTTCTCAGAAAAGCTGGTCAGCCCCCAACATTTACTGGTGCCTGGGATTGTTCCTCCCCAGGTGCAGGACTTCACACTTCCCCATGTTGAACTTCACAAGGTTCTTTTCAGCCCACTTCTCCAGCCTGTCAAGGTCCCTCTGGATGGCAGCACAATACTCTGGCATATCAGCCACTCCTCCCAGTTTTGTGTCTTAAGAAAATATGCTTAGGGTGCACTCTGCCCCATCATCCAGATCATTAATCACAGAATCATAGAATGGTTTGGGTTGGAAGGGACCTTAAAGATCATCTAGTTCCAACCCCCTTGCCATGGGCAGGGACACTTTCCACTAGACCAGGTTGCTCAAAGCCCCATCCAACCTGGACTTGAACACTTCCAGGGATGGGGCACCCACAGCCTCTCTGGAACAGTCCAGGGCCTCACCACACTCACAGTGAAGAACTTTTTCCTTACATCTAATCTAAATCTACCCTCCTTCAGTTTAAAGCCATTACCTCTTGTCCTATCACTACATGCCCTTGTAAAAAAGTCCCTCTCCAGCTTTCTTGTAAGCCCTCTTTAAGTACTGAAAGGCTGCTATAAAGTCTCCCCAGAGCCACCTTTTCTCCAGGCTGAACAACCCCACCTCTCTCAGCCTGTCTTCACAGGAGAGGTTCTCCAGCCCTCTGACCATCTTCACGGCCCCCTTCTGGACTCGCTCCAACAGGTCTATGTCCTTGTGTTGGGGGCCCCAGAGCTGAATGCAGTACTCCAGGTGGGGTCTCACTAGAGCAGAGTAGAGGGGGAGAATCACCTCCCTCGACCTTCTGGTCATAATTCTCTTGATGCAGCGTAGGATATGGTTGGCTTTCTGGGCTACAAGCGCACATTTCCAGGTCATGTTGAACTGCTCGTCAACGAACACACCCATGTCCTTCTCCACAGGGCTGCTCTCAGTCCACTCATTGCCCAGCCTGTGTTTGTGCTTGAGATTGCCCTGACCCATGTGCAGGACCTTGCACCTGGCCTTGTTGAACTTCATGAGGTCCCACGGGCCCACCTCTCAAGCCTGTCAGGATCCCTCTGGATGGCCTCCCTTCCCTCTAGCTCATCAACCACACCACACAGCTTGGTGGTGTTGGCAGACTTCCTCAATCCCACTGTCCATGTCTCCAGCAAAGATGTTAAACAGTGCCAGTCCCAATACTGACCCCTGAGGAATGCCACTCATCACTGCTTTCCATTTGGACATTGAGCCATTGACTGCAACTCTTTCAGTACAACCATTCAGCCAATTCCTTATCCACCAAGTGGTCCATCTGTCAAATCCATGTCTCTCCAATTTAGAGACAAGGATGTTGTGCAGGACAGTGTCAAATGCTTTGGACAAGTCCAGGTAGATGACGTCCATTGCTCTTCCCTTATCCGCCAGTGCTGTAACCCCATCGTAGAAGGCCACCAAATTTGTCAGGCATGATTTGCCCTTAGTGAAGCTATGTTGGCTGTCACCAGTCATCTCCTTGTTTTGCATGTGCCTTAGCATAGTTTCCAGGAGGATCTACTCCATGATCTTGCTGAGCACAGAGGTGAGACTGACTGGCCTGTAGCTCCCCAGGTCTTCCTTTTTTACTCTTTTTAAAAATGGGGGTTATGTTTCCCCTTTTCCAGTCAGTGGGAACTTACCCAGGCTGCTATGACTTCTCAAATATGGCTTAGCCACTTCACCTGCCAGTTCCCTCAGGACCCACAGATGCATCTCATCAGGTCTCATGGACTTATGCACCTTCAGGTTCCTTAGATGGACTTGAACCTGATCTTCTCCTACAGTGGGAGGTTCTTCATTCTCCCACTCCCTGCCTGGGAGACATGTTTTGTATGGATTGTCTTACAGTGCTGTAGATGTCTACAGAGTAGATATTTCTGTCTAAACTAGCTGTCTGGACTCTTCACAGCAGTAGCAGTAAACAGGCATGCCCAAAGCATAATCCACTCAAGATTGCACCCAGGTAGTGCTGTTCATCTCTATCAGTTGTAGAGCAACCCTAGATAAATGTCTGAGATGCAGCTGTATAAACAAACTTAAGTGAAATGCATCCCACTCTTTGTGACCATAGCCTGTATTATTTGCTGTCAGATCGAACTGCTGCTCAGCATGAAATTCTTCCCAAAATCAAAGACATGACCTAATGGCATTAGATTGGCCACATGCCAAGGACACAGTCCAGGAGTAACAAGTCAGTGCCTTGTGGGAGTTGAGCCCAGGATGAATTGTTTTATTAGTATCCAACTGGGGAATTCTGTCTTATGGGAACTGAGAACAAGCATTAAAGGCTCATCTTCATCCATATTGTCCCCATTTTCTTTATCTGCCTTCCCTTAAGGTAGCACAGAGCAAATTACTTGCAAATTAGGAAACAGAAACTTCACAGGGCAGAAAATGAAGACGCAACTGAAGACACCCTTTTATTGTTTTCCTAATTTGAATTACCATTGCAGTTATTACAGTATAAAATGGTAAGGTAATAAATAGCCTTATTAGAAAGAAATGAATTATCAGGGAGAAAAATACTGAAGCGTATCCAGAGTTTTTCCTATTTTATCGAAAACTCATCTGTCACATTTGATGCAAAAATATATTTGAGAGCTTTCCATATTGAGCAGTGAATAGCAAAGAAATATCATCCTGAATGATCTGTTTCAATGATGATATTTAGTAGCCCAAAGCAGTATCAGCAAGAATACAGGACATTCTCCCCTTTTTGAGAGCCATGAAATTCTTGCTCCAGTCAGTTCACATTCTTTTCATGGGCCTTTCTGATCTCCAGTTTTCCTTTCTGGCTACAGGATTATCTGCACCACCTTCTCACACGATGTCCCCTAATGCCCAGTAATTAGAACTCAGCCTAGATCCTGAAGTACAAGTTTCATTCCCTCATACAGGCAACCTGAGATACATCATTGTAATTCATGCAGCTACCCATATTGTCCTTGGAGGCAGTTTGAATTCAGTGCAAGTTTAGATTATAACAAATCCTGTCTGCATTTGGGTGTAGTGATCTCTGGAAAGAGCACTAGATCAAATAAACTTCTTAATATGATCCAAGAGATATCCCCAGAAGAACAGACAGAGTAAATGGAGTCTACAGGTGTTCACACAGCAACTGACATGCCCCTGAGTGGTTTCCAAAGCTCAGGTCACAGAATGGATTTGCTGCTTTCCCTCAGAGCATTCTTTCCAACAAGGAGTGTGACACCGTCAATTTGTCCCCAATTTTGGCATCTTGTATTGCAGACTAGAAACAGCCTGGGAAGCCAGCAAGTGCTAGGCTGCTTTTTCTAAACTGTCATTTTATCACATTGTTTCTTCTTTGTCTTCCTTTTAAGGCAATGAATTAAATATTTAGAAAAGTGGATTACAGATCTCTCTGTCAATAGCAAGAGGAAAAACCTGAACATAAATCTGAATGTAACCAGAATTGAGTGGTTTTGTGTTAAGCTATTTGTTTGTTTGAAAGCATATGCTTTCAAACTGTCCAAAGCAGTGTGCTCAACCTACAGCCACCCAGGCCAAGTGTGGTCAGAAGCTATCTCTTTGTCCCTTTTGGAAACTGTAAAAGAGCTTGATTAACTGCCTCCCCCCATCCTTCTTCCACATGCTGGTGCCCAAAGCAGCAACATGGATCTCCTCAGTTTTACATGGTTGTCCTCAGTCCTGGGCATCTGTGGTTTGCTGCTGCTTCTCAACCTGTACAGTAATTCCTAATTTTTATCAGGATCACAGCTAGGATTCCACTGAGACTGAAATCAAGGAGGCGGAGATAATCTGTTTCCAAAGGTGATGTAAAAGCTGGAAGGACACAGTAGAACTGTGTGCCAAAGGAAAGTGGCTGAAGTAGCAGATGAATGTTTAGCCTGTGGCTCAGCTAGCACTGCTTCTTGTGCAGACTTCTATGTTTGTATTCTTTCTCATTTACATGTTTCTGTAGATGGAAAAGGACATGAGAAGTGACACAGAAGAAAGTGACACGGATGAAGAAGGAGAAAAGATTAGAGAAAAGGAGCAAAATGGGATCACATATTTCAGCAACGTCACAAGCAACAATTATATCCAGAGGAATGGGTCTGAGCCACTGAACAACAGAACCCATTTCACGAATGGCCATGTCAAGGAAAGATAGCTACTGTTCATGTGCTTCTGATATGGTCTTTAATGAACCTAGTTCACTATCTTTAGAAACAGTTTTGCTCATTGTGTAGATAAAATGGAGTGCAATTGCAGTATCATAGCTGAATTCCTGCTTCCCATAAACAAAATGTTGATAGTGATATTTGAAGGAAGTTTTTGGTCTTTCTTCAATAAAAGCTTACTATAGGCTGTAGCCTTGAAGCAGATAGAAAGAGATCAAAGTGGTTTGACTTGTATTAGACTGTACCATACTTGTTAAATATGTTAATCTAGAAAAATACTTTTAAAAAAAAAGGTGGATAAACTCTGGCTATGTCAAGTCTTAATCACCTAATGTTGTTTGATAGGAATCTGTTTAGCCTTGATCAACCTCTGGAGGACCTGGCCCATTGCCACTAATGATTATGGCTAACAAGTAAATGTGGGACTCTAAATCTCAATACGGGGACACCTCTTTTGAGAAGACAGGTGCCCCATACACACGCAGAAAATTAAAACTAAGGATAGTGGAATGAGAGCTTTGGAAAGACACAGGAGAAAACATTTTCTTCTCAGAGGAAATGCTGCTGTGTGCCACATGACCAGTTTTGTAATGATATGGATCTCAGTCCCTTCTATTGTCAGCATTATTGCCACAAAGTTGGGAACTCCAAAGCCCAGATTGGAGAGAGAGTACCCACCCAAATCATAGTTGGAATGACGCGTGGAAACAAACTTCACAACTCACGAAGAGTTATAAAGCAGGTATGTTTATTATGGCGCCAGGTGCAAGGGGGATTGCTCCTCCTAACTTGCACACTGTCTCAGCAAGCAGCCAGATATTTATTACACCAAAGCATACATATTCATAGGGTTACACAATTCAAAACATACATATGTATGAGTTGGGGCAGAGTTAGTTCAAAAGCTTGTGTCAGCAGTTTTATGTCCTCTTTCACAGGCTCAGATCTGTCTCTGGTGGTTGTCAGGGGTCTCTGGATGAAGGATATACTCTTCCTCACTGTGTCCAGTAGTTGACCCGTTACTTTTTCACAAACTCAGTTCTCAGATCATGTTCTTCAAGTTTAGTCTGTTCTGGTTTAGTTTTAGTCTGTTTTTCCAAGGTTGAGCTATCTAAGTGAAATTTCTTAGGAGTCTCTATATCTTGGAGCCTTTCTGCCTCGCCCAAAACAATAAGGATCTAATTTGGTTTAGTCACAACCCTAGTCAGTTTAAAAGATTTACATTTACACATATCAATCCCCCCTTTTTTTTCAACTCCAGGTTCTAACCTCTGTTAAGCAAGCTATACATTAATTGCGTTTAAGTATTTTATTCCCAAATCAGGAAGAGCTGGAATATCCAGGCAGCTGTGTCTCAACTGTCAGGTAATCCTTTAAACCTGTCTTGGAAGGAAACACAGAAGAAGAAAAGTGGCAAGAAACTAGATAATCTAGAAGACAACACTGATTAAGTGATCATGTTTTCACCTAGTGTGATTGGCACAGTGGGAAATATTTACAGAGTCAGCTTGTGGCAAGAAGGGAATACATTTCCCCTATCCTCAGAGGAAAAGGGACCCAGAGGAGATCTGCTGAACCTTATGGAATAATGCTTTAATGTGGCCTTCTAGCTCTAGGGCCTTTGCCTAGATGTATCAAGAATAGCAAGTTTAAAGCAGTAGTCCATGAAGTCATGATGCAGTTCTGATTCAGTTTGTTTAGGTGTCCTGTATCTTACACCCTGTGTAGTCTTAGACTTTGGATTCTGCAATCCCTTAAAAGAGTTAAATTAGTATGACATGAATTTCTGTTTTACAGGTCAATTAATCTGTGAAACTGTAGTATTAACAAATTCACTGTAATGAGTGCAGGGACTTAAGACTGCCAAGGCCATGCAGACACTTCCCTATATGTGCCCAATAAGGGCCAGTGCTAACGGGGGGGTACATGGACCGAGGAAATGCCTTTGAAGTAGTGGTGCGCATGTTTAAAATTAAAAGGCAAGTGACAGCATAGAAGGGCAAGATGGTTTTCAGCAATCCACTCAGTTGACCTGAGATGTGACTGAGAGCGTTTTGGTCTGAGCTTGTGTGTGCTTATCTTAGGTTTCAGTCAAAATACATTGGATAATTTCAGAGGGGAAAAAGTGGTTCCAGCATGGGTGATTCCATGGCAGTAACATGCTCTGGGAGGAGAACATCTGTTCCTGCATCATCATTTAAATTCGTATTTGCTGAAGATAGTTTCTCTCTGAAACCTTGAGCTAATTTGAAGATCGAAGTACATGTTCTGTCTACTGTCATGTTTCTTTAATCTGATTCTATAATCTTGCCGCTCCTCTGCAGGTGATGTGTTAAGGTGCAGTGAGTGGTTATATATTTTGTACTACTGAATGTAAATGTTCTTTATAAATTCCTTTTGAAAGGTTTGATTGTCTGGACTTTTCTACTTCTTTAACTAGCAGGAGGTAACCTTCCTAATTGCACCTTATATGTGGATGTGTGATGAGGGAGACACGTATGGGTGCCATTGCCAAGGTTGATACATATACAGTGTGCATGAGAGGATGTTGCATACACAGGTCATGCAGCTATACTTGGCCATGCCAGTAAAGAACTGTAGCTGCCTGATTTGCCTCCTACTACATAAAGGCCCTGGAACAAAGGACACTTTGGGGCACCCCTACATTAGACCTAGGGGCAGACCAGGTTACTTGGTACTGCCAGGGCAGTGGCAAGTCCAAGATTGCAGCACTGGGGAGATGCTTTGGACTTGCAAGGATAGGAGGAGAGAAATCAATGACTATTCTTTTTCATGACATTTTAGAAGGCTAGGAAAGATCCCTGTTGTAAAATCACAACACCTCTCGCCTGAGAAGCAGAATACTTCCCAGAGACTGCACAATTCACTGTGGAGCCAGTGCAGACATATGTTGATGCCTGCTGAATTTTATCCTCAGGGCTTTGCTGTAGTCCTGAAGATTGAGATAAGCTCATTAGGAGGCAAATCTGGTTCTTGTGAGAGGATACATCAAGCATTCAGGAGAGCTGTTGGACAATTAAGAACTACTGAGTGCTGCTTTTAGCTGAGGAACTGAGCATGACAGTGATGAGTCACTGGGGCAGATCAACTGCCAAATTTGTTTTCTTGCCATCAGCTTGCTAAGGCAGCATCTTTAAGAAGCTCTCTGTGTAATCAGCCACCTGCCCACGTTGCTCCACCTCTCTTTACATCTGCTCCAGTGTTGGGAGGCTTGTGAGTGCTATGATAATATTTATGAATTTAGTGTACCATCTCTCTCCACATAGCCCACAGCACAGAGAAGCTGTTGTAGAAAACCTGCAGCAAGACTGTCATTTGCTGAAAAACCCAGCAGAGCAGATGAAGCACTGGGTAGAACGGCATTATCTGAATCTATTATTTCCCCTGTATTCTTACCACCCCATGTGCACAGAGGAGGCATGCACCACATAGTGTGTGCATCACATGATGTTATCAAGCAACTGTGGGAGATGAGGTGTCCAGCTCCAGGTGAGCTACAAAAAAAAGAACATTTACTGGTGCTTCCGGGCTGCTGTGTGGTAGGTGAGTTGAGGACTGGCAAAATATGGCCCCCAGGCTGGCATCTGTCCATCCTAGCCCAAAATTATGGCTGGCATGAATCTGCTGACTCCAGTCAATGTGGACATCTAGTGCTGTTTTGGATCTTGTTTTAAGAGCAGTTTGGCGCAGTTGTTCCTTTCCCCCTGCACACACTCGGGAAACATCAGGGATGTGCATCTGCCACATTTTTTCATTTAGACGTACACCCAAAGGAACCTTTACTTGGATGGCCACACTTTGAAAGACATTGCTTTTCTCATTTGCACTTGTACAACAGACACAGTGCCTGCAGGTAAGGGTGTCCCTAAGAAACAGCGAGGCATTGTTCAAAAAGCTGAAGTCGTGTCTAAAACAAGGAAAGTGGAAAGGACCTGTAACGTTGGCAGATAAATGTGAACATGCAATAAAGCAGGCCAAGAACTGTCTTGAGACACAACTTGAAAGTCAATACCATTCTCTGAAACATTGGAAAGGCTGCAGGAGTCATAGATAATGGAAGCATATAGCAAGAACACTGAGACAAGATCAGGCTAGAGCCAAAAAATTCAATGAGCTGCCTTGCATATGATTTCCCTGCTTAGAAGGTCAGAGAGGGTCCAATACCTGACATTTGCTGAGGCTATTTCCCAAGAGGATCCATCTCAAGTTGATGGGTGAGATGTTACATAGCAATGAATAATAACAAACCTTCAAACCTGGGTGGCATTCACTCAAGTGTCAAGAGGAAACTCCTACTGGAAGGACTTGAACTAGCAACTGTGGAATGCCATTTTTTGTTTCAAATCATCTTGTTATCAGAAAAATTTAAGAAGATTCCAAGTGGGAATGTGAGGAGCTACAGTCATCTGTAGTCTGACATCCAGACTGGTCAGACTGGTAGAAAGTGTAATAAATTATGGAATTTGTGGAAACACATATAAACATAGTATTATAGGAAAGAATCCCCATGGGTTGTGTATGAGGAAATTATGTCTCACTCTGCTGGAGTTAGCCCAAAGAGTCAGTGGGCACATGCAGAGGAGAGAACCTGTTACCTAATCAGCTTTGCAAAGGCATTCAGAAAGGTCCCTCACCACCTGAGAAATCCACCTGAGGCTACCATGATAGACCAACAGGGGTTTTTTGCAGCTATGTATTGTTGCAGGTGCCCCAAAAAGCGGGAGGGAAAGGCAGATGGCAAAATTGGCTGATAATGAAAGTTACTCATGATGATGACGCAGACTGACTGCAATCAGTTGCAGAAGGGTTTATGGTACTGAGGGGACTGAGTGATAAAACACAAGTGAAATTGAATATGGAGGAGAGCAATGTGGTGCACATGAGAAGCTCTCCTGAATTGCTGGGCTCAGTGTTAGCACTTCAGAATAGTTTGGGGGAGTGGTATAGCAACTTAGTGCTCAGTATGTGATGGTTCAAAATGCAAATAGGATATGGGATATTGCTGGGCAAGATGGAGGAACCAAAACTGTGACTGCTGGGGCCCTGACGTTGCCAGAAGATCTTAATGGCTATGGCCAGTCTCACCTGGCACCAACATCCACACTGTCTGCCAGGTGTCAGAGCTGATTAATAGGTGAGGGCTTTGCAGCCTGAAAAGGAAAAGTCTGGTAGAAAGAGGGGGCAAGAGAGAAGTCCCTGCTGTTATTGTCACCAGGTAAGGACTTCAGTCATCTGTGCAGCAGAGTGTAATTGAAGTTAGCCACCTCCTTGATACCCACTGTCCTGGTTTCAGCTGGGATAGA
>VYZV01027205.1:46144-92356 GCA_013401275.1 Pandion haliaetus | reverse complement strand
AGGGCCGGGCCGCCGTGTTGTGGAAGCAGGAGCTAAGGGGGAAGGCCCGAAAGGCGGCTTTGGCGGCCTGCTTGTGTGTCTGGGCGCGAAACGTGAACGGTGACGGTCTGCACCGCCTGGAGGTGTCCCTGCTCGTGGCGGGGGGGGGGGCTGGGTGACCTGCAAGGGTCCCTGCCGGCCCAAACCCGGTCGTGGGTCCATTAAAATGCCGGCAGTACCTATGAACTATTGCCGGCTGCCAGCCAGCGCCGGGATTTCTGCAGTTGGCTTCCTTTCATCAGATGTAGGCGCAGTGGTGTTAGGCGAACTCGTTTGCCACCCTTTGTGGCGTATTAACCTGAAATGTTTTATTTATTGGTGGTGAAGAAGTAACTGCCTTCCAAAAAAAGTGCATAGAAAATAAAGTACATCTTAACTTGCTGGACTTCCTTAATTCTTTTAACTGGTGTAGCAAGATTTTAAGCTGTAATGTGTTTACAGGCTGTGAATGCAGCCCATTGGGTTTTACCAGTGTCAGTTCAAAACAGCCAGCTTATACTCGGGTTTAAAAAAGCAGTCCTTAAAGTCCTCTAAATTGTAACCATGTTGCTCTACTAAAGAAGTCCAATGCATGACCATCTTTGGCCAAGAAAATGTTGTCTTTTTACCTGCCTGTACTGCCTGCCTTTTCAAAAACTGATATAAAGACAAACTCTCTTGAGCGTTGATTGTCTAGCTGGTTTTATTTCTGTTTGTCTTTCCAAAATATTGGCAGTATCTTGAGAAAGAATGGGATACGTTTCTTTTAAGTATCAATAGGGATTCTTTCTGTTGGTTTAATGGGGGTTGGATTAATGACTAAACCATGATTCAGATTCATAGCCTCTTGATAAAGAACAGGTAAAAAGCCCGATTCTGAATAGTAGTGGATTTCTTGGAATAAACAGGAAAAAAAAGAAACTCTTAAACAGGATGTGATCTTCTCACATTAAGGTCTGCAAAAGTAAGGTCATTACAAAGCTATACCATCAGGGCTAGGTAAGATGAACAGAACTTCCTGTTGGCACTAGCTTAAGAACTGATAAGTGTAAAATCTGTGCAGGTACTATGAAGGGGAACAGATGGTCAGGTCATATATAATCATGTTCGTGTGCAGATGTGCTATTATTATGGTATTCTTGAAGTATAGGTTATATAGAGTATCTTTGGCTGCTTATGGAATAAGGGATGTCAGCAAGAAGAAAGAAAAGAATCAAAAGGCAAAGTAGTTGCAACATTCATATCCATCATTGTGTTTAACATCTGACTTTTGTGCTTTTTTTCTGTTAATGCCTATCCATTAAATAGCACCTTTATTTAGATTATACCTTTGACTCTTGAAATGCCTGTACTCTGAATCAAAAAACACAGAATCATAGAATATCCTGAGTTGGGACCCATGAGGATTGTCGAGTCCAACTCCTGACTCCACACAGAGAAACCTAAAAGTTAAACCATATGTCAAAGGGCGTTGTCCAAACACTCCTTGAACTCTGACAGGCTTGGGGCCATGACCACTTCCCTGGGGAGCCTGTCACAGTGCTTGACCACTCTCTTAATGACGAACTTTTTTCTAATGCCCAATCTGAACTTCGCTGATACAGCTTTAGGACATTTCCGTGCATCCTTTTTCAGTTTCCTAGTGTTCTTTCTACTTATTAGGAGATACTTTTAACAGATTTTTTTCTTAATTTCATTGTTCGTAGTAAGCAATTGTTCATTATATTATAAGGATTTTTGTAGCTCAAACATCCTGCCTTTTTATTTGACCTACTTTAGACTGTTAACCTGCCATTCTCTATTTGCCTGTTTAGGGCCTAATTTTCTCACCATTATAATTTTATGGCTGATCATCTGTGTAAGCTATTTTTCAATTCTTGACCAGTTTTTGGAAATGGAGTAATATTTTCTTGCTAACCTAATATAACCTAATATAACTCATCAATCTATTAAAGTCATATCAGTTAGTTTGAAATTAACATTCGGTGATGTCATTTATGTTTTTTAGGGCACAAGAAAAAAAAGCTCAAAAGTCAAATTTGAAAAGCAACAGGGCCAGATAAATGGAACCTCCTTTAAAATAACTTCTAAAACTGGTGTCAGAGACTTTTTTTCCCCATTATGACCTTCAAAGCAACCAATGTTTTTTGCTAGTAGGTCCAGGAATGATTTCTTCTTGTTTCTTATGAAATAAATGGCTTCAATAGGATGACTCATAGAATAAATTTCAACTTACTGCAGTAATGCTAAAATTTGGACCTTAGAAAGTCTAATGTCCAAATAAGCCATAAGCATGCAATGCTTAAGAGATGGAACAGCAGCAAGAAGAGTCTTAAGATGACAGGAACACTCCCTAGACAACAGAATTAATGAAAAAAAAATAGCATGGAAGAGTTTAGAGAGCTTTCTGCTATTTTTTACCTGTCAAGGCAGGTGTGTCAGTCTCATAATGAGTGCAGTGGGTAAACCGGCAAGGACTAGCAGTTGGTTTTAGCTTGTCTGTAGCATGGAATGTACCAATTTCCTAGGATTATTCAGGACTGTAACGTAATGTATGTCTTAAGTAAATTGGAAATACATTGTCTCAATCTTTCTGCTCCGTTCCTGTGGAACATTATAGTTCTTGCTTTGGTATTTATCTATAGGTCTTACACTTATTATAGAGTATTGGGTAGTATTCTGTGTTTTCTTGTGTATGGAGTAGATATTCTGTGGACTCCTGGACTGGGCAGTGCTTACACAGAGACCTGTGACCATGGAGAGCTGGGCTGCAGGAGCCAGGTTGTTTCTTTGGTTGTGTCTGTGTTGCTAAGTATGGCGAGAGGCTCTACTTTCTACTGCTGGCAGATCAAATGTCCATATCCACAGTACCTCTGACCACATATCATGCGGTGGTAGCTCTAAGACAAAGTAGTAATTTTTTTCTGTTTCTTGTTCGAAGTGCATGATAGGCTGCAATGCAGTCTGCATTATTTCAGAGTGGTGCTTTCACAAATTGGGACAAAGAGTATGTGTTTTATGCTTGGGTTGTGTCATGAAGGCCCGTTGATGGCTATGTAGTGGAGAAGGGAGCAAAACTGAACAGTCTTCTCTAGAGTGGCTGTTGGGAGTGGTCCCTGGTGTATGCTATCCCTTGAACTGTGCTCTGGCCTGATGTAGGAGGGGGCAAGTTGGTACCCTTGAAAACTGTACCGGGCAGTGTGCTGGACTTCAGCTCTCTCCTTGGCCCTGCTTTATTTAGCAGTTTAGAACAGTTGATTAATGTGATAACTGTCATCCTTTGTTTTTTAAAATGTGATGAACTGTCATCCTTTGGTTTTGAGTATTGTAATTAATTTCATAAACTCTGCACAAGCACCATAGCTGTCTGTATCCTGGGCTGCATCAGAAGCAGCGTGGCCAGCAGGTCGAGGGAGGTGATTCTGCCCCTCTACTCTGGTGAGACCCCGCCTGCAGTACTGCGTTCAGCTCTGGGGTCTCCAGTACAAGAAAAACACGGACCTGTTAGAGCAGGTCCAGAGGAGGGACACAAAAATGATCAGAGGGATGGAACATCTCTCCTGTGAAGACAGGCTGAGAGAGTTGGGGTTGTTCCGCCTGGAAAAGAGAAGGCTCTGAGGAGACCTTACTGCTGTCTTTCAGTATTTAAAGGGGGCTTGTAAAAAGGCAGAGCGATACTTTTTATCAAGGTATGTAGTGACAGGACAAGGGGCAATGGTATTAAACTGAAAGAGGGTAGATTTAGATTGGACATAAGGAAGAAATTTTTTATGATGAGGGTGAGATGCTGGAATGGGTTGCCTAGAGAAGCTGTGGATGTCCTGTCATTGGAAGTGTTCAGGGTCAGGTTGGATGGGGTTTTGAGCCACCTGATCTAGTGAAAGATGTCCCTGCCCATGACAGGGGGTTGTAGGACTAGACGATCTTTGAAGGTTTGATTCAACCCAAGTCATTCTATGATTCTGTGAACCTGTGATTCTATATTATATAAAACTTCTAGTTGTTATCAGTCATAGTTAAGTGACGTGTTTAGTGGAGGACAGAATATTTTGGAATTCAAATGGCTGCAGGAAGGTATGCTGTATAAGTAGGTACACTGAGGAGTTTGCCAAGAAATACATTCTAACAAGTCCATCATTCATTTACTCCATACTAATAAGTAACCACTAATGAAGTGATCTTTAGTTGGCCAACGAAAGCTTTCAGAGATTGGCCTGCAGTTTTAGACAACTGTCTATCCTAAATAAGCCAAGTTGGGGGCTTTTGGTGCAGACCTGTCAAAGTTTTTTTGCAGCTTTTGGTCTGATGCTAATCTCAAATCAAATTCTGTAAGTATTAATTAAAAGTGGGTGGAATGGAGAGAGTGTATGTACTAGGTATATTGTCCATTGACCTTAAATGCACGTCTCTTTTGTTCCCATTTTATTCTAACCATACGAATTTTGTCAGGAATGGGAGGAGAAGGTTCTATAAAGTAATGGCTATAAATGAATATGCCAAGCATATTGCGTGTGGGAGTCAGCACCAAATATTTTCCTCTACAGATCTTCTCCTGATTGTCAGCAATACTTGATAATGTAATGTAGCCCATCTGAACTATTTTTAAGGAGTGGAAAGGTTAATCAGATAATTATTTTTCATGTTCAATGTTTTTATCGTTCATCATAGTAGTTGATATGAAGACTAAGAAATCTTCAGATCATTAGTGTTTGAAAAATTAATATTGTTTAGACATAGCTAGAAAAGTACACTATGTTTACCATTACAGAAATTTGAAATATAATTTTGATAAAATAGAAGTTATTCTCACAAGATTAAAATAATCTAATTAGTTCCTAGAGTGCATTTGACTGGACATTAACTTGGGGAAAATGAAATGTTACCTTCTCTAAATCTTTTTGATATCCAGATCCTTTACATTCCTATCAAAAACAAAGACTTACTCTGTATAAAACTGTTAAGTCCCTGCAACAAAACACAGTCAAAACTGGATTTTAAGTAGATGTTGAAGTTGCTGGTAGAAAAAAAACAAGATTCACAAGAAGAGAAGGTGGTTTTATGCAGAGTTTTTTGGTTTTTTTTTTCCTGGCTAGAATGACTTGGAAAAATGAATCTCCCACATGTGTGTGCAAATTGCATTCTGCTCATACACTGAAGGGTTAATGTGTTTCATCCATGTTCTGTTCAGTGTTTTTTTGAAGTAGCCATAGTTGTACAAATAATGCAAATTTTTTAAGAAAGGGAGTGAATTAATGCTTTGTAATTATGTGAAGGAAGCGCAGGAAAAAGTATTTTGATGTTCTGCCAATTTTCAAAAGTTTCTCATTAAAGGTAGTTTTAAGATAATAATGTCAGGGACTATTTATATTACCTTTAGTAGGATTTCTCCAACAAATGCATACAAGCCAAAGAGAAGTCATTATGTTAAAACAGACATTGTAGTGCTTTTCAGTGCATTCAGAATTTTTTCGTAATAGAAATGTGATTTTTGCAGCCATACACAGTTCGTAAATGGCAACAGTTCTCTGAAGTATTGACAGAAACACAAAATTATTATTTTTTGTGCAAAGAATCACCTCTTCTGTTGGCTTTGAACCTGGATGCTGCTTGTTTAATTTGGTGGAAGCCAAGATTTATGTATGGAAGAGAAAGTTAACAGTTCTTACTCTTCTGAAGAATAATCTTCTTAAGTGGCATATCCACTCTAAATTATTTCTTCTGCAGTCTGAAGAGTACTAGCTAGCCCACCTAGTCATTCCTTGAATGGGAGGTGTTCTATAACTTTTATCATCCTGGTTGCTTTTCTTGGAAACTTCTGTATTTAAATTGTATTATTTTTGAGATGAGAGAAGCCGGACTGCACATAAATTTCAAAGTACGGGTGAACCATGAGCTTATAAAGTGGTGTAATGATGGTCTTGGTTTTGTTCTCTGTTTTTTTTTCCTGAGAGTTCCTACCATTTGATTTGCTTTTCTGACTGCATATTGAGCTCATGGTTCTGAGAAAATATATATTCTATCCTCAAGACCTCAGTTCTGCGTAGTGATAATAAACTAGTGATGATAGGTTTATTTTTTTCCACATGCATGACTTTACACTTGCCTGCACTGGATTTTATCTGCCACTTTGCCCGGTCACTCGGTATCCTAAGGTCCTTCTGTAGTTCTTCACTGTTTACCCTCTTACGTAAAAACTCTGATTGCTTTGCAGTCTCAAGCAGACCTCACCTTATTGCTCACCACCTCCTCTTCCATGAATACAGATGGAATGGGATAGGTCCCATCGCAGAATTCTGCAGGACTTTACTGATGAAATTCCTCCACTGGGAGCACTGATGGTTTCAGTCTTACATGCTGTTTCCTAATATTTAACTTGTTATTTTTCCATGCGAGGACTTTCCCTCTTATCTCATGATTGCCTAGCTCCCTTAAAAGTTGTTGGGAAGAGGCTTTGTTAGGATCTCTCCCTACATGGTTTTCAGCCCTTCAGAGATCTGCAAGAGTTTTGTAAAGCCAGATATGCCTTTACAGAGGTTGTGTTGACTCTTCCCAAGCAGATCAGATTTATCTAAATATCCATTCTATCCATTAGGTGTCAGCACAAAATTCAGTGGCATTGCTGAGTTCTCTAGGATCTGATTTGGATTCATTTGAACATGAAAAAAATTGTTGAAAGGGTATGTTAATTTTCTTATAATGAGGTTGACACCATTTTGTGCCAGCTTATCTCCGTGGATTTCAGTGGTACTATTCTGAGTTTTAGGACCTTGTGTTTCAAATGCATCTGTAGCAGTAGGTAAGTTAACTGCTTGCCAGATGTGTATTCAGAATGACCTTTTGGCTATGCTGGTAAGTAAAGGTCTTAAGGTTCACCAATATCCAATGTAGTGCCAGTACAGTTGCTATTTTTGAGGTATGTATAGCTCTTGATATTCATCTGCAGTTCTCATACAAGTGTATGCAAAGGAATTTCCAAAGGCATCACTGGAAATTGGGACCTAATGGATGATAATTTTTCTTGGTGATTGATTCCTTACCTGCTGGTTTTGCCTTTGAAAATGTGCACCCAAGAATTTCTGTAGAAGGCCTATAGGAAAGCAATTTCTGAATGGAACGATAGTAAAGCTAGAAGATACACTGCATTTAAGATGAATGACTGGATTTTTCTTTTAAGAGTCTTAATTTAGGGGAAAAAATGAAGAAAATACTAAACCAGGATTTATTGGCCAGATGAAAAAGGGAGAACTGGAAGTTATTAGATAAGGTTAAAAAAAGTCTATAAAATGTTTTTAAAAAAATCTGTGGCTTGAAGATATTGGCATTAAAATAGCTACAAATATGTTACCTCAGTTTCAAGGTCATTAAAATATTTTTTTGATCAGTCAGTTCATGTTCCAGGAAACAATTATCAGTATGGGTTGGAAAAATAAAGACAGGAGGATTAAGGACACCTAAAAATATCTGACACTACATAATCATAAAATTATGCTACAAAGTGTAGCAGCTTTAAGGATTGTGTAAGCGAATGGAATTCATTCTTGCCCCTGTTCCTGAGGTCTGAGAGTCTCTATACCAGACTAGAAGCCCAGTTCTTCCTCTGTGTGAGGGTGTTTTTTTGAAGTCATGGAAGGGATCTCTTGAGATCATCTGTCCAATGCCCCTGGCTCAAAGCAGGATCAGCTGAAGCTGATTTCTTAATACATTGTCTAGCCCTTTTCTGGGTATCTCCAAGGGTGGAGACTCTGTGGCCTCTCTATGCAACCTGTTCCAGTGTTTGACCACCCTCACCATAAAAATGTTTTTTTCTTATGTTTAAATGCTATTTCTTGTGCTTCAGTTTGTGCCCATTGCCTTTTGTCCATCCACTGGATACCACTGAGAAGAGTCTGGCTCCATCTTTATATACAGTGGGGTTGTGTGCACCCTCACCAAGTCTGCAGATGACACCACGCCGAGCAGTGCCATTGATGTGCAGGAGGGAAGGGATGCCATCCTGAGGGACCTGACAGACTGAGCAGTGGGCCCATGTGAACTTCATGATGTTTCAGAATTCTAAAATCTTTTGGTTGCAAAGCCAAGTTTATAGCCTACTGTGTTGTGTTTTGTGTCTAGAGAGAAAAAAAATCTGGAATGTTGGGCACTAATTCTCATTTCAGATGTGTATTCTCCATTGTGGTGAAGAATTAGTCAAAAATAAAGGTGGGGGTTTGTTTTTGTTTTTTTTCTCTCTTCATTTAGGAGATGACTGAAAATTGGAAGTTGCTGCAGGTTTGAAGTTCTGGTTGAGCCCTAAGTAATGTTAGGACTACTCGTATCAGGTTTGGGTCACTGAAAAGCCTCATGTATAAGGATTAGTTTCCAGTGATTGCATCCATTAGTTACTCAGCTGTTTTCTTCCACCAGTTAACTAGACACTATATAGCTTTTAAAAAAATCAATTTTCTCCTTAAAATAAGACTATCCTTAAAGTGTGATCTTGCTAAGGCCATTTCTGCACATTTTGCAGGTGGCATTTACTAGCAGTGACTCAGACTGTACCCTAGGGTCTGGAGCCAGACACTGGAAGGTGTAAAACAATTCGAGTCTTCACTGTCATATTAGGGTAAGCACTTGTGCTGATCCGGGGACAGGATTTTCTAAAGAATCTAGGTAAGTGCTAGAATTCTTTTTAATTTCTATGAGTTTCATGTGCAGAGTTCCTGTAAAATCTCTTAAAAATCTGACTTTCATGACTGAAATCATACAATAAATTAGATGCCACTGATTTCCATTAAGTTCTGACTTCAGGTCTAGTATTTGTATATATACATATACTTTATATGTATATATGTGTATATCTATATAAAGCTATAAAGCCCTTATCTTTCCTCAGTGTTCTTTTCTCTCTTGAGCGGCAATTTCAATTGCCTGACAAAGATAATACTTTCCTTTATAACTGCTAATAAAAATCTATATGCTTTAGTGAATATGATTAACATGAAGTCATAATTGATTAAAGAAATGAATATTTTAAGAGTGAAGAGTAAATAGAAAGCGGTGAGATAACTGGAGTATTTTAACACATTTTAAAAAAATATTTCTACTAGATAAAAGCCCAAAGGAGTTGGTCATCCAAATCAGCAGCATACCACAGTTTTGACTCCCTTTTTCAAGTGATTTGACGGAAGCCATAGGCTGATTAAGGCTATTCATAACAAACTAAAGCAGGTCATAAGACATTTTGTGCCATATTGTTTTAAGATAGGATGGGAAGGAGAAATATTTCATACTGAAATTATGAAATAGCTTATTAGAAGTAAGTGTCACCCTAGAACTGGTTACCATAAAAACGCTTGGATTGTGTGCTTCTTGTGGCAAGGATTATCTGTTGCGATGTTAGGAATCTGGGCTTGAAGACCACAATTTTTCCTTTTGAAAAACCATGGCATTTAAGAAGTAAAGTCACATCTATTCTTCATTTCTTAATTCTCAGTGATAAGGCTTTACAGGTATCGTGCAGTGTGCAGTAATCAGGGAAGCATGTGAAACCAAATGGGAATACCAATAAATGCTTGTCGTAGGTCTCTGCCAAGGCACTTAAAATCTCTGCATGGAGTTCAGCTAAAATGCTTCATGTGGAGAAACTTGTTTTCTGTTTCTTCATGCCAGTTTTACTATCCTACTCTGCAGAACTGACTGTTTGCACCTACTTACCAGCAAACACAGATCTAGTCATTTGTGACTAGTGACTGTCTCCTCTTCCGTGTGAGAATGATGTTTTTCTAATGCCTACTCAGTCTTATGCTCACACTCCAAGCCAACTGGACACCATAGTAAGCTCAGTGTTAACATCCTTACTAAGGGTGTTAATACACCTTACCTGTCAGCACTGCCTAAACTGAAGCTACGCAGCTATCATGTGGTGTAAATTAGCGTGGTATGTGGGCAAAATGATTGTGTGTCAGCCTATGCAGATCAATGCTTCTTTGAATCATTGTCCTTACTACTACTGGGAGAATTAATTTACTCTTACAGTTTTCTTGATCATGCGTTTCCAACAGCAAGTTAATTTTCCAACATAAAGAAAAAAAACAACCCCAAAACCAGACAGGTGGAATAATGTCAACACAATTTATGAATTTGATTACTTCAAGGAGAAGCAGGGGTTAATTGCTCTGAAATACTAGGAACAGTGGTTTGTTCCAAATTTTCACAATGGTAACCCAGTAATTTTTTGGTTTTTTTGCATGAATTACTACTCAGCTTAATGAAAGAGCCATTCAATAAATACCTGAGAGCTGTAACTAATTGGTATTCATCACTGATGATAACTTTTAGTAAACTAATGTAGTTAATGGAAAATGTGTTTGACTTCTGATGAAGAATGAAAAATTAGTAAATCAGTTACATGAATATTCATTACTAATCTGCTTCTTACAGTCTCTTCTTCACGTAGTGGCAGCTAATATATCATCCCTTTCGTATACTGAACTGTTGGAGTCGGTTTGCCGTTAATCTCATTACAGGTATCTGGATGATGTACCATTTTGTTTGTAATAACTCTTTGTATGTTGGATCATTGGTATTTGTGTAATTCCAGTTTATCGCTATGATAAAATTCCCATATTTTCCCGTGTTTTTCATTCACAGTTAGAAGGCTGACCTTTTCTTTGTTCAGGAACTCACCTAGTGACTGTCACCTCTGTTTTTCTGTTGTTTTTTTTTAAGCTGTTGCTCCAGATTGCTGGTTCCCTGAAGCCAAATAAGGGAGCCCCTGTAATGATCTCAGTAGATTCAGGATAAGTGTTCATTTATGAAACGTATAAATTTGCTTTTATAGCTTATAGGTGGACCAACTGCCTAACTTTAGGGACTTTCATAAGATGTTTGCATGACAGAGAGCTGCAATATTCTTGTCATGCACTTGCAACAAGTGAATCTAGAAGCTCTGGAAGTAACTCATTTCCAGAAGAGGGTAGTGATTTATCAGAGATCCCATTGCTTCATTGCAGAATGGAGCTCAGCTGGGCATGCAACTGACTCCCAGGGGAATCCCCGATAGCAGTTTCATGAAATTCTGCTGATTGTACTTCTGTAGCCATGGGTCTGGACTACTTGGCATTTTCTGTTCCTTAGCATTCCTTGTCCCTACTTGGCATTCCATGTCATAACTGGTTAGTTGAAGTAGCTCTAGTAAAGGAGCTACTTTGAAATGTTTTCTAGCCATGTGTGGCTCAGGTGATTGCCAATCTGGGATGTATAGCTTTTGTTTTTCCAATGTAATACCTGTAAGTAGTTGGAGAATTATTCTTAAATCAATATTTGATTATGTGTTGGCATCTTTCATTTAATCAAAGTTGTTTCACTGCAACCCATCACAACAGGTTTGGTCCTTATAATTTCAGAGAAGCCAGAATAACATGTGCTTTCAAAGTAATGCTCCCATTAATTCTTGTACTACTGTCAAAATGTCTTCTTCAACCTGATTTTTAAGCAATCTAAACATACTCGTATTCCCTAACATACTCGGTTCTGAGAAGGATGCCGATCATGTTGTAAGACACTTAGCAGTTTCTTTCATGACACATTCAGTTCACAGTGTGTAAATTTCTTTAAGGAAATTAATTGGGCTGGTTTGGACTTTCTAACTTTAAGACAGCAAAAAGTTTACATGTTTTGCAACCATCTGAATAGACATTGTTCTTAAGTCTAGCAGATAGTAGGTTTTTAATTCTAGGTTGAATAAATCCATGAGCTGATGCAAAGCTTGACACTGGAACTTGTATGCTTCCAAGAGACATGATGAGTTTATCCAGTAGTTCACTGCTACCGAAACTCTCCTCCCTGTCCCCGTTCCTGATCGTATGATTCTTAGTCTCATTTGCACAAGCTGTGGCACTAGCTAAATTTTTTCTGAGCCAATTCTACTCCTTAGGACTATCTGCTTCCTCTTTTCCCTATGCCGAAATGGTCGGAGAGCACTATATATGCATGTGTCTGCACTGTTCTGACAGATTTTGGAAAGAATTTCAGAGATTTGGAAGACTGGTGCAGAGTTGAGAGTTACTTGGTTTCATATTCCTCACTCCCATAGTAGTTCTGCACCTCATGCAATTAAGGATGTTTTTTTCATGTTACACATTCCAAAAACCTCTGCTTTGCTAAATGATCCATTAAATTTAATAGGAGAGCAGTACTGCTTACAAGCTGGTGGTGGATTTGCCTATGTAAAATGAGCTCCTAGTAAATATTCCAAAGGACAGCAAAAAATACCTAATTGATAAAAGTCTTCTTGATAGGTGTAGAACTGAAGATCCCAGAAGGGAGGAATTGCATTTATTGTTTACTCGTTTCTATAAATGTCAGTGACTGCTTAACTAAAGTATTTTCAGAATAAGTATGGAGGAAAAAAAAAAAATCTGGTTTTTAAAATTCAGATCAATCCATTATGGTGAAATTAAAAGAAACAGCTGAGCCAGTCTAGTAACTGCAACTTCTGGAATGGGGTGTCCTTGCTCTGCTTCCAGCTACACCGTTCCACCCACTCCTATGTACCAGCTTTATTGTTTGCTGACTTTTCTGTGATTGATTCAACTTATTAATGTAGCGCAAGGCTGTCTGCCCAGCTAGAGCTGGGGTACGTGAGTTCAGTCTGAGGGCGTTGCTTTTTTCTAGACCACTGTGGCTGTGCAAAGGCAGGTGACAAGATCATTTTAGTACTGTAGCCACGTAAATCTTTGTCCTGGATTCAGTTGCTTGGGACAAGGACTGCATTCTCAGTACACTATTTTGCAAACAAATAGATGGAGTAGCATATGGATAGGAGTGGTCCTGTCACATTTCCCATGTCATGATGTGAAAAGTCTCTTTTTGACTCTCAGTTCCTCACTAGGGTCCCTATTGAGTGATGTTCTGGGACAAAATGCAACCTTAATGTTACACTTCCATGGGCAACTACTAGCTTTACCAGCATAGTAAATAATTATTAATGTTAGAAGATAAGGAAGGAGAACCCATAATGTGATTTGGATAGATCTGGGAATAGGATATATTGAATAATTCTCATTTACTTTTGCATTTCTAATAGAATGCAAAATTTAATATCGTATAATCTTAATGCAGACAGATTCTGTAGCATGTCTCTAATTTTATCAGTCTCTGAAATATTACGGCATTAAAATTATTATGAACAATAATAGGTTATTAATTTATCTTTCCCACTTAATTTATGTAGAAAGGTTTATGCATAAGAGGAACTATTTTAATCATAACTACTTGCAGATAAGATACTGTAATGAGATATACTGATAGGTGTAAGTAAACCCTTCCCATTTTGATACATTCACATATAAAAAAAAAAAAATTCTCTTTCCTCGAAGGAGGTAAAAACACAGAGGTAAGAAAAAGAGTAGGATAAGTCTGGGTTAGAATTCTTACCTCCAGCACTGCATCAGGAAACAAAAGCTTGGGGCTACAGTGTCAAGGAATTTAGAGGAAAAGAACAAGTAGAGTTCAGCAAAATAAACAGTCCATAGCTCTAAATGTTGTCAAAACTATTTTTTAAAAGCAGAATGTTTGGGTTGTTTTTTAAAAAAGGGGATCAAGATAACTGGAAGTAAAGTTTAGTCATATTGAGCAAAGTCTTATTATTGGACAGAACAGGGGTAACTGGGAAATACAGTCCAAAAGGAAGGCAAAGACATCTATAGCAGAATTGTTGTCAGCAAAGGCAAGGAAGTTTGAGCTCTGTCATCTGCACTGTTGGCCTTACCTTTGTGCAGTCTGGGGAACTAGCTGGAAGGGTCTTCCCTTCAGCACTTCAGTTACAGTATTTGAAGCATTCCAAGACAAGGTTAAACTTCCAGACAGATGAAATGGAAGTAACGGAAGTGATATTAAACACAGATTAAACATGCTTGCTCTCAGTTGATATGGTGTTCACGTACCCTGTCTCATTTCTTTCTGATTCCTAGTGGCTCCTGGATCTCATCTGGGTAAGTCAACTCTTGGGTGCTTGCTTTGTTATTTCAAATACACATTCTTACAACATTGAAAGATTATTTGTAGGATGTGTGAAACATTGTTTTAGTCAGTTGTTGCATATTTAGCATGATACCAATTTACAAGTTTTAGAGTAAGCTGTCTTCTCAAAAATGTATCTTATTTCTGCACATGCAGTAAACTGAATTGGCTCTCCAAGGAGTCAGATGAGCCCCAGTGCTGACAACAGGTAGTACCTAAATGTGTATGTGACTATGTGGGAGGAGAATGAGGAATTAGACCTATGTATTTCATCCAGATAAACCAAAGCCTAAGATTAAACTGGAAAGGGTCTCTTTCTTTCTGTTTCATCCAGTAGCTGTCACGGGTTTCTGCCTCAGCACTTGCCTGACAGCTCATTTTCCTCACGTTAACGTGTGGGGCCTTGGTCAAGGGATGCCCTGATTCTGAGTGCAGCATGTTAACTCTTATACTTGGTTTCTTCTTTAAAATATTCCTGGAATTCAAGATTTAATCTTCTCTTGAAATGAAAACTTACTTTCCACCTTCTTCAGACCATTACTGTCTAATCAAAATGAGCAAGTATCTTTTTGCTACTCCTGGTGTTCTCTCTTGTACTTGACTGGCCAGTGAAACAACTCCTTTTCTCTCTGTGACTCTCTGTACATGTTTCATGGTGAAGCGTGCTTCACGCTGGATTTTATATTCTGTTACCATGCCTGTATAGAAACAAACCCAGTGGAATCTACATGTGACAGATCTGTGTGATCTGCTACTGTTTCTTGACTACACGTAATAATGATGAACCTCTTTGGAGTGATAATGTGGTGTGATTTATTCCTGTACTTTTCCAAAGCATAATGTAATAAAAGGGAATTAACCAACCGTTTGCCATACAAAAATGAGCTTCATGTGGACTGTTCTGACTTATTTCTTCAAATGCTATTCTGAGATACAAGCTTTCTTGAGGAATTTTCATTTGGAGTGTGGCAAGTGGTTTGCTGATGCACAGCAGCCAGCAAAATTAACTTGATAAGATGACTGTGTTGAATGACATGCCAGTTCAGAGATAGAAAATGTGCCTCTTAATGTTAAGGATGTTGCACTTCACTACGGACTAATGAGAAAATGAAATTATTGTTATTACAGCATCAGAAAATGTCTTTGAAACAGAATTCAAAATTGATCCTATATTTGCTGTTGAAATAAAGTATTTTTTCATTTTTCCATTTTAATTTTTCAAAATTCAGTGTGTGAGTCTCCAAGATACTGAGGAATTTGTTCTGATCACTGCTAAAATCTCAGTTTCCTGAGAATTAGAATCACCAGATGAAGTTCACTATCTCATTTGAATTAATCCAGTTTTGTTCAGCAGCCAACAGATTTCTCATTAATACCAGAGTTTTTCTCTAAGAACCAATGAAAATACATTATTTCTTATTACAATTTTACAGAAAGGTAAGCAATTAGAACTTTTCTTGTGTTCAACAGCTATCTAGAGAAAAACTACTTAAATTACTGACACAGTGTAATGAAATACAAATATACCACTTTGCTATCTATAGTTTTTCTAGTTTTTGGAATGCCATCAATCATTTAATACCATGCTTCAGTGACTGTCATCATTACCATGTTTTTCTGTCCTTGACCTTTTATACAGTTGATTGACTTTTAATTCATCAGCAAGAATTAAATGTTATACAAATGTTCAGTTTTGTAGATGAAGCAGATGAGTTCTTTTGGAATACCAACCTGTTCCGAAAAGCCAGCTGCTAAACTTCAGCATCTTCTCCAGTTGATGCTCATGGTGATCCATCCTCCATGTCGTACGTACTGCCCCTGTGTATTTACATAGTATAGAAAACTAGGAAATACACACATCCGCCTTACATTCATTTTAGTGGGAAAAATTACAAACTGCTAACCATCACACTTTTCAGGAATGCATCTTCAGGTTTTTCAGTCAGTTAGGTATGGTGGGAACGGTTGCCCCCATGATAACACTGTCTACATTCAGAGAAGGTACAGTGCTGTAATCTGCAATTCGTGCCTGCTTATATTAATGCATTTTAGCCCAGTGCTGGGGGAAGAGAAAGCGGTTTATGCTTGATAGTTTATAGTGAGACAGAGTGCTGCAGACTTTGCTGTTCAAGCTAAGCTGAGAAAGAGTGTGACAACTGTTCAAGACTAAGGAGACTGTTGTGTTTAAGCTGGTGTGATAAGGCCCTTGATCTACGTTTAAGCAACATATATCCATTGCAGTCCAAATTGTCATATGAGTTACTACAATCATTACTAGGACAAGGGATTCCCAAACCATAGTGGATGCTGTACCCACAAATACTGTTCTATCAGGAACTTGTACACCACTGCACAATCCAGCAGTGATCATACCATGGTAGTTTTAGCTTCTAAAGCTGCTTTTACTAACATAACCGAGCAAAGTGGCTATAATGCAGGTGAGAGTTTGGGACTCCAAAAAGCATGACTACTTTTTCTTTTATTTTCAAAATGCTAGAGAAAGGAAGAAGCTGCTTAATGCCAGTCTTTAGCTGTCTGTGTCAGTATGACACAGAATCAGTTTAGAATTTCAGACCTCATTGTTCACCATCCACTAAAACACTTCCGTTGGTGTTTCCCTCTCCAGGATCTGTTCAGTTTTCTCTAGAAGAAAGTCCCTGAAATGGTGGGTGGCTGTAAGATACTCTGTGAAGGTGAAGCTGTGAAATACTGGTAAGGGACTCTGAATACTGACAGCTATGAATCTTGTCAAGGGACATTGTGGTCTGACTTTTGTTGGTTTTCTTTTAGAACAGATTCCTTGTGCATGCTGAAATTTTGCTGTGAGCATCCCTAGGTGACTTCTGCAAGGAAGAGGCAGCATTCTATGGCCCCTCCCTTATGTGGAATACTTAGTGGAAAAAACAGTGTGCTTTTCAGTGCGCAGGTTGCAGCCAGTTATATAGAATGATTTTAATGCATATCAGATTGCTTCATATGGAGGCGAAGTCCTCTGTATATATTAATATGTTTTCAGTGAATCACGTGGGTAAAATACATGCTAAGTTATATATATGATTATTCTTCTCACAAAATGCACAGAAGAGGTCACTGGAGGGAGAAATTTGGAAATGCCAGTGCTTCATGTCCCATGTAAAGAAAGAAGCCTTTACTCTGATCTTTTTGCTGAGACAATTGAAGATTATGTTCTCTGAATTCATCATTAAAATAAATAAAAATTAAAATTCAACCTATTTTTTAAGAGCATCATCTCTAGTATACTTTTAAAATTAAAGTTGAGTTGTAGTATTTTGATATTTTGATACAGGCTGGGAAAGTCAGTATAGAAACTGACTCTCAAATACCTCAATTTGATTTCTTTTTATGTACTATTTAATCTTTATAGAAAGTGCTGATAAGCAAAGTAATTAGGCATAGGTGTGGTATACTGCTGTGTATATGTGTATATACATGAAATAGGAAAAGTTTTAAAACTTGTTCATGTAATAGTGCATAATTCAACTCTCTGAGCTATTAAATTATTAGTTTTTGTATAGCAGTTCACTTTTCCTTGAAGTTACCTGTTAATATTTATCACATAAGTGTTCTGCCCTAAAACGATTACTTGTGAAAGAGTGGGCTAATTTTTGACCTTGTTTGAAAACATGAGAAGCTACACTCCACCTTTTTCATACTTACTAAATAAAAGGGGAAAAAGTAGTTACTGATTTGCTTTTTACTGTAATGGCACTTGAATTGGCACTCATAACAGGTATAAATAAGCTAGCATTAAATCTGTAATCTAAATGCTGAGGCATGCTATGTTCACTGTCTTTTGTTTTGCAAATGAAATCGCATGAAATAATTTCATACCATTATATTTTACCTTAGAGTGTTTCTGGTGTTTATTAGGATAATGAATAAAGATCAGGCAGGATTGGACCTTTGTGAGGAAATCTCCAAATATCCTTAAATGTGTTGGACCGAGGAGTGGTGGTTACTTAGCAGATGGTGCTCTTTGCTTTCAGCTGGTATTCAGTCAGTGCCATGGCAGGACATGGTTGTTTTTTTCTGAAACAAAACCAAGGTCCTGGATAAACCTGATCAGAAAATGGAAAGTGTGTTTTCAGGAAAAAAAAAAAAAAGAAAAAAAATCAGATTCTTATGTGTAAGGTTGACAAATGAAAACTTTCCACTCAGCCAAAAAGAAACCAGTTTATGAATGTCATGCAGATAGTAAACTAAGTACTTGCTTCCCTTGGGATACTGTACACTTGAGATACTGCAACATTTCAGTGTATAAATTCACATTCTGAGTATATTTTTCCAATTTCTGATGATAGTCTCATTGACTTACAGAGCATAATATTAAGAACAGTAGTGTTTTCTAATTTCCCTACAGGTCCTATAATTGATACATTTGGATTCAACTTTTGAAGTAAAATAGTATTCAGCTTAGAAGTGTTACATATCTGTACAGTACAGACTTAAAAGAAAATTTGAAAATAAATGGAATTTTAAAAACTAAGATGATTTATACAGGTGTTTAGACTGTAGAAACTGATTTTTAGCCACCTAAGGAATTTTATAGTGCAAGAGATAGATACGAACACATTTAGATAGGTACTAACATATTTAAGATATCTCACTGTTGGTTTTTTTTTTTTTTTTTTGACCACTGGATGTTGCACTCATGGGGTCACTACCTTGAACTTCAGTACCAAACTTCTACTCAAGCTCTAGAGTAAGTGTCAAAAATTCCCTCTGTGGAGCTTGCCCTCAGCGATCGGCCAAGGTCCAGATGTACTCTTGACAAGTGAGCAAGTCACTGTTACTTTTGGAAAGAGAACCATCAACCTTATTTGCAGTTTGCTCTGTCCAGATGCTTTCTGAATGTATTACTCTTTGTATACAGATGTCTGTTAAATGTAATATACAGCCTTTAATCTTTACTCACAGTAATTGCCTACATTTCTTAATTAAAAAAAGGCAATTGAACTGTAAGTAAAAAATGACCTTTCTCTTCTAGACTGACTTTTTCAAAGGGTTTATGTGAAAACAGATTGTGTATCTCAAATTTTACAGTTGGCAGAGCTGATCAGATGCTTTCTTACTCCTGAAGGTAGCATGTCTTACAGGTTTTTTTTCTCTTGCCCTGCTTTACTCTGTCCTCCCTTGTTCCAGGTCATACGCTGCTGTCCCTTCCTCTGTGTGGGTCCGGTGCTTGTCAGACTCTCCTGTGAGCTGTTTTAACTCACTAGCAAGGCAGAAAACTGACATCTTTCTTGCTAAGCCAGGCTTCTGTTACTTTACTCAGTTTAAGACCCTCATGGAAAGGTCCAAAGCCCATCACATACAGCAGAACACATGGGACATGCTGGGGACAGGAAGGTGAGGGGGTGAGGGGCAGAAGGGAGCAGAAGCTCACTTTTTGGGAGCAGTGCGCATTGCTTTATCTTATACTGAGGCATCTCAAAATTGGATCTTCAAATCTAAACTCTCTTTGTAGACTGTGGAGACAGGCCTCTCCACACCATGATTCATCTTGTAAGACAAGTTGTAGGAATAACCTTTTTGATGACTTTCTCTCCACAGTTTACAAGGGGATCTTGTAGGTGAATAGAGTATTCACGTTATCTCTAAAATTGAGAGATTAATCTTATTTTCCTGACTTTCAACAAGTCTTAGACTAGGATTTGAGGTAACATTTTCTTTCACAATGTGTTTTGGGGGCTGCTAAGAGCGCACACATACTCAGTTACCCCAGTTTAGCTGGTGAGTGGTTGGTCGCTGGCTGTGACCTGGTACCTCAGCAGTGTGACGTCACTGGTCCATACCCTCAGTCTCTGCTGGTGCCATAGTCTGCATTGGCAGGAAGAACAATTTCTGAGGCTGGCTGCTGTAAATTTCTTGTTCGTTATTGTTGCCCTGGGAACAAGTTTCAATGGGAATAGTGTATGACACAAACCAGAACTTTATTATGTTAAAGGACATCTGCAACAGGTACTGTTGTTGTAAAGAGCTGTCACAGGTCAAGGGGAAGAGCAGAGATGATGGGCAGCACAGGAGCAGTCAGCACAGCTGTGTGGTGCAGGGTACGGGCATGACATTGATTACAATTACTTGATATCTTAGAAACAAGCTTTAACAACGGTTCTGAAATGGAGGTGAACAAAATTTGGTTTGTTTATACTTCCTTACCTGTAATCTGTCTATATCGAAGGTAACAGCCCCTGATAATAGTCTTGCAACAGTTTTTGTATGTGATAAATTACTGAGCATTTATTTCCAGGAAGGATATTGTACTCCAGATCCCTTGCTGGCGGTAGTGTCATTTCTGTATTTTAATAATTTCTCCAATAGATGGCAGTGGCTGCTTATTGCCTTATAAATTAACACCATTCCTAGTAAGCTCTATAAACATAAAGCAGTAAAACTCAAGTATGTTCATATATAGGTACTTAACACATAAGTGATACGTAATTATGTATGTTACAAGTGTGTCACCTGTTTTCCATATTTGAACATTAAATCCTTTCTGAATATTTTCCCTTTGAGTCTGTTGGTTTTCTCAGGATTATGTGACTGTATAAAACTGATAAAACTACTATAGGGCTACTAAAGGTTAAGGACAAATAGAGCATGCTTAGTTCTGAGGTCAGTAGGGTTTGTTTGCATTTGAAATCTGTTGTGGGTTGCCTTGAGGTGGTTCGTCTTACAATGTCTTACATCCAGTTTAGAATGCTTTATTGTAAATTATCTGGCATTAAATTGTGCTTTTATGATTGGCATTTCACTTGTAATATTACAAGTTTACTTGCACTGCACCAACACCAGTATGGATGATTCTATATTGTGAAACATGTCATGTTGCAAGACTGTCAAAACCTGCTGTGTTTTTCTGCCATGTTTTGCTGCTTCCAGGCTTTCTGTTCATCCATGTTGCCTCTTCTGTCCTGGAGTCCTGGTAGGAAGGTGGTTATTTTGCTGTTTAAACACTGATCTGAAGACTTTTACGTGGTCATGCCTAATTCATAAGGAGTTCACAAACCAGAGCTCTTGGTGCTTCATCTGCCATATATGGTATTGGCTGGGGTCGTATACTGAGAAGCTTGGAGTGGAGACTTTTTTTCACCAGAGAGGTCTGCATTACTTTAACTGATCTGCAGTTATATAAACAACGACCATGATGCAGATGAAGGAATACGTGGGATGAATTCTGGTTTTACTAAATACCTCCTAAGTAGATTCTGGATGAGAATTACCATGGTCTGCTATTTCTATGACAAGTTTGATGGTATCTTGCTAACTAGGCGATGGCTATGAGAATGTCAGACATATTGGCTCTCATAAGCCTTGATAGAGACATGGAGAACTAGAAGACCCTGAAAAACACCGAAGAATCAACCTGAACCACAAGCAGAGGACAAACCCCTGCATGCGGTGAAACCCAGTAAACAGAACTTCAGTGTTGGTGGGTAGGGATGTTTAAATAACTTAATGACACTAACACATTTTTCCAGCCTTCCTTTGTTTTATGGGTTAAGTGCCTTTCCTACCACCTTGCCTGCCCTGTGACTGCTATTCAGCTGTCCTGTATACCACCTGGAACCTCTTCCCTATTTCTGTAAGTACATACAAATAGAAACAGTGTCGCACTCTGTGTCGCCAGTCATGGTGCTTCATCTCTTCGGTTCTGCCTAGTTGACTCTTAATTCCCTGAAAAGGGTGATATCCAGGTGACTGTTTTAAAGACAGACATACAGAGAAGCAAGACTCAATAAGTGATATCTTGGAGAGAATGAAAGAGCACACATAACTCAGCTTTTCACTAATGCACTGTCATTATGTGGCTTCACAATATTCACAGGAACAGCCAGCTTGTCAGTGGTCGTTCATCTCTCCAGGTTGGCAGGGCAACCAGTTTTTACTGTGATGTTTCATGTCACACCTGGGGAGTAGCAATGCACATGAGGAAGCTAACTTTTTCTGCTTTTTGCCTTGTAGCTCTAATGCCATGAAAAAGAAAGGGTGGGGAGAGGGAAAGGATAGTGAATGACGTTGCAAAGGCAACTTTCTTGAAATACATAGCAAGGGAGTCTTTTGAATGTACATACTGCTATGAAACCCTGGGCCAAGATTTTTATAAGAATAGTATTAATTTTTTGGTATTGCTATGTGTTGAATAAAAAAGAGTTGACTTTTTCTTCTCACTGTTTTGGGTCATGGATCTCCCTTTTATATCCTCATCATAACATACTCAAAGACTCTGAAATAACATGGAAACTTCAACCTTGTTACAAGAACTGTATTACAAACTATGCGTGAATGTGCAGCAAAAATAACACTGAATGTGGTAACACTTATCAAATCTGATTAAACTGTGATACCAGTACACTGAGCCAAAAAGACATGTAGCGTTCCTAAGACATGTCCTCTATGAAAAAAATGTATACTGATGAAAAGCTGAAATTAGTATCAATGTACGAGTAAATACATCCCGCATTTTTTGAATTTGTATCATTCCACTGAGTCCTCCTTTCTGACTTACCAAGCTTGCTTTTCTCCTACTCCATTGTGCAAGATTCTCTCGTACTTGCTCTTCTGAGCTTCTGCAAAACACATCAAGCAGCAATCAAAAGGAACGTGCTTTTTTTGTCTGGAAACTCTGTCTGTCACCTTTTAGATGTGCCACTGTATTATGTCTTGGTCTTTTCTGTATACCTCATTACTGTAGGTGAACTTCCCATATGCAGACCAAACACTGACACACCATGGAGAAACATTTTTCTCTGTTTATGAACCCTAAGGTATAGAGTAAAAAAACCCAAACATTTGTACAATCAATAGCCTTCTTTGATTTAGAGAATGCCAGCTATGTAAAACCATTTGTAACAGTGATACAGCTTGGGTTGTCGTACTGTTCTTGGATAGAGTCATGTCTCTATTATGACAGCCCTAATGTTTGAGCTACTTATATGCCAAATTAATCAGTAATCACCAGGGTGGTAGAATAACCGCTGTCACACGCTTTTCTGTCTTGAGGTCGTTCTCATGTATAGAAGGTAATATCTGCAGCTACAGGACAGACTAAGCAGAGAGGTCTGAGAAAGTGGGTTTGAGATCCTACAGTTCTGCTGCCATGTCGTGCCCATCTTTTGTCCCACTGGTGAGTAGTATTTGAGTGAGCCCAAAGCCACTGCTTTCCTTTGCAGGTGATCCTGATTCACAAGTGATTCTCTGCTTTGTATATGTTGGCAACAACTACTGTGTTGATCACAATTTGCTCCAGACTGCCTGACTTCACTTTCAAAAAGAAATAGGGTTGTGAAACCAAGATGGTAGTGAGACCAATAGAAGAGAAACTTTGCTAATGACAGAGGAGCTTCACGGTTGAACGAAGTTGCAAAATTAGTATGGCTGGTCAGGCCCACTAGGCAGCGGGAGTGCATGCAATAAGCTTTGCAAAACTGTACCAAGTCAGACATGAAAAAATGAAAGGAATCTAATGCCAGTGGTCACAGACATACCACAGAGTGTCCTGCTCCATCCACTGCTGATAAACATGACAGAGGTGAGGTGGGTTACTGGTGCGCAGCAGTCATTTCCATGAAGACACTGCAATTGTAAAGACAAACTCTGGTTTTGGACAAGTCAGATAGCTTTGACTCTCAGACTGTTCAGCTTCCCCACTCTCACAGTTATCTTCCACGTCCCCAGCAAACATGGATCGCTCTTACTGTTTCGAGCACAATGCTGAAGGTTTGCTTCTCTGAGCTGCACAGAGAGAAGAGGTAGAAAGGTTGTGCCAGCCTCGTCTCAAACTGGGTGCTTTCTCAAAACAGGCCTGTGGAATGCAAAAGTGCTCCTAGGCAAGACATGGCGAGCTGCCCAAGATGCAAAAATGATTTGCTGTGACCCTGCTCCACTACAGCTCAGTCAGTGCTAGGTGCAGTGCAGCTTGCCAATCTGCATGAATTGCACTGTCCGTGACATGTTTCCAGTGAACGCTGTATCTTTCAAGTTGTTGCAGGACTAAAAACACGACGTACCTTTGGCTTCTAGACTAGTGTGTTCACACAAATTCTATATAACCAGGTATGTCTGACCTTCCTGACACTGATATTGTCAAGTTTCTGGAACGCAAAGAGAACACAAACTGCAGTAGGCACTGAGAAATTGTCCACTACCACAACGGATTAACCTTTCCCAGTCCATGTAAGTGTTTCACATGTGCGATTTCCTGGCAGGAATATTTAGAATACGTGCAAACTTTGCTGGAGTGCACTGCTTGTCCTGGAGATGACAGTGTTTCTCTAGGTGTGTAAATCCATGCATTTTGTGTAAATCACTTAGCTGCTGAGATAAGCAAGTAGTTTACTACTCCCAAGCAGGAGTAGTTGGATCCTCAGAGCCAACTAGCTCCTGTTCCTAGTTACAGCCTCTAAAATCTGTTTACAGAGCTGTTTGTGTGAGCACTCCCTAGTCTTTTTTAGGTCAAAATGAGCTGACTGAGCAACATCTTATCATTCATACTTTCTAGCCTGATCCCATCTGAGCTTGTTTTATTATGAGCTTTACACGCAATATGGAGCATGTGAACAAACATACTGCTCCAGGGAAGATGGAGTTCCTTATATTCCAAAGATTGGCTGTGTGATAAACATTACTTCTTTTGAATCTGAATAAAAATCCTGCCTTAGTGCAGGAATGCTATAAATGCAAAAATGCCATAAAAGCATTTCCTTATATAGTAATTTGAATAATTCATTCTGGTTCTTCTTCTTTGCCCTTAAAAAAAAAAAATCACTCTATGGCAGCTCTTGAGTCATTTTATGTTATAAAAAAATGGGTTATTTATGTCATTCTGTGTATCCAACTAGCCTCAAGGTGTGGAAACTTAATGAACAGGCTCTAGCGGCAAAAATCTTTACAAAGTTTCAGAGTTTTCCTCTAATATTTTTTCACATGAAGAAAGGACATACGCGTAGCAGAGTACTATGGGGCATAACCAACAAATAATTATGGTCTGTGAGTGATTGGAAGGCAGTCAAGGATACCATGCTGAGTCTACATTCCCAGTGTTGTCTCCTGCTCCCTGCTCTAGCATTTTTAAGCAGATAGAAGCTGAAGTTTCAATCAGTATTTAACACCATAGATGTGTAAATTGTGTCATTTACAGTCCGTTGCCCACATACTGCCAGATAGTTCTTTAAAAATACAGTCAGGCCCATTTGGGCCAGTATGAAAAGTAGTTAAGATGGTATTGTTCCTCCTTTGTTGTCAAGAGCTCTGGAGGTGCTTGTTTTTGGGACAGGAAAATGATAATTTCTGTGCCAGAGCAGCTGTCTTGTTCCTATAGTCATTGCAAATGGAACTGGAGCCTATGTAATCCCAATTTTTTTTTGAGCTCATAGAATTCACTTGAGATAGTTCATAGATCAACATTGGCTTCCAGGGCTCTGCTGTTCAGTTTGAATGCAGATTCAGCAGGCATTATACAAGTGAAAACAGCTTGGCTGGCAACAGTTGCAGACTTAGTGAAATGACAGGTGGCATGAAGGAACTTCTGCCTCAGTAAAACAAGGTATTTCACTAATCGGGTAATATAACTGTGAGGGCATGGTCTTTTGTCAGCAAAGAAACAACCGAGACAGCTTTTGGGTAAATGCTGACTCCTGAAAAGAATACATTTAACAGGTATGAAGACAAGTCACTGACTTGCATCCTTTCAGGAGTAAGGAAAATTCCTGNCCCCCATAGAACAAAAGGGTTTTTTAGTTAAAAGAAAAAAAATGTTGAAATAGTTTAGTAGTTCACTTAGTTTGTGAAATCAAAAAGCACCCAAGGACTTCTGCTTGATCAATAAACTAGTGCTTTTCTTTAATTCTAAGTCTGACATATTCATAACAGTGCAACACAGATTAGAAGTACATTAGAGTTTAAAGATTCAGTCTTGTCTACATCTCTGTGAATGTGAAATGTAAGATTTTGAATTTTGTTTAATTATAAGCAAGTTCATAATTCCAAAAACTATAGAAGACTGACAAAACCTGGTATCAGGATTTTTCGATGAGAACTTTTGAGCTTTTGACGTTAATTTTTCCATTCTTCAACAAGAGGCAAAGCCTTTTGAGCATTTCTCTGCATAAAATGTCTGCTTTTGAATCAGAACTCCTTGTTTTGGTACACTCTGAGCAGAAGAGATCCAACAGCCTGGACATCTCTCTTAGTAGAAACTTGGGATCCTGACAGAAACATTTCACCCACAATGGGACTTGATGAATGACAGCGCTGGAAATTTGTCAGTCAGCTGCAACTGGAATGCATGAGGTTTGGGGAGGGAGGAATTGGTAAATTTGGTATAAACCATCTTTGCTAAATAAGGTTCTTCCCTACTCTGCCATCTTCTCACAAAATCATATATTTCAGGAAGTTCTCATTGCCATATATTAAAGGCCTCCTAAAATATAAAAATCAGGTCCATTTTAACGTGTGTTTAACTAGCTTAAAAAACAAGGCATTTTAAAACTTTCTCATTAACTACATTTTGTCATTGTCAAGCCTGTGCAGCCTAGCTTCTGCTGATCTACAATCTTTTCTGAGGGTTTCAGTGCAAGCTGTATGAATTGTTACAGGCTACAGTCTTGAGTATCTGTTGATTGAAATATTAAAACAGATATGTTCTTACATTCTGGTATCAGGAATGTAATTTGCTGATGTCTGGTAAGACAGCTGGTAACATATGCAGCGATTCAGACAGTAAAACCAAGGCTGTCCCTGCTGCAGAGTTTAATGCTTACAAAAAGAAAATACATAAATATCAGTAACAGGAAACTGCTGTTGTGCAAACACTGTTATATCCTCTGCAGTAATTAAGAGGTCGGAAATACTTAAAACTTTACTCACATGTGCACAGGCAGACACAGACACCTCCACTTGTATGAGAGTTTAAACGTCCCTAGAATTCTTGCTTTTTTGGCTCAATTTGATTCAGTTGCAAGCTTTGAATACCCCACCTAACTTGCGGGAAATCCTTTCTCTGTGTTTACAGCCCTTTTTTTTGGTGTTTACTTCATGCAAACTGAGAACAATGGTGGCTTTTTTTTTAACGCTTTTTATCTTTTGGAATTGTTAGAGGTCCCACAGTTCTGCTGTCACTAGGTCACTTCACAGATAGTTTAGCTTTTCCCAGTTGTGTGTCCTGTAACCGAGTAACTGCTTTGAAACCTCAAGTCGGGCTTCAAAGACACCTGTTTTTAAAGCTGGCTGAAGCGTTGCATCTTTTTAGAAAAGGTAAAACCAATTTCCTCTTTTAGACACAGCTTTTTCAGCTGATACAACTTTCCCAGAGCCCCTTAGCTAGCTTTCCCAAGGGGCACAGTAATGGCAGAGGGATGTGGTTTTGGGCCTTGCATCTGGCCACCCAGCATCCTGTCCGGTGTCCTGCGTTGAAGGACAGGGACGTGCCTCTGCACTGGGGGCACAGAACTGCAGGAGCAGAGGCACACCCCCACCACAGCCCCCCCACTCCCCCGTAGGGCCCATGGCTCCCTAAGCGATGAGCGGGACAGGGAGCGGGGCTGGTCCCATCTCAGCTCAGGGTTGGAGGGAGTCAGTGAGTTCATCTCATTGTATCTTGGATTTGCGACTGATAATGATTAAGAGCTCTTTCCACAGCACGTTTAAAAACTTCCACGTAAGTTCTAAGTAAGGGTGATGTTGAGCTTCTCGTGTTTGTAAAAACCTGGGTCTAAGTATCCTCATCTGATCTGGCAGTCAGAGACGCTCTTTATCCCAGGGACTTTGTAGTTTATGTTGAATAAAATATAGGCATACATAGAGACAGAAACATAGCACTCAGACACCTAGATCGTTTATAGATCACATATTTTTTTTTTATTTTGATTTTTAAGTGGATTGTAAATGCCAATGTATTATAACATGAGTTTGGCTAAAAGCTGATGATGTGATGTGTACAGATGGTGAATGGGGAAATGTTTCTATTCCAAAGAGCTTAACATTGATAAAGGAAAATTTACAAGTCATGATGTACATATAACCTTGCAAGAAAGAATCTGTTCAAATTTTTTACAATTATTATTGCAAGTAGTCATATGTATAGTGCAAGAACCTAGCTCACGAAACAGAACTTTACATTCTTTTTCATTCAGGTGTTGATGAGTAGTACTATGCAATTTGTCTAGGAAAATGAAAGGTGATCTTAAAGACTTTCTAAACCATTAGTTCTTCACTAGAAGGTAACTCGTACTTTCTAGCAAAATCTAAAGAAATAGCTGGACAAGTAATGTGTAAGAGTAACCCATATCTTTTGCTTGTAGTGCAGTTTAATCATGAGAAAAAAGCTTCCTTCTGAGAGGTATGTTCTTTAAAATATAATACAATAAAATGAACATAATATACATTATTTTTAGTGCATAAAAAAGTAACTTAGTAAATGCTGCTAGTGGTTTTTTTAAACCTGGTGTGCTACTGACTTGGGTTATGTCTTTGCTTGTGTGGTAGTGGCTGGGGAACCTTTTTCCTTTGTTGATGCTTTTCCCTTTAGACATGTTATTGTGGATGTTTAAGTATGTCTTAACTGATTGTGAATCTGGTCTGTTATTTCCGCCAGGTTATTTTTCCTTGTATGCAGCATTTTGTAAGTGTGCTCGGTAGACGCAAAATCTAGGTCTTGTGTGGTTTTGCATGTACGTACTCTGCTGGTGTTTCTGTTGTCTATTCAATTCTTCATTACCAAGTCTGTGGCAATGCCAGACAATAGTGAAGGGATGTAATCTGGTATCAACCTAGTGATTCCACATGGAAATGTTCTGTTATCTGGTGGTTAAAACCCTACAGGTCACTTTACACATCTGAACATGATGATACTGATGGCCAAAGTGGAATTCCATAGAGCTGAAAGTCCACGCTGTAGGTCTTTGCAGGATAACGCCTTCTGAAAATAAACAAAATAGGTGTTGGGGTTAGCTGACTGTTCTGTGCATACATCTTTGAATGTTCTTAGCGTGAATACCTGCTAATAAATGGTATATGTTTAATGTGCAGTAAAAAGAGTAACAGTGTCTCTGTTCTCGACTTTCTGTGAGCTTTCCATGCTGCACATGATGCTTTTGCATCATGCAGCAGAAGGCTCTTTGTGCAACAGGGATTATCAAGATTTCTCTCTAGTCACACTCAGTGAAATATCCTTTGCTAGATATTCTGTCAAAGGTTCCAAGTTTCTTTCAGTGAGCAGTGGGCCCCTTTTTCAGGTTTTACTCAACAGTTCTGTCAGTTTTAATGGTATGGAAGCTGTTTTAAAATCACTGTTCCGACTTCAGTTTCTCCTTTTGCTTCTCTGTTTATCAGTTTCTTGATTATAGTCTGTGTTTCTCGTATTTCCATTGGACCGATGGTTCATGTATTTCACCAAAATCAAGTGATGTGCTGAGTTAGTGGACTGTGAGAATTCCTTTGAAATGCTGTGCCCATTCACTTACCTGCTTTATCTCAATTATGCATAAATTGGTGCTGACTGAATAATGAGATATTCCCAACACATACGTGCAACCTGACCTCTCTCACATCTAATGAGTCCCTGACTCCTTCAAGACTATTTTAAGTGTTTGGGTTATACTGCTTCAAACAGCAAGCAGAGATGAACTTGCAACACGATGCTTTCCATGGCGTGCTTAATAAATGGCTTGTAACTTCAGATAGACTCACCCAGATAATGGTGCAATACAATGGTATCTTACTTGGACTGTAAAGCATATCATCCCATCCAAAGCCTGAAACTTTGAATGTGTCTCCATCACAGAGTGCAGCTTTACAAAGCAAAGCTGGAGCTGGTTCCGATTAAGCTGGTATGTCTACAGAGGGCAGCTCAGTGCCATACAGAGATACTAGCCTTGATTCCCAAAGCAATATAATTACCTCACTGCAGACTCCACTCTCGATAACATATCCTGCTTCCCAGTAAGAATAATTACACAGTGACAGAGCTCTACACTGAGGTAGCCACAATGCTGACCCCTTAGCTAGTTAGTTTTGGATTAGCATAAGTATCTTGATAAGTCTGTGCCCTGTGCTGCATAGAGGTATTCTATACTGCAGTGCTGGTATATTGTATCATCTAGTTTTGTTGAGCGTGCATAGCAGAGGAATATGGGATAAAAGGGTAAAACTTTCCTAACTAATCCAAGTCTGCTTGTAATTTCAGACTTGAATTCCAATGTTTCCTGGAATGCATCTGAAAAGAAACACACTGCTTCATTTCACTGCTAATAAATTAGTAATTATTCTTTTTCCCCACAAACAACATTGAGTCAGCTATCACAACCTGGAAAGGGCAGAGCCCACCTTAATTTTATTAAGGGTGCAACCTGCTATCTCCTCATTGTTCAGCAGAGGTCTGTTATCTGCTCTTTGCCCTGAAAACAGTGAGGTAGTTGTGCTATACTCAGACTATATATAGCACTTAGGAGATAGCAAGGGTTGACCTTGACCTCAAGCCCTTAACAGATACTTAAGCTTTAAGGAGTCACCTGATGGAAAGGAGCAGAGGCAGTTTAGCTCATTGGCTTCTTTCTGAAAATTTTATTATCAGTGCTTGAGGAGACACACTTACTGAATATCTTTCTAACTGTCATCTTTTCTGTGTGTTTATTTAAAAAGCCAGTGAAGACAATGGGTGCTTTGATGGTTATGTTTAACTGTGTTTCTCTAGACTGCATGTTTATTTTGACAGTGATCCCCCATTAACAGTAAAACCTCTTTCCCTCTCATTTTCCACACCGAAGCTCGTTATAAATGAGTGTAAAAAACTGCAAGATTTTCCAATTTTTTAGGAAAAAATTACCAATACAGTCCTGGATTACCTGAAGTATATTGCAAAATAAACTGCCTAGGATTGACTTGCATGCTATGGGCATTTGTTATAAAAGAAAGCTAAGCAAAGTTTATGCTATTCCAAGTCTACACAAGATTTTTGTATGCAAAAATCTCACCATGATATGTGATAGTAAAATCAGTAACAACTCAGTGCCTTACTCCAGTAATAAGCTTTTCCTACAATAATAAGTTCAATAATAATAAGCTTTCATGGAGAGCGTGTATGTGTGGAAATCAGTGTCACACTGCAGCTGGCTGAGACCTGTCTGCCTGCTCTCAGTTGTGTAGTTCCCTCTCCCCAGCTTTTGGCAATACTCCTTTGATCACATGGTAAGCTGACTCAGTTCACTAACCGAGCAAAAATACGTGTGTGTTTAGTTTGAATAAGCTCACAGCGCAAGCAGACAAGTGCCAGAATTAACAGAACATGAAAACTGATTAGAAAAGGAAGATGGAGGAAAGAGGAAGCGCGATCTCTCCTTTTGAGTGATGAAAAATAATTAATTTGGCTCACTGTAATATAAAACCGTGTTTAGTTATGCAAGTAGACTGCAAGTACAGTGACTGTTCTGCAGAGACAAGGATTATATCAATAAGGAGCATGTTCTAATGCTCATTTCTCATTTCTTTAACTTGGGTGCTTGATAATGTATAAAATACAGTCATTTGCAGAATGGCTCACAGTCGTTAATAAGAACAGGCACAGTTCGAACGTAGTTTTTCTTCTGGAGGAAAGTTACACGTAACCATTGAAGTATTCTGGTTAAAATCCTGTATTATCATCTACATCTAATCTATACAGCAATGTAAATATTACATTCACCAACACCAATTGCTAATGAAAAAACGTACCAATTAAATGACACGAGGCTACGTATTGCTAAACTGTTTCTAAAGAAACCTGAAATAAGTGTCAAAATTGTTAAGACAAATATAAGATGACAAATTCTTTGCTCTCAAACAGTTCAGACAAGCTAGGAGAGAATATGCTTGACTATGCTAAAGAGTAAACACAGTTGGCCAGAAAAGAGGAAGAATGTTTGCTGAAGCTCCATTTCTAAAAATTATCTCCAGAACTTTTTGGGGTTTTTTTAATTTTGTTGTTGTTCACAAATCATTTGCAGGTCTGAAGTAGAGAAGCATATAGACCTTTCTTTGAGTAGCCCTACCATTGCCAGCAGAATAATGATCAGAAAATTCAAAGTGTGACTGTTCACTCAACTCCTGCACAGATTTTGGCTAAGCCAGCTCATGCTAAGGCCTGATGGATGCTGGGAGCAGCACCATTAGCTCAAAGCGAGGGCAACATGTAGCCAGGATACGGTGGCCAGAAATGGCTAAAGGTCATTATGCAGCCACTATCACCTACAGCTTGTGGTCTCCTGCAGCCATAATCCTTGTGTTAGCAATTGTCAGGCATTTTCTTCAAAATCCACTAAAAATGGATGGAGGAAGACCAAACTTCCAAGCTGGAAGGTATAGATACATCAGCTTACCCAAAAAGTTTTTGAGGTGGATCCAACAGCAGCTGGACTCCCGAGGCTTTCGTGCTTCCAGGTGGGATACAGGGGCTGCCTGCACCATGACGGAGGAGAAAGGTTGAGTGCTCTCACCATCAGCTAGGTATGTAACTATTTTGTTCCTATGTGCACGAGTTACAAGTTATGAGTTAAAGAATTTGTGAGCTAGAAACCTCATTAATTAATTAAATTCACGTGTTAGACCCATCTGTACAAAGGGGATTGAGCCCTTGTTTGTCATGTTTGTTAGTTTTCTTTCCTAATGAGCTCATATAATAAAGTTTAATTTACAGAGTACGTTGTCCTGTACATTTGAGAGACCCAAACAGACAGTGACAGATGAGCCAAGAAGAATACTGGGACATGTGGCCTCCCTTTAGAAAAATCACTGGCAAACAGGGAAGAGGAGACAGATGTTACAGAGGGATGTAAATTTATGTTGAAATGTGCTGGATGGAGCTGTTCGAGCCTGACCAAGTCCCACTGTTTACTGATGTGATGCTTGTGTCCTGATAGGACAGATAGCCAGATAGGACTATGTAGAGCACCGCTGTTTCCATCAGTGGAATTACAGTTCAAATTCCCAAGCTTCTAGGTTAATCACTTTAAGCACAACATGGCTGGGAAGTCAGAGATAGAAATTTAGCAAAGAATTGACTTGAATAAGTCATCTGATCTTTAAAACACTTAGATGTTAGAGATGCACCTTATGCTAGTCTGATTTCACTTTCTGTGTGAGCCCAGATTCTCAGTATCTTCGATTAGGCAAAGCTTTCTTGCCTGCAAGACGTTGCTTCCTTTATTACTGCTTAAACTTGCCGTCCCATTGCTTCTCAAGCATAGTCCTTCACGGAGGCATCAAGCTTCCCTGCAGTGTGACAACTGTCAACAATACAGCATCTTAATTGTTGCAGACAACCTAATACATATGTTCAGCATAAAATGCAAACCGGAATTTATAAATTTATTCAGCTTTTTTTCTCCCTCTGTCCTAACCTCTTCTAGTCAAAACCATTTTTTATAGTATATTATAAGGTAAGTATATCTATATATACTTTCCCAAAGCACTAAATTCTGTCAATTCAGAACACTCTATGTTGAATTTTACTTATTATTCAAAAGTATATACTTCAGGTATCTAAACTTAAAAAAACCAACAAGTAGAGTGATTATTGCCTGACAATACATTTTTCCTTACACACCTCTGTAAGAGAGAAGCTTTAAAGCAGTACAATAATAGGTTGGCTTTTGATGTCTGCTCATCTCAAGATGGCCAATAAATAAAGGGAATACTGTCTTTTTGGCATTTGAACAGTGATCTGATGATCTGCCTAATGGAAAAATCTTGGGTTTAAGGTTACCAGTCCATTGTGTGCTATCAGATCAGGCAAAGTTTAATGTATTACCTCCTGTCACACACCAGGTCTGGTATGGGGAAAGGATTTAGGTGCTTATAGGAAGAGAATTAAATGGAAGAACATCCCACTCATCCAACTGTACTTTTGGTAGCTAGATTTATACTACAAGGGAATTTGAAACCAACATACAGACTATTTTGCACTTTTTCTGGTCACTGATATGATCATAATTAAGATATTGCGAGCAAGTCCAGAGGAGGGCCGTGAAGATGATCAGAGGACTGGAGCACCTCTCCTGTAAGGACAGGCTGAGAGAGTTGGGGTTGTTCAGCCTGGAGAAGAGAAAGCTATGGGGAGACCTGTCGTGGTTTCAGGTCAGCTCAGTCGGTAACAAAGCACCACGAAGCCGCTCGCTCACCCCCCACCCCCTCGCCTGGCCACGTTGGGATGAGGAGAAAATACAAAGGCAGGCTTGTGGGTCAAGACAAGGACTGGGAGGGATCACTCCCCACTTATGGTCACGGGCAAAAGACAGGCTCAACTTGGGGAAGAAACAAAATCAATTTCATTTACTACAAATCAAAACAGAAACAAAACACAAGGGTATTAGGAAGGGAAACCAAACATCAGAACAACCTCCCCCCACCCCTCCCGCCTTCCCAGCTCAGTTCACTACCGATGCTGTCTACCTCCTCCCCCCGGCGGCGCAGGGGAACAGGGGATGGGGGTTGAGTCAGCTCGCCACACATCGTCGTTGCCGCTTCTTTCCTCAGGGGGAAGATTCCTCACTCGTTCCCTGCTCCAACGTGGTTCCTTTCCGCGGGCTGCAGTTCCTCACAAACTTCCCTGGTGCGGATCCTTTCCGCGGGCTTCAGTTCTTCCCGAACTCCCCTGGCGCGGGTCCTTTCCGCGGGCTGCTCTCCCGTCTCACACTGCTTCAGCGCGGTTTTTACCATGGGGTTACGGCCACCTTCGGGAGCCTCCGCTCCACCGTTCACCCCCATGGGCTGCAGGGGGACAGCCTGCCTTCTCACCACGGGCTGCAGAGCCATCAGCCTCCTCAGGCGCCCCCTCCTCCCCCTCCTTCTTCACTGACTCCAGTATCGGCAGAGATGTTCCTCTCAGGTTTCCCAACCCCCACACTACCGGTTCCCCTTCTTAAATATGTTCTCCCAGAGGCGTTACCACCGTCACTCCCCGCCTAGAGGCGGGTCCGACATTTTGGCGCGCGGGTCCGACATTTTGGGGCAGCGAATTCTTCCAGCAACTTCTTAAAGGGGCCGCCTCTGCAGCCCCCCTCCCCTGCCACCAAGGAAAACCGCGCCACACAAATCCATAACAAGACCTTATTGCAGCCTTTCAATATTTAAAGAAGGGCTTATAAAAAAACTGGAGAGGGACTTTTTACAAGGGCATGTAGTGATAGGACAAGGGGTAATGGTTTTAAACTGAAAGAGGGTAGATTTAGATTAGATATGAGGAAGAAATTCTTTATGATAAGGGTGGTGAGGCACTGGAACAGGTTGCCCAGAGAGGCTGTGGATGCCCCATCCCTGGCAGCGTTCAAGGCCAGGTTGGATGGTGCTTGGAGCAACCTGGTCTAGTGGAATGTGTCCCTGCCCATGGCATGGGGGGTGGGACTAGGTGATCTTTAAGGTCCCTTCCAACCCAAACCATTCTGTGATTCTCTATTGCACATGAGTAACAATGGTAATGCATTATGTACATTTTGCATTCAGAAAGGGGTCATGTCCCTGTGTTTTACTTTAGAAATTCAAAAGTTTCAAAACTGGTTTGACTGAAGGTGCATTTGTCAAGAATGGTCCTACCCCAGGAATGCCCAGGCTCATAATTTCTCCACTTCAGCTGAGTTGGTAAACTCTTGAAAATAAATAACAGAAGGTGTCCTTCTCAATTTTTGTCAATGGAGATCAAGAATCCACAGAAAAACGAAACAGTAATCCAGAGGTTCTAAATTACCTAATCATAAAGCCTGTTCTCACCTAGTGGCTACTGTTCACTTTCTTAAGTATTGCAGTGCCATAGTTGTACTAGTTATCCAGTTGCCATGAAGTCTCTATGATAGAGAAGACAGAAGTTTCAGTCAGTCTAAAATATATTTGTATTGGTACAAATATATACATACATACATATATATATATATATAAAAAATGAAACATCAGCTTTTATTCATACCGGTTAGTTCCCTTCTGCTCTTCCTTTTGCAGATTTAGAAGGAAATGAAATTATAATATCAGACCATGTATTTTTCCATGTATTGTTAGGTCAAAGCTTTAACACATCCTGCCACATTGTACTTTAGATTTCATGCCCACACTTCATTATTTAGCTCATAAGCTATTTTCAAGCATGAAAGGACTGTGTAAGATAAGAAAAAGAACAAAAAGGATCAGTAAAAAGAACAAGGAAGGCCTAAAGCCTTATGTACAATTGTAATAATGAGTCAATGTCTTGCATCTTGAAGGGAGCTATGTCAAGAAGGGACAAGATCAGTATTCAAAAATTTCAGAAACTAGTTGGGGTTTCAATATGTTTCTTAAATATAACCTGTGCTGGGGTGAAGCCTAGAAGCAATGAGAATTTTGGATCCCATTTTAACTGGGCTAAATTTTAACTGGGCTAAATTTTCCCCAGGAACACATTCTGCCAGTCTGTAAAGGAGCTGAGATAAATATAGAGGGCAGTTCAGGAAGGTGAGAAAGTCTAGAACTAGTGGCAGATGTTGAGTTCCAACAAAACTTGCTGTAATAGGGACAAGCCAGAGAAACCAGTTCTTTAGCTTAGTTTGACCCTGTCAATCAGCAAAAATGTGATAGAGAGGGAGCCTAAAGTCAGCTTTTTCTTCAAGGAAATGGGAAACAGTTGTTTACTTGTAAGGTTATTGCCCTAAAACTTTATCCAATCTGGTCCAGGAGCACAGTATAGAAATCATAGTTCTGCTTTAACTCCTTCAAGTAAGTTTAATCCTTTACCTGGAAGATAGCAATGCATGTGGACTATGGCAAATTAAAAAAAATACAATGAAAGCAAAGTACTTAGAAGAAGAATGTGAAGCACATATACTGCCTTTTTGGTAAAATTGAAGCAATATTTTTCTTCGCTGCATTCTTCATCCAGGAGAATTTTTATGTGTTGGTTACTTTCAAAGTGAAAACCAAACAAGGAAGCAAACAAACAAAAACTAAAGGGAAAGCAAATTTCTAGATGTTACGTCTAGCTAAGGTTGGAAAAAATCTTAGTTGAAGCAAGACTTTTAGGATTCAAACTATTTCATATGTTCTACTGGCGTCTGCAACCTTTTATAAAGTTTCTCTATTATTTTTCAATAATTATCTTTTCCTAGGATTTTACAAACTATTTTAACTATTTTTATATATAATTAAAATAAAGTCCAGCATCTACAGTCTTGCTTTTAAGGTTGTTTGTATGAAATAAATAAAACGAGAAGAATAAGTATGCTTTTCTTCCCTCCAGACCTTGTTTGGTCACCCTTTTCCATCAGTAACTACTGCCTTCTATTCCTTTGCCTACAACTAGGTAAAAAATGAATTAGAAAGAAACAGAAGATCTAATTCTTATACAAAATATGAGCTAAGCACCAAAAGGAAAGTGCCAGGTCTTGTGGAGGCCAGAATCTCTCCATAAATCCAGTCAGAGATTCCATTTTCCAGTGACTTATCTGGACTAGGCATTTACAAAAGGAATTGGGGAAGAAAGACCCTCTCATACGTATTTTCTTTCCTTTCTCTGTGCAGGCTACCTACCACATCAACATCCACAACCATCTCAGAGCGTGGAGGCAGACAGAAAACACGGAGGAGAACTAGTCTAAGCCTTGCATCAGGAATGCCCCAAGATGATGGCCAACACTGCTGATTGAGTAGTAAATTATTACCCCCTTGAAGCAATGAGGAAACGATGTGTATGTTTTGCCTCTGAGGTGTGTCTCTGGGACATAGTGCCTCCTGTGACTCCCACTCCCATAATGAAGGTTAAACACCAACCTTTGCTTGGGGCTGTGCCCAAAGGTATAGTCTACCTTTTGGAAGCAGATTCAGCCTCTTATTTCTGGCCTGAACTGTATGCCGTCACAAGATACGGAGTGGGGGAGAGCGTATCGGTGGACCACAGTGTCCTCCGTTGTGGTGGCGCTAGGCAAAGGCTGACCCATATTCAGATATTCCTGAATCAGTTTTGCATCATTGTACTTGGTGGTGGGTGAAATGTTGAGGCTTCTGGGGCTCTAGTTTCATAAAGATGCAGACAACATTTTGTTTCACTGCATATTTTTGTTGCTGCTTTTGCTTTCCCAGAGGTGGGCTGAGCTTTCAATCTCAATGAGGCAGATAACCGATGCAAAATGATAGTGAGTAGAAAGGGCTGCAGAAAACTTTCAGTTTATAAGACTTATTCCCTAAGGGATTGTATATTTGTTAAAGCATTCATGATTTGGGAAATGGTCTTTCAATCCTGCTCTGCTTCCTCTATGTATGTGGTTGTGGAGGCTGAATGTATTTTTGTATCTAGACTTCTCTAATATTCTCTCAGATTTGAACTTGGCTGTAGTAGTATATCTCAGGGCCATTATATAGTGCTGTTATTTACTGCATCACATATGTGGGAAATGCTTCTAGGAGTGTTTGATTGACTCTATACGTGGCCATATAAAGCTCTAAAATACTGTGAATACATTCTACCAGTACTATTTGCTAATTAGGGTATTCAGTGAATATTACTTGCTTGCCATAATTTTCTACAAGGCTTCTGTGGTGCATTTCTACATTCTATGAATTTTACAGTGCAAAATATGTCTGCCTTAAACTAGAAAGCATGTATAGGTTTCTCACTTGCTTCAGCACTCATTTCATGCTGCTAAAGCTATATTTCAAGGCTACTGGATGGCTTGGGGCAGTCATTAGCAAGTCCTGCATCTTATTATCTGCAGTAACAGTAGCAATTTGCTGGACATCCCGAGTTGACGGTCACTGGAGGCAGTAGTGTGAAGGCCAACACCTGATGCAATACCCTATATTTTTCAGTTTGCGTATCTCCACCAGGCTAAGTTGTTAAACTTTGGGGCAAGTTGTAAGTCTTTTTCTTGAGGAAGTAGCATGGAGAGGATTTCAGATAACCTCATATCTTCTTGTATTAACAACTAAGGAACTTACAGGATACAAATAGATATGATTAATACTGAAATGAGCAGCCCAGAGTTTCCGGAAAGTGGTTATTAAGCCTCCACACATGCATATTACTCTAGTTAGTTTATTCAGAAAGATTCCCAGGTAAGAGCCGAAGGTCATGAAATGGCCCTTTGCTTTCCCTGGTTAATGATAGGCTATGGCCAATAGAACTTCATGGTTCGTCAGAAATATCAGTATTCCTGTGTCCTGAAATACAAAAGGTAATGAAGTGTTAAACAATTACGCACAGTGGTAGGTGATAATGCAAGAAGAGAGATGTGTTCCTGATGGGTTAATATCCATGCACTAGTCTATCACAGCGGCTGGAGAGCAATTTCCTATTCCTATTTTGTCTTGGCTATGGTTACTAATATCCCCATTTTTTCTGGTCTGTATCACTTCTATGTGAAAAAAATTATTAAACTACATACCCCCATTTGGCAAATGCTTTTTATAGGAAGTCTGTCTACAAATATTAAAGGCTGAAAGTGAATGACAAATAAGTTTACCTTGTACCAGTTTGTGCAGATTTGCTAATATGCCAGCAGAAGCCCCCACAAAAAGAAACTGTTAATTGTCTGTTAGTGATCCCGTCACAAGGAAGAATGTGTATGTGTCTACGAAGTGTAAGTAATTTTTTAAAAGTGACCCACTCCACAAGAACCTGCATAACAGTTAAATGTGGTTTAACAACAAAGGCACTATGGTTTAATGTCCTCCTCTGGTAAATTACTGACCAATTACTAACATGGAGTGAAAGAACACATTGCATCTGCCAATCTTTATTCCAGGGTCTAGGTACTGACTTTAAGAAATGCAGTTATGTGCTTTGTCTGGTTTCTCTATATTTTTGTTCCTGTAGAAATAATGCACTGAAGTATTTTTCCTCCTGGGCATAGTATAAAGACAACCAGATGCGTTCCGTACAAGTGATTCCCACTTGCTTGTTAATGAGGGGTTCACAGGATTAAGACACATGGGCACTGGAGGAGGAAGATAGCACAGGGCCCGAATGAATAGAATCTCTGCTTGTACTGCTGTCTGCCCCAAACACTGCTGGAAGTGGACGTGTTGAGGAGCACAGTGCAGGGACACAGTGCGAATTCGGAATGGCTTTAGCTGATCTTTTTTGTTTGGCTGTGGAAGGCAGAAAGCGGTGGCAGCGGCAGTGCTGGAGAAGCGTAAGGTGAAGGCTCAGGGTGGGAAACTGGTCCCAGTGAGATGCAGAACAGTGACAGATTTTTCCAAGCGACACGAGCAGACTCAGAAACCACAGCCTGAAGGTGAGCTGACTGTTACATGGTGTTCCAAAGCAAGCAGTCATGTGTCTTGTCTGTTTGACAGCACTTTTTTTTTTTTCCTTTTTCTTTTTGCAAATGTATAGGAAAACCACTCACTGGTATTCCTGTGTATCTGTTCTACAGCTTGAGAAAACGCTTCTCTCTCCTAGCTGCAGATGCCCCCAGGACACCTACGGATGTCAAGACACTTTTACACTATTACTTTAAGGTAAATGTTTGAGTGTACCTGAACACCGAGATCAATGTGCTTTAAGTCATCTAAAGCTTATCAGAGCCAAATGACTTAATCCGAAGTTATTTCAGTCAAAATCTCAGTTCAATTAAAATATATCCATAACATCCATCTAAAGTTATTTTAAAAGATATATTGACTTAGATTGTGGTCATTTGAGCTCTTACTGTGTTAAACCAACAGGGGAGAAACATGACCCCTGAAAAGGGTTTAAGTGCATGGTTCTTAGTGCTCTTTCATTTCTGTTGTAGCAGACCACGTATGCACACACACCCCACCCACCCCCCTTTCTTCAGTGGCAGTAATTTCTTTATCTATTGTTATGGTTCAAATTCTGACTTGGCTATTCCCTTGGATGAGTAGGAGGGCATCAGAGTTTCAGGAGCAATAAAGTTTGCCTTTGGAAAAACAAAAACATACTACAGGCTTTGCCTCAGGAAATGTAAGCTAGTTTTAAAAGGAAAAGCCAGTAGACTGAAATGAATAGGTGAACAGTGACTAGTATGTATCTGTACTTAGTATTGTTCACGCTATAAGACCCCTTTTTATTTGATCAATGAGTAATGGAAGGAAAGATAATTTTCTAATGTTATTGTTTTCATTGCAGTTTTCAGTTTGAAAAAATTTCATGATCATATACAATTCTTCCTTTTGTTGCCTTAATCCTTTTATTATTGATGCCGTCCTGTTGTTCAAGAAAACAGGACTGTTCTTGTCTAGAAATGCTTTACTCATTATTTTTTCTGTTCAAAAATGTCTACCTGACAAGATCAGATTGTTGGATGGCTGTGATACTCAGATACGCAATTTGAACAATTCTGGGAGTGGCAGGTAAAAGGAGTTTGAACAACAAAGTCTATTAAAACAAGTCCTCATGGCTATGACTAAACCAGCTGAGGAATCCAAAACAAAAGTAAACTCTTCACAAAATTCAATGAAGTGTGCTAATGGGACAGCTGAATTATCTTCCTTTCATTAACAGCTGCTCTTAGTGGGCTGGGCTCCTGAGCCACCCTACACGTGAACCACAGCTGTAGAAGATGTAGTCAGCAGAGCCTAATTGCCTAATGCAAACAANCAGTGTCACTCCACTGTGGGAGGATGTAAAATAGACAGGATAGCAATAGTGTAATAGCTAACAAGAAATCAAGGACTGGAAAATTCAGTAAGAAGCTATTTGCCTATAGCATACAACAGCATGAAGATCTACTCTCTTGAAACTAATGGAGTTACAGTAAGTTAAATTTAATATAAATAAAGAATCAAAGCTGTATGTATTGACTTTGGAAGCAGACTTTCCTTGCAGTAGAATACCAGTAGTAGTATACTAGTTTTCCTACTAGTAAAATACTTAATTAATCTTGCCTTCACCTTAAAAAGAAAGTATGATTTCTTGGGTCCTAAGAGAGTTTGCTGTGATGGCACGATTCATCAAATCTGCAGAGATATGCACCTCCTTTTTTACATCCATGAGAAAGTAAAAATCCACCAAAAAAGATAATTTTGGTTATTTCTCTCCCCCATCAATGTCCGCTAATGTTCTGTGTTCATTCAGCTGTAGAACAACGCTAAATGGATAACACTGTCACAAATCTTAGTGAAAGGGAAGGAATGGCAACAGAAAATTTCTTCGCATTGTGCCTGCCTCTGTTCTTAGCTTCAGCCCCTCACCTTACAGACTCTACCATCACTGACCTACTGTGAGACAAGAGATTCATTCCAGCTGCAAGAATCAGTACAGATCTGAGAAAGAAGAGCACTGGTTCCCAGTGAGATAAAATTATGAAGAGGCATCATGACATGAAGTGTGTGCCAGGACCATGGCCCTAGGCCCAGCTTCCTACACACATATCTTTCAGTTTTGGGGCATTTCCTTGCTGTTCCACATAAAAATAACTCATCCAGTCTCATTGTGCTCTTCTTTTGCCCTGTGCTCTCCATGTCCCTGTTTTTCATATTGGGTGTTTCTGATTTTCTTCATTATTCATGCTGCTTCTACTGTGGCTTCCCTTAACACCTAAAACCAGGGTCTCTGACTTTACTTTATCTGTATCTTCTCTCACTGTTAGAAGTTCTGTAAATGAGTGTCCTGTGGTTACACCTTGACAGTGAAAGCTGGGGCCATTCATGCTAAGAACTTTGCCTAAAACTTGGGAAGTCAGAAAGTAAGAATAATTATATTCAGTTAGTCATATATATCCAGGCTGACAAACCCAGAAATGCCAGCAAGACCTTAGGATGGCTTGCCAGCTCTTCCTGCACATACTGTGTAGATATTTCATTGTTAAATAATGACATTGTGATCATGTCTGCCTCCATATCTCAGAGGGACAATCACCATTCACGGGTGGTGCCCTATGGTTGTTCAGTGTTTGCAGAGATGCAAAAGAAGAATAAGCTTACCTCCCTGCTGCCCTTGGAACATGCGGTCTTCCCTTTTCCATAGCGGCAGAGAAGTGTGCTGCCGTAGCTTGAAGTTCCTGGGATCGCTCAGGGAAATTTCACAGACATTTCTCACTCCCTGGTACATGCTCTTCACGCTAAGGTTAGTAACAAACCTTTCAGTGAAACAAAAACTTGTCAGAAAATGTTGATTTCTTGACCCAAGCCATCAAGACTTTTTTGTTTCTTTGCCGCTGGAAGTCCTGGGAGTCTAATCTCCCTCCCCACCCCAGGGATCCTGAAGTGTAGTGGTTTCAGGGGTCTGCAGTGACTGGGTCTGTCCCTGAGGACAGGGCTTCATTCCCACCCCAGTTGTTGCAGTTGCCCAGAGAAATTGTCATTCTTGTCAAGTCTGATTAATAATTTGTTAGAAGACGACTGATGGCTACAAGAACTTGAAATTCCCTGAGCAGCTGCAGGGCACCTGGGGCACTTTCCTTAGAATTTCAGGTTCTGAAAATACAGCTAACTAAATAAAACGTCAGACCTTTTCAGACCAAATATAAACAAGAGTAAGCAAGCCCCGCTTTTCAGTGAACTTGACAACTCCTTGTACTTCACACCTCCTTCAGCACAGACTGCATTTTAGTAGACGTAATCTAGACACCAACACTTTGAAATTAGCTCAGTCTCTGATATGCTAAACCTTAGCTCACTTCCTTCTTCCTGTGTTACCATACCAGAATAACAAATTGTACTTGAATAGACACCTACTGTAAATTGGAAGAATTACAGGATGCGTGTTAGGGGATTAACATTCTGAATTAATACAATATAAGTTTGGTTTCTAAATATTTCTGTTCCTATTGATCAATGTCATTTCAGTTATTGTCCTGTGTATTACAATTAATAATAGGAGAACATTGTTTTCTATACCCAGTGGAATGATGCTGGAACGCTTTGATTCTTAATGAATTATGATTGCCAAAAATGACCTCGGTACAGAGCGATCTGCATCAGAACAATTTATCCCACTCAGCCAGTGTTTACAAACAAACTAGTGGAAACAGAAATGGAACCTGGGTCCCATTCAGGTATTGCTTTGTATCAGAATCCACCTTATTAATAGATCAGTACTGAAAAGCGAACACTCGTGGCAGGAAAAAAAAATAGAAAGCAATTAGTTGTGCTTTCAGATTCTTTTTTAGGGCAAATTATTTCAGCGCTAATAATAAATCAACTCAGAGAGTAAAGACAGTGATTACTTTGCATATGATGACCATTTCCATCTTTGTTATTTATAGTTAAATACGACATGAATTATTTTTAAAGCAAATTCAATGATAACCATAATTACAAGAGGACTGAACTGCTTACTAGAAAATATTTTACTTGAAACAACTTGGTGAGTGATGAAAATATTAAAATGTCTGAACTATTGATTTTGAGCAATTCAGAATGAAATGGTTTGTTTTGAACAGTAATTTTCATTTTGCATTTGTTTTACCGTATGCAAAAACCTGAGGCTAGGTAACCTGGAAAATAAATTTTTAGGGTAATTTTTTTCTAGAGTGAAGGATTTCAGGTTTATCAGAAATTACTGTGGTTTTCTCTTTAAAAATTTTGTATGATCTTTTATTGTGATTTTGCCCAAACCAATACTTTTTTTGCTTCAATTCTAGTGAGGTAGCCACTGAATGAAAAAAAAATATTCGCACTAATCTAAGTACAACCTTTCAGAAGCCAGTAGAAAATAAAAATATAAGCCACAAGTGTGTTTGCTGCACTTGAATTTTGTAATTTTTATCAGGCCACAAACAGCAGTCAGGCTGAGAAAAAAGTAGCACTTTTGAGTTTGAACACAGGACATAATAAATGTTATGAAGGTGCAGTTTGGCATTGCTCCTCTCTACAGTGATGGCAGCCCTTAAGTCCTAAAGAAAAGCATTTTACGAACCAGTATGGGTGCTGGAGTATCTGGCCAGAAGGGGTTATCTACTTCAAGATCAAATTAGGCTTCTGAACTCACCTCACACTTACAGTTTTGGATTACGATGACCACTAAATTGTTATGAATATAGGAAAATCCTGATCAGAGTGGGTTAAAAATTGGTGTTAGTTATGAAGATCTGGGCTTGAAATTATACTAATGACAGTAATATAGAATGTGGCTAATGAAATAATCAGCCAGGTAATGTACCCACGGCAAACAGTGCTTTGCTTCTACCAAAGTTGTGACCAGGTAATATAAAATGGAGACTTCCAAGCTAGTAGCTGGGTGTTGTGGTGCTGTATTGCATTAGAGAAGCTAGAAAATGTCTTCTGTCACTCCCTGTAAGTCTCTGACAGAAAGTCTGTTCCTTATACTCAAGATCTTACATGCAAATTATTTGCCATGAACATGCCAAAGTGCAGACACATAAACAAATATAAAACATTGCTCAGTGATGTGCATCCTATGGTAATAATGTCATTTTGCTTCTCCAAACATCATAATGTTTGTACTGTAACCTCTAGTTCCTATTTTTAAAATAAGGTATCTTTCCTTAAAAACTCTCATTTTGGCTCAGCTTTTGAGGTTATTTCCTTCATTATGCTAGTTCAATTGATTTCATGTAGCCCACTTGGGGATTTCAACGAATTCCTGTAACTTATTCCTTCATGTATGATTTTAAAGTGTTGAATCTTTCCCTTGTTCTGTTGTGGGTTTTTAAAATTTTCTTTAGCTATTGGAATTAAATAACTGAAAGCAAAAGCAAAACATTTCTTAGCAGTTGGATTGAAATAATTATTTTTCTTTTTTTCAGTTTTCAACTTCTTGTTATGTCAAGATTTCATTTGTTCTGTTCCTTATAGGATCTTCCCAGGTATAGCGATACTCTATGTTAAAAAAAAACAGAAGCACAGAAAACCCCTCTTGAGTGTATTCAGTGCCAATAAAAAAAAAAGAGAAAAAGCCCTAATTTCTAGATACCCTTATGATCCCAAGCAAAATATTAATTACCTAATTCCACAAGTAAAAATACTGCTGTCTGCCTTCCCAGAATCCCAGATGCAGAATAACCATTTGCTTTTCTGCCATGGGCTATCAATCTGCTTTAAAAACGTATTTTCTATAGGAAGTATTTTAATGGTCATACTGGAATGAACATATATTTTCAATACAAAATCATGTGCAATAAAGCAAGTTTTCTGGGGAATAAGATGTACCAGACTACAAAAAAACTACTAGTAGTTTTTTCTTTTGAATGGAATCTTGTGGTTTCTGCTAAAACATTTCAAATATCCAGATAACAATATGACTTCTAAATGATAACATGC
>VYZV01027205.1:32363-46099 GCA_013401275.1 Pandion haliaetus | reverse complement strand
ATCCTGCAAGTAAACAGATCTTTTTGCTAAGTGTGTATTCCCCACTCCTCTACAATATCTTTGGTGGGGTAGTCACTGTACTCGATTTCCCAAAGCAATACAAATACAAAGACCCCCAAGTGGGAAAAGAATGACCAAGATTATGTTCAGCTTTGTGTTTGATATATGGGAAGTTACTCATAGCTGTAAGGAAGAACAACAGGTAGAAGTGGCTTTGTTGTTGTTGCATTTGTTACATTGCCAAGATTAGAGTTTACTGAGGATTATAGTTCAGTTTGCAAACTAAAGCAATGTCTTATTTGATCTAAAATAAGATCATACTCTCATCAGTTCAAAAGAAAATACCCGTCATTTTTATATAACTGCAACGAGATTTTAGCCTTTGCAAATAGTGCTTCTGAAAACAAGTTTTCAGCTGATACTGTTTTCTTGGTAGCAATTGACTGAAAACCTTTGAATCAGTAGAAATCAAGCCTTAATCTCCGTCCTTAAGAGAAGTAAATGTGTATACCACTCCCTGGTTAAAGATGCTTTAATTTCAAATGTATTTAAACTTAAATTACAATAACATCCAATTTAATACACTTAAAAATATGCAAGTGATATTATGTTACAGAAACTAGTCAGGGAAAGATAAAACTGTGAGGAACTTCAGAGGAACTGACTTAGCAACGATGAAAGTCAGTGTTGATTAAAGCAAAGTGTTTGACTGGGGACAGGGGGATCTGAACTAGCACTTATACAACTCTAAGTACATCCTATCGTCTTCAGGACAGGTTGTATATAAATAATTTTTGTCAGCTCAAAAAAAACCCACCCCAAAACAAACCCCAACAAACAACCCTGCCAAGCATGTAGCAGTAATAAGGATATTANGAGCTTTCAAAAAAAAATAATAAAATTAAAAAAAAAAAAAAAAAAGGAAAAAGAGATGTTCTATAGAAAAGAATGAGAAAATGACACAAGTTGAAATTACAGTCTTATTTAGAATATTTTGTTCACTGTCTGTAACTTCAGTCCACATTCTTCTTGCTTAATTGTAAGAGTATCATTGACGTGGCTAAATTATGAAAGTAAACCTCCTTAACCCTACTTTCACTATACAAAGCACAAGCAGGCAGCTCCAGAAGGTAATTCATTTTTATTTTGGAATGTCAAGAGCTTCCCTATGGACAGTCTGTGTCTTTCCATTGAATACAGAATGCTGAAGTAAATATGGTCCTAACTTCAGTGAGGTATATAATGTCAAGTTAAATGAACCTGTATCTGAATCTGAAATACCAAAGTGGTAGTTCAGAATGAGGCAACACTGAGGAAGCTGGCAAGCGTGCGAAAAAATCTTGCACCTAAAGAACAAGTGGAAAGAATTATATGGCTTAAGTGGAAAGTGAGTAAGAGGGTACATGGTAATTGTACATGGTAAAATCACACAGGGAATAAGGCAGAACACTTTGTTCTTCCTATCACATAAGAAGAACAAGGAAATATTCTGTGAAATTGTAGGATAATAAATTCAAAACTCATGAACAGAAAAAAAATCACTCAGTCCATAATTACAATGCTAGAAATTAGAGGTGGGAACAACAAAGAAGTTAGTCAATGCTTATGGGTGCCACATTATTTCGAGTAAAAATCACTGCATGCTCTGTTCTGTAAATCTAAATGCTGTCTTTTTGGTTTTTAAAAACTCTCCAGGCTTAGATGCTTGCTTATTTTATGAAAATGTCTCTTGCTTATATAGAGCCTAACATTCCAAATATTGTGTAAACTCAACCCCTGCTGATGATTTTGGATTTTTAAACTGTATTGTTCATACGCTACTGCATTCTGTTTCAGAAACTTTCTGACCTTTCAGAATCCTCCCCTATAATAAGAAACTGACACTGTTTAGCTTCTTTTTCCTTTGTTAGATTATGTTCTAGGTCATGAAGTTCCACATTAAAAGTTACTGATGAGCACCACAACTAGAGCTAAATGCGATATGATCACAAGAATGTAAGAAAGGTCACCCTGATTCAAACCAGTCACCTAGTTCTCTGACAGTGGTAAATACCTGGTGCCTACGAGGGAGTTCAAGAACAGGATAAGTGTGCCTCTGGTATTTTTTCCCGGAAGGAAACTGTGTATTTATTGCTGGAGTTTTGTTTGAATTTTGATTTCCAATTCCTATTACAATTTTGAGCAGCCTGCAGGTTCTGAATGTACCTTGGAAGTAGCTAACTGGGATTGACAACTTCTTTCTCCATAGCTTATAGTCTAGAGAATATCAAAAGAATTTCAATTACTTACTTCCACGGAGATACTTTTGGGCCTCTTCCTCTTTCCTCTCTCCCACAGCCTACAAACCATTATAAACCTACTCCTATTGATATAACTGAAAAGTAAAAATGATTTTATGAGTAGTGGCTCATACTAATATCATCGGCTAAATTATGATACACCTACTTACATGTAAAGAGAGCAAAATTTAGTCTGTCGTAATTTATGATGGGAGAGACAGAAAACGCATTTGCTCAAGAGAAAAATGAGAAACAGAGATGTTTACTAATATTTCTTGTAGATCTGTCACCATTGATAATCGAAAGTATTCAGTCTTTCCTAAACATTACAAATACCAGTATAAATGACAAACAAGTTGATTAATCCTTAAATCTGGTGATCAGCCTATAGTATTCAAGGATGTAGTAACCTTATGCAGTACGTAGATCCAAATTAATTAATTAACACAATTAGATCATTTGTTATACAACACAGATATGTTTTTATCTCACACTGTTTACATTTTGATGTCTGCTTTTTAATGTCACTAAGGCTATAATGACTAATGACTATGTTATATATATATAGTGATGAAAATATATATATTCATTTTATTTATATATATATATATATATATATGAACATATATAATGAATAAAGTTACTTCGACATGGCCATGGTTATTTTCACCCCTGATCTGACATGGAGGACTGTGATAAGGGTGGTTGTTGCAAGGTCACTAGCACAGGACATGACAATGCAAGGTGATGCAAACTGATTTAGCAGAAACCAAGGCTTTATTGCCTGACCCAATCTATGGACTGTCATAGTTGGTGTACAAGGAAATAGAGAATAACTTGTAGACTCTGTGGTTTCTTTAAGATATACAGTACTGCACTGCCAAAGTAGCATTCTCTGTGTCTCTAGGGAACAAAATTTAGGCGATATTTAGTTAAAAAAGAAAGTGAAAATGGACATGTAAAAGTAGCTTAAGGAAGTTTTCAGTTTGTTTAAGAGGAGAAACAAGTAAAGCATGTAGAATGTTGAGATCACAGTTTAAAAGGTTTTCAGAAAAAGCAGTAAAAATTATTTTACTGAGTCTCAGTAAGGAAAGTATTAACTGTACTTCTCAGTGATTCCTTTTTTCACAGTAAAAGTTAAATGAAGTATAAGTAATAAGCAGAAGTAAAACTGAAAAGTTTAATTACGTGCTGTTTCCTACCCTGTATTAATACTAATATCAAGATCAGTAAGTCTGTAAATTTCTCTGGATCCCTGCAATAATGTTTGGTGCTTGCTTTGCTGAGCACCTAATAACTCTAGGGGTCACAGAAGGAAAAGGTGAAGCAAGATATCTATGTGGTAAGGGACACAGGGAAAAGTAGAATTTTGTTGAAGATGAAGTGTGATATTGATTTCCCAAGTGTGGCATCATAAAAACAGTCTTGCAGGGAAAACTTTGGGGAATATGTTTGTAATTTGTGAGATACCTTGGCAAAATCTTAGTGCTTTCTTTTTTTTTCTTTTCCAATTTATAATAGGCCTACTGTTTATGATTCATTATCAAATATGGAGAGGAATGCTTTTTGGCAAAAAAACAATAGTAGACTTCTTCATTTCAAGAAAATTGGGCTTTCAATGAATTAAATGACATCCCTATATTTTTTTAACAAAAGAAAAAAATTTTTAATATTAACAAAAAATAACTTTCTTTTGTAGAAAATGATAGAAAAGAAGATTAGGGAACACAATGGATTAAAAGCATCCTAGGCTATTTGCTTATATTTAATTCAATTAAACTGCTCACCATTGCCAAAAGGGAAAGATTTTTATGCTTTGGCTTGTGTATACTTGTTCCTCTTTTCCCCGCTCTGGGAGAGATAGCCCTGAATTCTTCCCTCGCCCAAGCTGTGGAGCTTATTGGACCCTCAGTAGACCTGTTCAGCTTACTGACTGAATAGAAAACTATCTGGCAATTTTTGCTGGGCTATGGGAATGACGTCAGGGATGGTTCTGTTGACTGTTAAAGCCAGCACAAGGTAAGTGGCAAGCTGCAGTTGTGAAGAAGCAGAAGCAGATGAGCTGTGAGGCCTTCCCATTCTGAAGATGAGATCACAGAGTCACAGACTGGTTGAGGTTGGAAGGTCATCTGGTCCAACCCCCCTGCTCACCCAGGGCCGCCTGGTTGCCCAGAACCGCGTCCAGACCGCTTTTGACGATCTCCAAGGATGGAGATTCCACCACTTCTCTGGGCAACCTGTGCCAGTGCTCAGCCACCCTCACAGTGAAAAAGTGTTTCATGATGTTCAGAGGGAACCTCCTGTGTTTCAGGTTGTGTTCATCATCTCCGGTCCTGTCACTGGGCGCCATGGAAAAGAGCCTGGCTCCATCCTCTTTGCACCCTCCCTCCAGGTATTTGTAGATGTGGGTGAGATTCCCCCTTGAGCCTTCTCTTCTCCAGGCTGAACAGTCCTAGCTCTCTCAGCTTTTCCTCATAGATGAGACACTCCTGTCCCTTAATGTCAGATGAGTTTTCAAAATTTCTGCTTCTCAGTGATGAGATGTTAGGTAAGCTCACCATGTAATTTCAAACTGCAGGCTCCATTCATTGAAGAAGCAAAATAAATCTTGATGCCTATTCTCAAATCGAACTCCAAACTTTCTCACATATCTGAAAAATTTATAGGAAATCACAGTTCTTCAGCCTGTCACAGTTCTTCAACCTCATCATAGCAACTTTTCCTGACTGTGTGGTTTTCCCAAACTGTCATAAACTCTGATTTGGTTTAAAAATTCAAGTTCTATGAAGGCCTGTTTTTAAAGAGAGTTGCTGGCTCTATGTGTAGACAACTAAATATATTAAAAATTCAAATAACTGAATCTATTGAGCTGACAATTTTTGAAAAATGTGAACCTAATGAAAGCTGACTGTTTTAACACAGCATAAATGTTTGAATTTTTTTTAAGCTAATCATCATGGGGGAAATTTTGCCTCATTTGTTAGTGTATACCATGCTGTTACAGCATTTCATGTTCCTTCAGACCTGGAAGTTTGTCATGTGTAAGCAGCAGAGCTAGAGGCACAGAGATGATGTTCATATTTTAGGACATGCAAATGTTTACCACAACTTCATGCAGAAATACCACATCACCAGTGTCCTGTTTGTCAAGGTGCTTAGGTATTGTTTGTAGACTGCAATGATCTGTGGAGACAACTACTATCAAAAAAGGGGGGAGAGAATCAGGCTAGAAGGAGGTCAAAAGAGGAATGCCTCAAAGGTACGCTTTAGGGTCCATCTTGTTTAATATTTTCATCATTGCTTTTGGCATCCACAACTGATTTGCTGATGATGCAAAGTTTGGAGTCACCATCCATACAGAGGAAGATTGTATGGAAAGGACATGATGACACTGAGGGCTTAAGTAATATTAACAATATTCCACACTATGAAATGAAAGTTGCAATAGCAACAAACCAGTCATCAGTATGCAAGCAGCTCATTCACTGGAAACCAGTGGAAAAGAGTAGGGCTTGGGTATATGACTTGATTTCAGGATGAGTATTGTAATAGATTCTGGGATGTAGCCATTAAAAAGAAATACCATTCTGGTGTGTTTCGGGCCATATATTTCAGAGGTAATGAGGCACTATTGTTGCCAGCCTACAAGGCTTAGTAAAAACCTCACTTGTGTATGTCTTGGTGAGCTCTGTTCCAGAAGATTAATTCAAGCTTCTTTTCAAAGGACTGCTCAAGTGGTTAGGGAAAGGGGACCCTGTCGTATAAATGCAGACTAGCTTAGGTTAACCTAGTTTAGGTTAAAAGAAATGCTGAAAGAGAGTATGATTACTTCCATAGGGTAAAAAAGATTAGAAGAAACAACAGTAAAGGACAATGCTCACACAAGAATAAATAGGTTGTGAACTTTCTGATGAAATCTAGGCTAGAAATTTGAATGAATGAATACTCCTTCTATCTGAAAAATTAATATTCCTAACCAGCAGAAAGTATTTGAGATAACATTTTTAAGACAATTTGTGGTAAATTTCTGCAGGAAATACATAATGTGATGCCTATAATCCCAGGAGACTGGATTTAGTGACCAGGGCAGCCCTAACAGTCTCATCTTCCTGTACCTCTCTTCAGTATTATCTGCATTTCCATGCATTTTTCTTCACTTTTTAAGACTAGGGTACAGTACATAAAACTTGACGATGCCCTGAGCTGAAATTAGGCTGATGAAGACCTTTCAGAATGAGTACCTCTGATTTTAGTATCACCTCACTTCAGGACTGCAGTGGACTGAAAGTAGAAATGACTTACCAAAAGGTCTGGGAAGGAAATGGGAGGAAAATAGTAAGAATGTGCAGCCAGGGGGAAAGGGGTAGGATTGAATCCTTGGTCCCAGACACACATTCTCCAGCAGCTCCCAAAGATGCAGTGCATCCCTGTGTCATCATATTGAACGGTGCCTCCAAGGTGGCTGCAGCAGTTAAAATACAGAAAGGTTTTCCAAATGACTTGTTTGCTGTGTGGATTCTTATTTTCATGTAGCGGATAAAATTAATAGCTCTTCTCCACAACTATGCAGCTTATTTTTCTGTATTTCCAAAAGTGTGACTTCGTAGGAAGCAGCAGTTTAAAATACATTAATCTGACAAAACCTGGATCCACTGCATAGTTTTGTTTGTACAGCTTCATAAGAGTAATGTTCTGATCAGTTTCTTTCTTGTTTTCACTTTAAAGTTATCATGATAAAATTACTCTTGTCAATGTATTACTTGATTCTAAAAAGAATTCTTGACAATTCAGTAATAATCTCTGACCAAGGCTTCCAGATGCCAGAAATTTGTCAAAGCAGATTGATGTAGTTAATTATTAAATATAATAGTGTCAAATTATTTTGCATGTTTAGAAAATATCCCTCTTCCTGTTTACACATTCATTTACTGATCTTCGTCAATTAGTTTATGGCTGCTATTTTGGTAATGTGGAAGTGCATACCATGTACATGCTGCACCTCGTGGCCTTTGGAACTTCAGTGAGATAAGCAGCAATCCAGTTCAGTTTCCCTCAATTCAAAGTAGAGAGCCCTTCTACTTCAAAGAATCTCTGTCACTTTTTACACCAGCCCCAAAGGACCATCCCGTCCTGTTCCACTCCACTACTGTCCAATTGACTACAACACGTGTACTGCGTTCCTTTTAAATTGACCTTTGAAATGCCACAGGCAAACTTCTTCAAATTGATTGCAACTTCTAGCACAGTTAGTGCAAGGTTTTGTGTGCTAATGCAATAAATGTTTCTAAAAGCCCAAAGTGGTTGAAAACCAGTTTTCGATTTTTTTCTCAGAAGTTGAAGTTTCAACAATTGTTTTTGCTTCAGTGCAGAACAAAATTAAATCAGGACGATCTTAATTTCTTCTGAGTCATGATCAATATCAGGGCATTCACTTAAAATATATGAGATTCAAGATTATGTCTTTGCACCGAATGAAGCAGATTATTGTTATTATTGTCAGCTCTGAAGTTTTTCCTGCCTCTGTGGCTTTGACCAGGAATACCATTCTGATCCTGTGAAAACTTTCTAAAGAAAGATTCATAAAAATATATATGTTCTGGTTAAATGTTTTGATTTTCATAAAGTGGAATTATCCAACAAAACTCCCCACCAGCTCTGATGCATCATTCTTGAATATCTGCAGGTTTTAAACTATGCGTCAACAACAAGGAAGTACTGACTGTTATTTATGTCTTTTTTTGTTGCCATAATCAACACCTTAAGCCATAAATTGTGTTGGCAGATTTTGTTTGTATGGTAATTAATTCTGGTATTTGACTCTTTGGCTTACCGGATTTAAGTTCAAAGTGACTGCTAATTATTATATGGTTATTGTTGCACATCAGCCAAGGTTCACTGTTTTCTTTAGATAAAGAAAAAACAGGGGGGAAAAAAATGTTGCTCTCTCAAAATCTCAACGGCCTTCTAAAAATATTTCAGGGGAAAGCTCCTTTCTGCATACTGACAGAGGAGAGCCTTGCATTGGGTGTTTTGAGGTTAGGAGCCATCCTGAAGGTAGGAGCAGCTTTAAGCAAGCCCCAGCCCCAAGAAACCCCGTGTCCCTCTTGTCCCCCCCGGGGTGACTAGGTGCCCCAAGCCCTGCAGGGTCACTACCCTGCTGGGATATGCTTCCTATTGCAACAGGTACGTACATTTACTCGTGGTGCTGAGTTTTCACATGCTGGATAAACTGAAACCAAGTGGACTTTTTAATGGGAATGTGCACACTCTAAGCTAGGCAGGGCAGGCATGAACCATGGTGGTTGTGGAGAATCAGAAAAAGGAAAGAGTCCCTCTCCATAGGTCAGCCAAAAATTAAGATCAAGAAGCGTCTGAGCCTAGATACAGAATGTAAAATTATCATGCTAGAAATGGAAACTATGCTATTTAGCTGCCTTTGTTATTTAAGGTCATTTGGTTTTCCCCTAAGCAATTCACCTGCTTGGTTAAGCTACAGAAAGCTGAATACCTGTAAGTGGAAACAATTCAAAGAGATGCCCTTTTTTTCCCTTTTTTTTTTACCCACTTGAGCTCTGAAATTTGTAGTTGTGGTTTCTGACACAGTCTTCCTCCAGCCTTTTTAACATAGAGCAAAATGACAATTGATTTTTAAAGGTCAGAAAATACAGTCTCCCTTATGACTAGGAAAACTAGTAGTGACTTGTGTCTTGAGTCTAGTATACACCTTTGTGTTGGTAGGCTGGTGTGAGTACCTAGAAGAAGGATACGTGGTGAAAAATGTCAAAGGTGAATTTGAAGGGAGAGAGGAAGAGGCATGTGAGAGCTTAAGTACTGGGATGAAACACCATACACAAATAGCATTTGGAGTGTTCCTTAGGTCTCAGTATTTGGGATATTTGGAGAGTATTGACAGAAGACATGCATGAAAAGGAAGGAGGGCAGAGACCAGGAGTACACAGAAATAGGAGTGGGATGCCAAAAACATGGGAATGCGAACAGTGCAAGAAGGAAAGTGTGGATGATGCAGGCTGTCACAGATTAAAATCTCTGCAGTCATCTTTGATTAGTAGCAAGCCCAGAAGTGTCCCAATATACAATAGAAGAATTTTCATTGAAGTTGGAACTTAAAGAAGGAGGACTGTTAATACACATGGCATTTTACAAAAGTGCATTTTTTTTCTGAACATAAGATGATGAAATGTATTGGGTATCTGGTGCTATGTAACAACTTCTTTCCCTGACCCACTCCCTTTTCACTGCTCATTACCCTGAGAGCTCACACAGATATAATCCCTGATGGAGGGGGTCATCCTTAACTGAGGTCATAGGTGGGGTTAATGTTTGTCACTTGTACCCTCCCACTTCTACTAGATTAGCTGCTAATCTATCGTAAATGGGGGGGTTCACTAAAAACAATAATAGCAAAACAGCAGAATCTCACAATCTGCCTGAAAGGTCTGCCATTTTCAAAAAGATGCAAGGCTAAAGATGAGAGATCTGGTAAAAATCCCCTCCATTTACTGTCCTTAAATTCAGTCATGTCTTGAAATGTCATGAAAAATCCAGCTACTTTCCTCTGCCATCCTACTTCCCAGCCAAATCCATTTTCACCTACCTCTCTGATTCATTCAATCTCACCCTAGCCTTCATTTTCTTCGCTTAAACTGGTAGTAATGTGTGTGGGCTGAATTAATGCATTGCTTCTCAAAGCGATTTCAGATGTTCATATTCATCATGCTGTAACATAATGTTTTGCAACTTAGTCCAGCAGTATTTGTCCAACTCCTTGCAACATAAACTTGCACAGCTGCACTCATTTCACTTGGAGAGAAGCTGGCAAAATGTCAGCTGCTGAATCAAGAAAATTCACTATAAATTCATAGGGTTCTGCAGTCATCTGCATAAAAGCCACATTTATTTTCACCAGATCATACACTTATATTGGTGCAATGCCATTCACAACAATTACTGTTCTATTTAACTGTGTATACAGTTGGAATTTTGGCATAAAAATATGTGCTGGAACTACATTCCTTTCAAATCTTACCTTAGCCTGCTTATGCATTTAATAGACATAAAAAGAGTGCATTTCCCTGAGGAAAGAGGAATGATAAGAAGTGATTTATGATGGTTTGTATTGCATCAGGAGATATTTCACAGTTCATTTGCCAATTCTTCACTAATTGGATTTATTTAATTTTCTTTATGAAAGTTCTGGGTTCCACAGGTATGTGATTTTTATTTTCATCCAGGTTTAAACACATTTGTTGTAAATGCTACGATTGAAAGTTAAATGTAACTTCTACCTCTAAGTTAGTACAACTGAAATACTATGTGTGCTTTCTAAAGAAAACTAATACAATTTTAAAGTTTTCAGCTTATCTGTTGGGTTTTTTTTTAACTGAAATTGTCTTTTACCTCAGCTTTAAAAAAGCCCCAAGAAGTAATCTTCACAGGTTACGGTATAAAATGCTACCAATTCTTTTCTCTAAGCAATTATTTATGCAACATTTCCAGAAGTGACAATGTTGGAGTTCTTTCAGGACACAAAGCCATTACTACACAGTAAGGAGAAATATTCCCTGTGCAATCTTTTTGGAGAGTCAGGAAATATTAGCTGTTGGGTGATATGATATCTTTATTGCAAACATAGTACTCAAGCTAATGCTTTTTGTTACTGATACAGAATGAGGTCATAGGAAACTACATAAGGGCTTCCATAAAGAACCTTGAGGAAAATGCAATCTAGTAATAAATACGTAAATGCAAATGTATTCTTGTACAACTATATATTCTGTACATGAGTTAATGTATGTTCAGTGGACTGTTGGTTTAACATGTATTCCTGTACCTACAGCAGATTCACGATTGCCAGTTCCTTCCTCTGTCCTCTCTGTGTCATACTAGCATACTGAGTTGCACAAGAATGCCCTGATATGTGCAGTCATTTGATATCCAGCCTACTTAAAAAAATTCCATAAGCGGTTGGATGATAGGACAAATGTCACAGATACAGCTTGAACCATTAACTTGTCCTTGTTAAACAAAAACACAGTGTTGGCATTTTAAGTGTTGTAAACCTTGTTTTGAGAAGATGTTGTGACAAGCCAAATTAGGTACTTTGTGGCAGTTTGGACCAAGGCCTTAAAAAACCTTTACAAATTCTAAAATTCACACAACAGCCCTTTAAGGTAGGTTGCTGGGCACTATACTTTCAATTGAGGAGCATATCCAGGTTAGCTCCTCTGTGCTGAGATGGTACTTCCAACATTTTTTGTTTGCTAATAGTGGCTTACCTCCACCAGCAAACTCAGCATTGTCATGTAAGTTGGTTGCTGTCCTCACTATTGTCAGGAGTAGAACATTGCCTAAGGGCAGAGGCATGACCTTGGCTGCAGCTCCTCCAAGTCAAGTGTAAGCCTTTGCTTATCTGTAGAAAAGATCTGCTGGAGAAGGCTTTCTCATCTTTCTAGCACAGCTGCAGGTATTCTTGATCTATGACACATTTGTCTGAAGAACATTGTTAGCTTCAACCCTTTCAACAGTAAGGTTTATTTCTAACCCAGTTACCGTTTTGTGGAACTAGGTTTGGGAAGAATCATGTATGTAAGATGGGACACCAAGACAGTTGTGGTGCTCTTGTGTCAGCTGGAGCTGAAATGTTTAATTGTGATTTGATGGTACTTGGAATAAGTTGTGATAATAAAACCCAAAACCCGTGCCGACAGCTTGTCTCTACTAAAGTTCATTGTTCTCCCAGTATCAGCAAATGGAACGGACATTAACAACTAGGATGACTGCTATTCACAGGGCTCAGCAACAGGTTACACCGATGATCAGCAGCTACTTACTTCCAACTGTAGTTCTCTCTCTATAATGGCAATGCACAAAAATGTTATTCACGCATGGGCCAAAGCCATTTGTGGAACCTTTAAAAAACTTGGGAGCAAATTCTAACGGACATTTGAGTGCCCAAGTCATACTCTGAAAAAGATAAAAATAATATTGATAGGATTTCAGTTGTTAGATGCTGCAATATTCTTCAGGTCTTTGTCTACGCATTTCCTAAATATTTTGCTGTCTGTCGTGCTTCCTAAAGAGTTGCCAATTCCATCTTCAGATTGGCTCCTAGTTTAAAAAATTCCTACATAATTTCCTTTCCCTTAAGTAATACAGAAGCAGGGGAAATAAAAACCCCAAGATGCTTCATTGTTTGAAGAGAGGGTCCGACGCAAGGCCTGCCCTGGCTTCGAGGTAATAATAATTGACTCTTCAGTGCATTAACTCAAGAGAACTTTGCTCTTTGAGTTCCTTAGCTAAATAAGATTATTATGAGATTATAGACACCCTTTATAACAATTACATTCCATGCGAATTTATTGTTGTTATTATTAACCAGTTAATTGATTTATAGAGTGTCTGTGCAGGTCACTTAGACATTGAAAAAGCACTTTGCTTTTCTCCCAAGCAATTGAAATAAACAAACTAATTTTTTAATCTTCCAAACATTTTAAAGGAGAGCTTTATCATGTTCATTTTTGAACTCTTGATCAAACCAGCTGTCACATAAGTAAACCAAAAAGGTAGTATTTTTTCCACAGAAAGTCACAGACACAGTGGACTGACTGCATGTGCGGCCAGCCGGATTGCTTCAGAGCACACAACCGAGGGAGGACAGGAGCTGCTGCTGCTGCTCCTGCTGCTGCGTGCGCGGGGAAGGCTGCGCTCAGCAGTTTGCTGGGAACGTGCTGCTTTGCTGCCTTCTTATTGCGGGGTGATGATCACCACGGGTCCACTTGCCTACAACACACCACATAGACCGTCCAGGGTATCAGGCAAATGTTACCAGCAAGAAAGAAGGTTTTAGGGGGAAAGTGAGAACCTTCTAAAGGGTTTCACGTTGCAACCATAAAAAAAAAAAAAAAAAAAAAAAAGAGGAAAAGAAGCCAGGTAGCATTTTTAATATGACACATCTTACCAAAGAGCTGGCTGCAAGCAGATCTAAGTGGGAAGCCCAAGCTTGCCCGCGGGTGTCGTTTCCCCGGGCACCGGGGGAAGCAGAGGTGTTTGCTGTCTGGCCGGCAGGAGAAGAAACCTGCCGGACCTCCTCCGGTCAGCTCGATCCCGCGGCGATTTGAAGCTGAAAAGCAGAGCAGAGCCCTCTCCCCCAGCGCCAACCAGCTAGGACAGCGGGTCTGCGGGGGGGAGGGGGGGAGCGCGACCCACCGGGCTGCGCACCCGGCGCGCCCAAACCCGCGGAGCCCGCCGGGGTCTCCTCCTCAGCCGGCNGCCCCCCTCAGCCGGCCTCGCCTCCTCAGCCGGCTCCGACCCGAGCGCGGGTGCCCCGGTTCCGCCTCAGGCACGCCCGCCTCAGCGCCCAGCCTTGGACCCCAGCGCCAGAAGCCCAAGGCCGCTTCCCTCCGAGAGCCCAGCCGGGAGGGTAGACGCCACCCCCCC
>VYZV01027205.1:0-21532 GCA_013401275.1 Pandion haliaetus | reverse complement strand
GTGGGAGGGACCCCACGGTGGAGCAGGGGACGAGTGAGGAATCTTCCCCCTGAGGAAAGGAGCGGCAGAGACGATGTGTGGCGAGCTGACTCAACCCCCATCCCCTGTTCCCCTGTGCTGCCGGGGGGAGGAGGGAGAGAGAACTGGGAATGGAGCTGAGCCGGGAAGGCGGGAGGGCTGGGGGGAGGTGTTCTGATGTTTGGTTTCCCTTCCTAATACCCCTGTGTTTTGTTTTTGATTTGATTTGTAGTAAATTCAATGGATTTTGTTTCTTCCCCAAGTTGAGCCTGTCTTTTGCCCGTGACCATCAGTGGGGAGTGATCCCTCCCAGTCCTTGTCTCGACCCACGAGCCTGCCTTTGTATTTTCTCCTCATCCCAACGTAGCCAGGCGAGGGGGTGGGGGGTGAGTGAGCGGCTTCGTGGTGCTTTGTTACCGACTGAGCTGACCTGAAACCATGACATGCCCACAACTGTATGCCAGAAAGCATGCTTCTGTAGTCCTCTTCTGTACTTGGTAGGTATTACTTCTGTGTCTTCCACTTACCTGAATAACAGCACTGGTACTTTGGAATCCTATCTCAGTTTCCCCATTTCTAATGGGATTTTTTCTCAAGAAGACTGCCTTTGTTCCCCTAAAAAAGAGAACCCTAAAACAAACAAACAAACAAACAAACAAGTGAAAAACAACCAAACCAACCAAACAACCCACCCCCCAAAAAACCATCAGGCTAAACTATGTGGGTGGATATTCCATCATAATGTTCTATCCTCTCCTACAGGAAGGACTAGGAAATTTCCAGGTCCATGACAGTTATGGCCATGGTGGTCTCCTATCGCTTCTTTATATGATACCTATTTGTCTCCTGTCTTCATTTCACTTCACAAAATACTGTACAAGCTCTGACTCTGGATAGGAGGACATTTCAACTATTGAACTGGTATTTTGTCAAGGTGCATTATTTGAGTGTAGACAAAGATATTTTGATCTCAGTTATCTGTTTAGATTAGTTGTCATGGGTGATTATTACTGGAGGATAGCATATTCTTTTTCTAAGTAGAAATATTGTGTAGATACTGTGTTTATTATGTTTCTTTAATACTTGCTACCACAGATGCCATGTGCAAAACCAATCATAGATATTTTTATAGGCAAATGACTCATTTAAGTCGCATGCACAATCTTTCTAGTGTAACAAGCTGAATAAGATAGCCTACATTTAACAAAAATGAACAGTTTTGTGTTGATCAATGCACTGTTCAATAATAAAAAAAAATAGGATAGGAGTTACTGTGAGAGATAAGGCAGGCTGGAAGCTACAGGTGAGAGTGCTATTATGTATGTTGCATTAAAATGATGTCATTAGATTGTGAGGGCAAAAGAAAAAGAGCAGAAAGTATGTACCTATTTACATTCAGTGCCTAGCAAATAAATGTATTCATTTATTATTTTCTTGATTTCTGTTTTGTTATCATAAAGAACATAAATATTTTACTATCGTCAGAGGCTTTCTGTTAACATATCTTCATTCATTGAAAGGATTTTGTCATAAACTACCGCCTGACAGATTCTATCAGTATGTCCATCAGGCATAATCTCTTACCATGAATTAGCAACATAAGATTTTTTAGACTTTGCTCTATAGAGCTTCAGGAGGATAGCTTTTACTTATGGGCAGTCTGTCCTCAGGGGGACTCATCCAGTGGCTCTATGTCTTGCGCTGTGGAGTACAGTGTATTAAAGGTTGTCACCTTTTAGAGGTGTACAAAGAACATGTATAGCAAGGCGTAGTTTTTTCCTCACTAACAAGGCATTTCCTAGACAAGAAAAACAGTCAGCATCATTCTGTTCTCTTCGATATTATGCTAAGTATTCCTTCAAACCAGGGAGCCACCTTTCTATCTGCTCCCAGTAATCCTATAAATCTTCATTTCATCTGGGCTTTTTAAAGATGGATTATGTATCTGCTAGTTGCTGCATTGTTGCTGGTCTGTACATGATTTACCCAACAGGTTTAAAAAAAACCAGTATGGTGCAGCTATCCACAGTTGCAGAGTTTGAAGTGTTTTTCTATTTTATTTACCTTTTTTTTTTTCTTTTTACTTCTCTGTTTCACAGTCTTTCATGCAGTAAAGTCTTATGATTCCAGACAAGAACAAAAGATAGGCCGTAAAACAAGGAAGGTGGTAGCTCACTCAGGCCAGTTATCTAAGTGGTTGTATAGCGTCCATAACAGAGCCTGAAACTTGTATCCTGTAGTGGTGAAAACTCATGCAGTAGAAGTGTCTGGAAAGAGAAGGCTGGTTTTGTTACTTTCTTCCTGATAATATTTAGAAAAAAGGTCTGCACTCTTCCAAAACTTTTATTAGAAATAAAGAACATAGCAAGTTCAGAAACAACACTTTTCCTTCACAGTGTGATAGATACGGCATTGAAGTCAGTGAAAGATAAATGTCTTGTAATTCACCCCCCCGCCGCCCACTCAAGTTAATTCAGTCAATTTTCAGACATTCTCTGATCTGAGGATGAGGTTATTATACTTCACATGAGTCTAAAAAAAGGGCTGTCACTTTTATCATGGAGTTAAGGGGAGCAGCAATTCATTAGTACGTAAGACATTAATCTTATTTGCAACCTTATGTTCCCTAGGATTTCAGTAAACAGAAGTACGTCTTGTTTTCATGTCTGGAATACTTGTACTGAAGAAAATGGTAATTAAGTGAAATGCTAAAGATTTTTGCTTTGAGACAAAACTATTCCTTTTGAGCACTCAATAAAGCATCTTAATTCTTCAGCCTTTCCTCAGGAACACAACATAGTTGACCTTACTAAAAAACATAACTTTCAAGGCATGTTCACTTGAATAATGCTGTTTTGTGTTTGAAAGTATGAGGATGTAAAAACAGCAGGAGGAAGTATGAAGCTTCCTTCTGTTTATTATGATTTAGAAGTAAAGATTAGAACCAGTCCAAGATAAACCTGCCACTGTAGGTGGAAACTCAGCTTGTGTATGGGTTCTTATGTCTGGAAAGACCTACCCAAAAGCAAGGATGAACTGTCTAGCTGTATTTTCCTCTTGCTGCCTGGTGTAGTGTGTGCTCTTTGTCACATGATGGAGGATCCCAATGTGCTGAAAGTCAGTAGAATCTTGTCTATATGCCCTCATCTGATACATGTTTTATGATGATAGTCAAGCGAAGTAGTACTACAGCCTACAGTGGTGTTCATGCTGTAGTGCCTAAAACACAGTACCTGTACCTGGTTGAAAGAAGCCTGGTAAAGAGCCCCATACTTTGGGAACTGCTTATCAGTTAAGAATATGATGGAAGTATAGATAAATCATCAAGCAGATTCAGTTGCTGACAAACTAAACTCTCATAACTGAAATGAATATAGTAAAATATATCCTACATATCATATGATTACTTAGATGCTAGTGGACATGGCAGAAAGTAGAGAATCCACAGATTTAACGAAAATTCAACTGAAACTTGGCTTCTGTCTTGACATTTGTTCATCTTTTTCTTCCTATCAGGACTAGCAGTATATTCAGGTACAGGTTTTCAAGAGATTAATGGAAAAAACAATATTAGCAGAAAATTATGAAGTTTGGCTGTTCACAACATTTTCTGTTTTAGAACAAAAGCAGGACAAACCTACCTATATTTTTTATTTTATAGTTGGTATAAAGCAGTGTCAGTTCAGCTAGGTCTTTCTGTCAGGTTGATGCTTTTCCATTCCAACACTTTTTTTCCAGAATCTATCCTAGCATTTACATGTATATGAAGATGCTACACTAATCCTTTTAGAATTAAGTCTACATATATATTTTTCAGTTACAAGCTTTCTCTCGCTTATGATTTATCTATGTGTAAATAATTGAACTCCCTTTACTGGGCATGAGCTGGCAACATGCGCTCGCAGCCCAGAAAGCCAACTGTATCCTGGGCTGCATCAGAAGCAGCGTGGCCAGCAGGTCGAGGGAGGTGATTATGCCCCTCTGCTCTGCTCTGGTGAGACCCCGCCTGCAGTACTGCATTCACCTCTGGGGTCTCCAGTACAAGAAAAACACGGACCTGTTAGAGCAGGTCCGGAGGAGGGATACAAAAATGATCAGAGGGATGGAACATCTCTCCTGTGAAGACAGGCTGAGAGAGTTGGGGTTGTTCAGCCTGGAGACGAGAAGGCTCCAGGGAGACCTTATTGCAGCTTTTCAATGCTTATAAGAAAGACGGGGACAGACTTCTTAGCAGGGCCTGTTGTGATAGGACAAGGGATAATGGTTTTAAACTAAAAGAGGGCAGATTCAGACTAGATGTAAAGAAGCAATTTTTTTACGGTGAGGGTGGTGAAACATTGGCACAGGTTGCCCAGAGAGAGGGTTGATGCCCCATCCCTGGAAACATTCAAGGTCAGGTTGGTCATTCATGGGGCTCTGAGCAACCTGGTCTAGTTGAAGATGTCCCTGCTCATTGCAGGGGGGTTGGACTAGGTGACTTTTAAAGGTCCCTTCCAACCCAAGCCATTCTATGATTCTACTGAAGTTTAGCTCACATATATGTGGTAGTAGAAGACAAAAAGAGGCACTACTGCACATATACTAGGTATAACACTTGATTCATACTGAATTCTTACTGGTCCCCAAAAATGAATTTTTGCACAGATATTTTTAGGAATACATGCCAAATCTTTATCCCATGTCAGAAGGGATCTGACTATATAGAGGACATTTTCCTATATAAAGCAAAGAATCCTACACTGGTATGACTTTGTACCATGTATCATGTTTAGTCTGTGTGTGTGACATTCTGGGATGTTTTTTAGTTAGCAAGAGAATTGTGTCTGGTTTCTACCCTCCTTTTTTCTTGAAACAAGCAGTCACCTTCAGTAACTAAAAGGTTTGAGTTTTGAGCTACTTCAAACAGAGCTTTAGCCAGTTGTTTTTTTCCCTTCCTTTTTCTTTCTTCACTGTGGAAAATCAGTTTAAACTAATCTCCTTGTGAACTTCCTTTTGCATGCTAACCTTTCTCATTTTCCCTGTGTATGCACTACAAAACACAAATGTGTAACTGAAAAAAACAGCTGTCTCATCATCACCTTCCTACCCCATTTTGAAACATCAAACCTATTTTCCATGTAGTACATTTTGCAGTATAAACTACTGTTCTTCCTGCTGTTATCATCGTGTACTTCACCTCTCAAATGAGATAATGAAGGTATGAGAGTTAACAAATTATTTAATCAGAAAAGCTGTAAGGACAAAAATCAAAAGCCATGTTAAAGCACATTGAATGATAGCAGTATCTGAGAACCATTTGCAAGAAAAGATTACAGTGATATAAATTAATCTCCACTTCGTTCTTCTTAAATCTGCGAAAAATAAACCATGTAAATGGATTTCAGAACAAAATTACTTCCTTTATTCAGTAAGGAACTGTGTAATGTCTTCTGCTCTCTATTGCCTAAGCCAGAAACTCCCAGACTTGATGGTGAAAATGGTGCTTTCTTAACCTTTTGTGGAACAAAGAGACAGAGTAATGTGCAAGTATCGTAACACAAGAATCCTTGCCTATTTCTTTCCCACATATTGCCTTGCTTAGTTCCTTACCATCTTCTTTCTGACTAGCACTACTGATGTTAAAAGAGCCATTCTATCATTATGTAAAACTCCACAAAGGGATTTGTATATGGAGAAACAGGTGAGTGAGAAGTGATTTCACAAGCATTCTTATAGCAAAAAGCTTCTACTTGCTTCACCATTTCATGACAAAGCTTTGGAATCCCAAATCCTTCACTGAGGATCTTCCACAGCCCCGTAAAAATCTTTAGAAAAGACTGTATCATTCATCTGTTGTCATTCTGGACACCTTATGGCAATAGGGAGTGTTTTCTCTTAAAAGCGTTTCTAATGTGTAAGTTAAAAATAATCTCATCTAGAAAATCTGAGATTACTGAATTCCTAGCACATATAAACAACATACTTGAGTTTCTGATGTTATGTACAAGAGTTGTAATCCATCATGAAACTCTTGTTTTATCAAGCTGCTGGAGCCTTTCCTCCAACATAAGACTGGCAAAATTTTGAAACCTTGCAGGGTGCACAGTAGTATTCACTTGCAGTGGAAACTAGCCAGGCATGTTTTCTTAACTTCTCTGAAATTAAGTTTGTTTTCAGTCTTAAGCAAGAGCTACTTGACATTTGTGATTTTTTTTGTCTGTGGGCAGCACTGCTAAATTTGAATACCCTAATGCTTATTTAATTTACTGCTGTAATCAGGAATACCTCCACCGTAATCCCATGCTATTCCAGTTGTACTAATTAAAATCTTGCCAGGGTGTGGAATGCAGGGGGCAGGAAGCAAGACAGTCTACCAAGGCTTGAAAAAAAGTGCTTTCCTACCCCATGACTTGGAGCAGCCTTCAGAGCTATTCCTCCTAGCCCTTAGGCTGTAATTATGTCCCTCATAACCTTCCTAATGGGCAGTGATCTTTACTGTGCCCCCAAGAAGCAGTATTGGGGAAGAACAGGAAGTCCCTATAGTATAAGGAAAAGTTCCGCATTTCAACCTACCATTGGGATTCATTAAATTATTTCTTCTTAATCTTCCTTTTCTTCTTTAACCAGTGGACCTGAACCAAGGAGAAGAACTGGTTCTGCTTTGTTTTCAGGCTTTGGTAATTCTTTACGCAATTTATCATGACACCAAAACAACAGTTTCCATATATTACTAGTAATCCATTTCTTTGCACTTCTTTATCTGTATAAGCAAAAGCCAAAACATTCCCAAAGGGAGATAATTGTTTTAATTCATTTATCATATTAAAGTGAAGGTCAAAAGGAAAAAAGTTCTAAAATTCATAGCGTGAAATGAGTTAACTCAGCATATCTTGGCATTTCTTTCTTTAACTCAGTTCTCCCCATGTTACTGGAAAACAGTTTGTTATTTTAAAAATAAAAAGTTGCTTTCACTCTCTGATAATAAATTTCAGTGAATTTTTGAAGTTAATTTTAAAGTTGGAGCAGTTGCAATGTATACCATTAATAGAAAGTAAATTCTTCCTTGTTTTCATGCCCCCAAATGCTTTTTTAATTTATACTGTAAAATCAGCCGGATTTTTAGACCTCAAGCAATCTATTTAGTCAAAACTACCTTAGCGACCAGAAAATTACTGCTAATTCTACTTACAGTTATTGCTGACCCTTTAACATATAACTGGAAGAGGTTATGACAGAAACATAGTATTTTTATTCTTTTGTATACAGAGTAGCTCTAGTATGTAACACCCTTCAGCTGTGCTTCTTTATGTTTGTATTCAGTATGGAATATCATGTACTGACAGCATCCTAAACACAGAACACAGAAAACTCATAGTAACCCTTAACTGAGTTCAGTCTATGAGGAACATTAACTTGAGGAAGATTGTCTTTCAAACTTAATTCTAATACCTTTGCATAGGAAATGAAGCAGTTTTATGATACTTTTGCTGTCCTGTTTTATATCCTCTACTATACTTCAAGGTGTTTCTAATGTGTACTTTGCTCTCATTTTGAAATATTATTTTTGACTGTTCCCATTTTTCTTTCAGTGCCATTCAGTTCCATAAGGGCCAAACGCTACCACACTTGCACAGCAGTGGGACTGCTCCTTCAAAAAAGAACTATTTGGCATAATTATGATAAACTGTACCTGACTGTTTAAACTTCATTATGTTCTAAGTACTTACAGAGGTAATAGTTGCTTACTCACACACTTCTTTGAATTTGGCTTGGGGCTATCTTGTTATGTTATGACCTATCAACTGGGAACCTTGACCTGTATGTTGGTTGCATTTTTAATTGCTAACATATTTTGTTAATTGTTCACCTACAGAGAGCAGCGACCTAAAATCTCCTGTTTAATGAGCTCATTACAATGCTGTACACTTTGTAAATGGTGATCATTACATATGTGACAAATAAAGAAAGCTTTCTGGAGCTGGATAAAACCAAACTCAAACCAGTTCATCTAAACAAGTTAAATATGAAGGACTTTGTGCCTTGCTTGGGAAAAATATGTCCAAGATTAAGTATGAATAGTACTAATAGTCATGTTCATGTAGTATATTTTAAGACAATACCCAGGGACCTATATAAAAAATGGCTTTTATTGCGTGTTACATAATACATGTATAGTATATCTCTGAGTTTCTTCAGATTTAAAATATCTCTGAGATACAAAATATCACTGAGTTTTTTCAATAAAACTTTCAATTTTTGCTAAGTTGATAGAAGCATAAGGTACTGATTAATAAAATAATTCAAGATATTGTTTAGAAGAAATTAGTAAAAGCTTTTCCTTTAAGGGTTTTGTACCACTTGTATATAAACAATACAAAATGGCAAAATCAATTCATAAGACTTGCAAAATACCATTGTTGCAAGGTCCACAGAACAGATTCTAAAGGACTATAAAATATGCTATCAGTCTCCTGACCATGAAAAAAAAAACCAAGCACACTTTGTTGATAAAGATTAGAAAGGCAAATACAAGTAATAATGATCAGCTTCAGCCATATCAAGTCTGCTCAAACACTTCCTGGACAGACTAGAAAAGCAGTTCCCTAATGCTTTGAATCCTTGCTTCAACTGAACTACTCGTAGAACAAATGGAAGATTTTTTTTTTTTTTTTTTCCCCTTGGTTTAGGCCTAAATTCATCTGCTAATAATACAGGAGGTAGAACAGTTACCAAGTGGGTAAGGAAAGGACAAGATGAAGTGTGAAACTGTAAGAAGGTTATTTGTGGAAGTCACAAGAGTTTAGTTTTTGGACTGGTCTTTATGCAGGGTTTTGTTTTGTTTTTTTTTTTTAATTACCACTGCAAAAAGAGGTGAGGTATCCTACTGAAGGTTTCTGATGACACATTACCCTAGGCATTATCAGTATTCATGTAGATCTGGCTATTGTACTATAAAAACCATGTAATCTTCAGGACTAGGGGAAGGCTGAAATACAGTAATACCAATGGCAGTTTCACTCGGAGACTAATGACGAGAATTTCTACATGAGGTTGTGAATGAGAAGAGAGGTACACATCTGTATGAAGTGAATACAGGATAACTGTGAGTCACCAGTGTGATAATGAATCCAGGATGTAGCTGAACTATAGATTGTGATAGGAAATTATTAATGCTGTTGGACCTGCTTCTGCTGTGACTCATGCAGAATGCAGTCTGTATTTCTGATGACTCTGAGTCCACAAAGGTGAACTCAGATTGAAACAGCCAGAGCGAGCCGAAGTGAAGACTGAAAATAAGTGGTTTACTTTAACAAACCAAAGACAAGCAACAAAAAGAGAAGATGTTTCTCTCTGTGCTTATAGAATAGGAAATGGAGGATTTCACATTAGGGGAAAAGAACTTTTTAAGAAAATTGGTATCACTGTCACAAAGGAAAATGGATATAAAATAGCTGTGAACATGCTTAGGCTAGAAATCAGAATGAAGTCTCTAACTATGCGACGAGGGCTGCTGGTGTGCCTTCACATAGGCTTAGCTGGAGCAAAGCTCCTCTGAGGTGAGGATCATTAAATGTGGTGGTGGGATGACAGAGGGCCTGGCTACACAACCAAATAGCTCTTCTAGTTCTTACAATCATAATTAAAATTCCTAGATCCTCTGTGCAGGCTACTTAAGCAACTGTAATTAGTTGGAAGGCATGCCTACGGCTATGCAGGCAAGAAATGCTGTATTTGGTAATGTGGCAAGGGTAGAAAACTATGTAGTCAAGTCATGAAGGAGATCTTAAAAAGATCCAGTACAACTGAAGTCAATGCACAGGGATGCAAAACTGGCACATCATGTGAAAATAGTAAGAGTTACAAGGATAGAACTGAAAATGAAAGACATATGAGTATAAAGAAATCAAGTATAGCAAGTGCAGGAAGTTTATTAGGGAACTAGTAGGTGGGCAGGACTGTTGAGAAGTAAAGGGAGCCATAACAAAAGATAAGAGAAATATAAATACAGGAAACTTCATTACGCAGGAAATTGTATCAAAACCCTTCTCTCAGTAGAAGAGTGGAATAAGTAGACTGGACTTATCAGAAGAGTGTGCTCTTGAACAAATATATGAGAAAGCAATTAACACCAAATACTTAAGGACAAGTAGCAAAACGTCTGGAGAAATTTGAGATTAAAACTGTAGAAGTATAAAGAAAGTTGCCCATCAAACAGGAGACAAGGTGACTGAAGACTGGAAGAGAGCTACCCTTCCTTTAAAAAAAAAAAAAAAAAAAAAAGAAGAAAAAAGAAAAAAAAAATAAAAAGGAGAAACACTAATGGTCATTATTATTAAGTAATTTTGTAAACAATTGCAACAGCAAAGTTTCTTAAGGGGTTTGTACTGTCCATTGTTTAACAAACATTCACTATTAGTCCAGGCTAGGTGCTGTGCAGAATGAAACTGCTGTACATTGCCCTCGGCATCATGAGAGGACCACAGCAAATGCTACCGGCAGCCAATAAAGATCAGGGATTATATGAGACTGTTAGTAAACCAAGAGTTAGAAGTAATTTTAAAACAGTGATTGTTCAGCTTCTTTTTAGATGTTGGGGAGCCCAGGGTATCTGCATCTCCTACATATACAGCTTAATGAGAAAAAATTGTCAAACACTAAGAATCTAAAATAACCTTTTAAAGGAGTTTGCAGATAAAAAACAAGGGGGAAAAGGAGAGAAAATACACAGTTCTCTCTGCTCCAGCATCTACACAGGTTTCCTACACCATGAATGCTGCAATCTCTGCCCAGGGGCTTGCGCAGGCCGTGTAATGCATTTCTACAGCACTGCTGCTGCTTTCTTGGTGTGGCAGATGTGGCTGGTTAGTCTGAGCTGTGGTCCACTAACTGGCTGCAGCTAATGTGTGGAGATATGGAGCAAGAGAGCAACCAGGGATGCATGCTTTTTAGGGATGGTGGAAGCAAAATGACCCCTTCTTGAAAATGTATGCTCCATATTATATTTTAGACAGTGTGGCCATTCCCTAGTCAGGTAGACTGACATAATAGGAATGGATTGGGACTTTTCAGAGGCTTTTGGACTACATTATTGCCCAGCTACACTTGATCAATATAGTTCACAAACTGGTATTTGATTATACTTCGAGCTATTTATTATACAGGCAAGGTAAAGCAGATTTTTCCATGTGTGCTATTGGAATATATTTCATATTTATAATTTTTTTAAAGTAATAACATGTATCTGCAGGAAACACTACTGAAAAAAAACCTGCAAAAAGGGTAGAACTAAACAGTGTTAAAATAGAATTACCCCTCTATAATGCTAAGGAGGACATGAACAGGTAGATAAGATAAGAAATGAAGATTTTTGTGCTTGCCAGTCAGAGTCCAACTGCTGGAAGGTGTTTAGAAGAAATATTTCCCTTTAGGCAGAATATTCTTTTGTGGAATTTATTCATGTCTTCTCTTAAGCAGCTTCTGTGTTGTGCCATTACAGGAACCAGATTATATACTGCCTTGGAGATACTATTATTTACATTGCTGTAAAGTTAATGTAAAGAATCATGAAGTAAAGTTTGCAGCATTTTGCTCTCACTTTGGTCAATGGCAAGGGTTACAGTTACAGAGAATCAAGTATTGCATCTCAAATTAGAAGCACTCATGGCTTGATTTAATATGATAACTTCATATTTATAGGTGAAAATAAAAAGTAAAAACTGAAAAATAGACTAATAGCATACTATCAGTACATATTTGACCCACTAGCAAAAATGCACATTGCAGACCCCACACCTGTCACTAGCAGTAGGAGGAGGAGTTGAGAAATGTTTGCAAATTCGTATCTGTGCTTTCATGGGAACTATGGAAATTATAAGTCTGAAAGAAGAGCTTGAAGATCTTTTAATAATATAAATTATTTTGTGATTCCTTAGATTTTATCCAAAGATACATGGAAAAGAAACTTCAGCAGAGAATTACTAGCATTATTATAAGTCAGTTCTTGATTTTTCCGGATGACATGTTGCATACTGTGCACATGCAGTAGGTTTTGTGATTAACTGGGATAGTGATAATAGCTGAAAAAAATATTTCAGTGTTTTCAGGGCCTTGGCTTTACACTAACAAAGTTAATGGAAATGTCATTAGTCACTTGGGATAGCGTTGAAATGACCACATAGATCTTGAAATTTAACAGTATATTAAATAGGTAGTTTCAGATTTTTATTTTTGCAGTGCTGTATTTTCAAAAGGTGGCAAATCTGTCTTGAACTGTTCATTTCAGCTGGAAACAAAGCACAAAATTCTAGAACTAAGTCATTGAAATGTTTCACTTGGTAAGCAAAAATCAGTATTCGTTAAAAACAGGTGCCGTTAGAGATAATTTGGAAAGAAATATGGGAAAACCCTACTTCAGAAAACTTTTTTGTGTGTGCCTACAAATATTAAGTGACTTCAGCATGAATTGTACATTATCGCTTCTTTACTATTCTTTTATTTATTATTCTTGCTATTTAACCAGTCCTTTTTGTCCTTATTTCATTCAGTGAATGAGAGAAAGGTTATTCTGTTGAATCACTTCTTGCGAAGCAGTCTCAGATGGCCTTAGAAAGTAACAGGTAGTTCACTGAATGCTGTAAATTCCACTGAAGGAATCTAAGTTACTGCATTTTTAAAAGGTGATAAAAAATAACTTGCTTCTTAAAGTGTATTTCTTTCTTTGAGTCAAAAGAAACTGGTTCCAGCCATCAAATCATAGATAGGTAATTTGTTTTGTCTTTCTCATCAGATATGTTAAATGTCACAGTCCCTTTTCTTGGATCTCAAAGGAAGTGGCAGAAAAAAAATTCACAGGAAGTTTATACTATATAATTGTTTCTTAACTTTGTAGAAAGTTTCTAATTTAGCAGTGCTCAGCTTGAATTTAAACACAGTTTACCCACTAGTCAGTCCAACCCACCTTCAAGCCAGGTTTAACATGTACTGGATAGAAGGCATATGTTTAACTTTTTCACTAATACTGTGCCTAGACTTATGTAGATGAATTCTAAATGATAAATGTTAAAATTTATAGATCACAAGATTGCCCTGTGCACTTTTTTTTTCTTTTATGCCATGGTCTGTCTACAATTTTTTTTTCTTTGCTCTTTCCCTCGCCTCATTAAAATATTTTCATATGCTTTTCATTATTAACAGCAGTGAAAATAGGCTTAATTTCATCTCTGGGTCCCTCACAGAGTAATTTATCTGAGCAGCACTGCATGCTATCCTTACTGATATTTGTAATTTCTTTCATAACAGAATCAAACTAAACTCCTTGTCCATTATTGCTGGATTGTATTTTACTCTTCGGTCAGGTGAAATGCTGACATGCTAGACATTTAGATGTAATTAAAGCTTCCCATTCTTCTGCTTTGTCATGGGGACATAATTCATTTTGTGGACTATTCCTGGATCTCTGCTAAGCAAGTAAAGGCAAACTTTATGAAAAAAATATACTGTCATTAGGACAGTTTGTAACACACAGAATGTATTAGGGACATAACTTCAGGATAATTAATTTTTTAAAAAAATTAAGGAGTGAATTTGAAATCAATCTATCTCTATCAATTTCTATAAATGTAATAACTCCTCATAATTCGCAATCTTGATTGAATACATTTTATGAACATAGCCAGAAAAAAAAAACAAACCAATCACTGTAAGTGCAAATATGAACTCAAACATCAATCTATTTTCCAATTACATCTTAGTCTAAAGCTATTTCATTGAATTTCATCAGTTGTGGTATTTTCCTTGTACATATTTCTATATTTATAGACACTAGGATTCTGCTAATCATATTGCATACTATCTGCCTGCAGAGTTAGCTCGGCAGTTACCTTAAAATACATGTCTACTGTTCAGATTTTTCTGGGGCCAAATGTAAAAAAGAGAAGAAACTTCTCCAGAGCCCCATTTCATGCAATAAGTTTCCTGTCCACAGCCTGCATTCCTAAACTAACAGAGTAGAAGAATTTATTGCTGATAGTATTAAAATCTGGTATAGATAATCAGTCGATTAGAGTTAAAGGGAGCACAGGCAGATACGATGTAGCTGATTCACTAGGAACATGCCACTTCTAGGAGGAGGCAGTGTTATAACCAAAATCAGGTTGGCTTCCCAGAACTCACTGGGGGAAACTGGTTTTGGTTGTAAAGATGAGAATTCTACAGAACATGAATTTTTAGCTGGACATCGTTTTTTTCTAAATGTCTAGTTCTGAAAAGTTTTTACAGGTTTATTTTAAATTTTTAACTTCTTGTAGTTATGGCTTATCTGCAAACATAGGAGTAGGAAAAACAGACTTGGGTTAGTAAGACTAGCTCAGCAACATTCATTTTCAGGGATAAGGAGATAATCCCTACTCTGTGAGGTGATAAATTAGTTGATAATTCACTGACTGGAAATTCAAGGAATCAAGAATGACCAGTAGGAAAGACTTTTGAGAAGTTAAATGCTACAATTTATATACATGGAATAGTAGCCAATTTGTTTTTTCTTCATTTAATTTATTCTTCTTCTTTTTTTTTTNATTTTTTTTTTTTTTTTTTTTAATAATGCAAATCCAAGGGATTTTATTATAAAGAGAAGAAACTAACTGGGAGAAACCACAGTGGTTTTTTTCTGTGAAGTGTTACTCAGCTATTGATTGTATGGCACAGATGATACAGAAAACTGGCATGGTCTAGCCAACTTCACTGAATGCAGTTTGTTTTCGCGTGCGATTGCTGTTGTGTTAATCCCACCCTGAAACTATGTTCTAACATGGCTTACTTTTCAAGTCTTGTCTACAAACACTTAGGAACATCTACATTCCTCGTATGGTATAGGCTCGTTGTTGGTATAGGCAGACTGTTGTCATTTTTCCTTTTGTGTCTTCTATTCTGACAAGACCATGGAGGTTATACAACTAGTAGGAACGATCTTATTGTGGGGCTACTATAATGATGGGTGAAGCTTCTAACATAGCCTGTCTAGATGCAGCCAAGACGAAGACAGACAGGTCAGGAATGGGGCCCTTAAATCACTCTAAAAGGTAACTAGTAAATGTTTGACTAGGACAAATACTTGGCTGGGAGGAATGGTCTTTCAGTAAAGTAACCTGGTCTAAGATCTCTGCATAGTCACAGGAAAGATTCTTCCACTATACCTTAAGAGGCTGGAATTCTTAATGATGGCTTCTTGTCCAGACGAGTTTTGAGCTAATTTTCATTAGCATTGTAAAAGCTCCAACACAGTTCTAGGCTGATGATCAAACCAGGAGAAACTTGGTGGCTTTTAGTGGAATTGTCTTCCTAAAGTGAAACTCACATTTTCAGCACAAAGCTATATAAGTAAAATCCCATTTATTGGGTCAGCATCACGAAGTGCCAGGGTTCAGACCATCTGGGACACATCAGTATTTAAGATAAACTGAAGGAAAAGCTCACAGAAACCCCAAGGAAGTCACTTAGCACACCTGTGCTTCCTTATTATCAAACACCTTTGCCACTTCCTCCATTTTCATGTTCCATTTTTCTTTGTAGACTTGACTTCTCTCTGTTTTTCTCTCTGCTTTTTTCTTCTTTTATCTGATACCTAACAAGTGCACTATAAGTATATGTTGCCACATATATTTGCAGTCTTACTTGTGTTTCTGTCATCTTGAACAGTCTCTTTTTTCCATCTTGGTCTCTCCGTCTTTCTGTCTCTTTAGATTCACTCAAGGCACTATGTAATTTTCTCTCCCTCTAATTATTGGCTAGTTTAATAGTCTTACCACACCATACTGTTACATATTTCTCTATAATACGTATCATATACTGTTCATCTTTATTAATAGATTTGACATACTACTGTAAGATACAGATTTTATGACACTGTTCATACAAAAGAAAGTAGCCTGTTGCAGAACCATTTCCCACAAATATATCTGTATAAGAAGGCGGCACCTCTAAAGCCCCCATTTATCCAGAAAGCCTCTGAATTAACTGAAACCCTTACTAGGGAGATTTTGAGGAAAAGGCCCAAAAAGAATCTCCCATTATACCAGCTCTGTTCTGCTCCTGCTGCAGGCTATATTGTCATGTGATAATCTTCACAAATTTAAAAAGTTGTCTTGAAATTAGTTCTTCTTTCAGCATTCTTCTCCCATCCTCCAATAAACCTGCTAGTACACTGATCATTTTTAAAGACAAATGTTGGGAGGTCAAATGTGTATTTTTAGATACAGAAATAAACCATAAAGCCATACATTTCCAGCACTTCTACCATTTCTTTTCAGTCTTGCACTTACTGCTTTGCACAGAACACCACCTTTCCCTAAACAGAGCTTTTACAGGGAAGAAAATCCAATAAAGGAAGTAAATGCCACGGAATATTGGTTTCATATAAGTTGAAATATGCTGGATAAAATCTGAAAATCAACTATTTTACTGTATTTTGTAAGTGGCTGGGTTCTGACACTGTCTGTATCCCATGCACTCCATGCATGCTTTTGGGTCTAATAACAATGAAAGCAGGAAGTTTGTGGGGAGTCAAAATTGCCAGCTAACAACAGTTGTTGCTCAAATTGTTTCTCTTGTCCAATTCTAACAAACTGTTTTTCTTTTTCCTTGCAGTTTTCCACTTGTCCCACAAAGTCACTCGGGTGGTTCCAGAGAGTGCTCTGCTGATTGTTCTTGGTCTCTTCCTTGGTGGCATCGTATGGGCAGCAGATCATATTGCTTCCTTCGCCCTTACACCAACCGTATTTTTCTTCTATCTGCTGCCCCCCATTGTTTTGGATGCTGGATATTTTATGCCAAATAGATTGTTCTTTGGAAATCTTGGTTCCATCCTGTTGTATGCTGTCATTGGGACAGTCTGGAATGCTGCCACAACTGGTTTATCTCTCTATGGTGTCTATCAGACAGGAATAATGGGTAAGTTTTATCTGTGAAGTGAATGCTGCTGTATGCCAGCTGTTAGATGGGTGATACTTTATAACCTAACAACTCTTTTCAGGAGAAAAATCCAGTTTTAACGGGAGCAATTTGTAATATTTTGTCCAAATTTAAGAATGATCTGAGAAATCTTCCCTGAAGCAAGCACAAAAGGGACTTGAACCTGTATCTCTCCTATTTCCCTGCTCTAAATGTGCGCGTACACTCTCGGGATAAAGCCCAGGACTCATCCTGCTAATGGACATCGGGACACAAATGCACTCTGAAGGGCTTGTTTCCTTCTGCTGTGATAGAAACCTTCAAAGTTACTCTGAAATGGAACTGTCTTCCTTCAGTCAGTTTTAATATTAAGCAAGCAATGGTTGCTGAGTCGGTATGTATGCATGACACATCTCCCTTTTGTCTTCTGAGGCTGGAAATTGTAACTGAAGACTTACAGAGCCAAGAAGCACACGTAAGATGCACACTGTCTTAATTATACTACAATATAAGGGCATGGGGCTGCTAGAAGAGGGACATAACAGCAATTCTTAAATCTCCTCAGCAGGCGTGGCATGCACGTCAGCCATGTTCCACCACCTGAAGAACAGTAATTCACACTGTGTGTGGATTGCATTGTTTTGAAACAGGCGCCCTATCTATGCTTTTTTAAGTCTCTTTACTGAAGGAGCTCAAGAGCTCTTCTAGGACAAAATTATCGTAGGTTAATGAGTTCTAGAAAGTACTTACAGGGCACATGAGTGCTGCTGAGAGCAGTACAGACACAGCGTGCTGCTGCTGCGCCTGTGCACACTGCCCATCAGTTCTTGGCACCCAGTGCTGGGATCCAGGACTGAGCGAGTGGCTTCAAGACCATGAGGGGTACGTGGTGGTGTCCGAAAGGCTCAACAGCTAGTCGTGGGGCTGATCTTTAACCACAGTGGTACACAATCGGCTCAGAGCAATTTACCACAGACTTCCTCTTCAGTCCAGATAAAAAGAGTGCCTCAAATGGCAGAAGTTGCAGAGAACATTTTTGTGACGAAGAATTAAACTATCAGCTGATTATTACAGAAGATAACACGGTAGAGTCTTCCAGCCTCAAAAAATGTTCCCATTGTCCAGCATGGGGAAGTAGGAGAATTTGGGGCAGGGTTCTTTGAAACTGAGCATAAGAGTGGGGTATCTGTTCCATCCATTTTAAGGGAAATCTGTGTTGTCATTATTTGAAAATCCCAGTCTGGAAGAACTAGACTACAGACTTGTTCATGCGACTCAACTTACATAACTACAGATGGTTGTAATATAAACATCTATGATAGATTTAGCTTACATTTTAGATATTTACCTTGCTATAACTCACATTTTATAAGTAACAATTTTTCTTTAGAAGATATAAAGGTGACAGCTCAGATGCAGATACTATTGACTTTTATAGGTAGGTAAGATGTTTTCTGTGCTTTCAGCCTGTAGGCACAATATATTGCATCCACAATTTCACATTTATAGTTAAACACAGGTCTTCAGGAACAAAAAAGATGACAAAGGGATGTTGCTGTTGCAACAGGTTGGACGAGGATTTCTTTCTTTAAATATCCAAGCTGCTTGGAACAATTTAAAAAATATGACCAAAAATATTTTATTATCATGCTGTTCTGGGAAATCTAATAAATGATAATTACTTTTAAAAATATGTTGATAAAACTCATTAAAGGAAAAGCATTTACCTCTTTATGACATGTGAAATGGAAAAGTTAAGTGTTTTTCCCCAAAAATTTTATTTTAAGTGAAAAATCCATTTATCTCTTGCTCTCCTCCTGATCCATAGACAATTCTTGACTAACTGTGAAAGCTGGATTTGATGGCTGCATGTTCTGCTTCATCATTATGCAAATCTTTCAGTGACAGTATATACTAGAACTCTGAGCTTACAGTTAAACAGGAGAATCAGCCCCTACCACAGGTTACAACTAAAGCTCTACAAGCTAAAAATAGGGATATTAACAAAGGCAAATAAAAAACTGACATGCCTGATGAATTTAAATGTTTAGAATGAGCATTAATTGGTATACTCTGGGGACCTGTCTTTACCACCAAGACATATTATAACCTCCTAGAGTTCTAATTTCAGCTATGGAAAAGGCCAGAGACGTCTGTCCCTGATTCAAACTATGTCATTCTCCAGCAGAGCTAAATAGGACTTTAAAATATCTACATGACACATACTTACTAATCCACTAAACACATTGTGTTGACCTCCAAGATGTCAGCAAGATCTGAGTGCTGCACTTTGTGAAAAGCCTTGCTGTTGTTACTTACTCGCTGAAGATAGGAGAATGTTGAGTGACTCAAGTTCTGGAAGAGTTCATAGCAGCCTCTGATGGAAGTTCTATGGCATATTTTTGTTTCTACCCCACTTTTTCTACAACTGGAGTGAATAATGCTAAATGTAGTATCATTACATCATTAAAAATGTAGGAATGTGTATCCACTACAGACTAAGATGAACTAAAACCAAATTTTTCCAACTTTACCATTGAATGGGCCTGGAGTACTGTCCATCAGTATGAAAGTGCATAACCCAAACTGGATTACATAGATTTCCTACATAAATAAACATAAAAGCAGCTCTTTGTTTGCATTCAGTATCCCTCTGGATATTATAATATGCAGAAGAAAAAGAGAGAAGGTGATAATAACAAAGATCAGCACCTTAACTATTAACCAACAGCCATACCAATCTGCTTTCACAGAATAGGAAGAAGTGTCTAATCCTAACTCTTCCTAGCTGATTGCACCTAGCTGTTCACTGTCTGCTGGAGAACTAACACATGCAGCACTTCTCTGGAATAATTGTGGTTGTGACTAATGCTTAGAAAAATTTTTCCTGTACAATCTAGGTTGTAGTGACAACATGCTGAGTATGTGTAGAAGTCTTAAACTGAGCCCAGTGAACTTACCTTGCTCAGGTGTCACTGCTGGCAGCTAGTCGGTCCAGACTCTGCTGAATTGGAGGAAGCAATGGTCATGTATCACTTTGAAATAACTTGCATTATTAGTCTAAATAAAAGTCTGATTCAGAAACCCCATGCCTCTTGACACTGCTTTGTAGGAATTAAAGATGTGTCCTAACCTTTCCATAAATATTTGCTCACTAGCTTTGCAAGTCTTCAAAGAATGTACCAATGATTATAATTGGTAACATATAAAAAAGATAAGCAATCTCAGTGAGCCAATTTATTTTAAAAGCTTACTTTCTATTGTACCCTGATATCTGATAGTTATTGTCATTGGGCTTGTTCCTTCCTTAAGCATGGCAGAGAAGAACAACATTTGATGGAACCATTACTTAGATTCAGGTTCAAGGCTGTTCTCAGCATTTTTGGCACAGACTTTAGCTCACTGCTTCAAGCCCCCTCTCACACTAAAATGGATAGATTCAGTCCTCATTCACAGCCCAATATGTCCTAGAGTGAGCAAGACTATTTCTCTTTTTGGAAATACAAACTAGTTATATGTCTGTGCAAACTATGAATTTCTGTTTTCAGGGCCTTACCAAGGTCCCTATAAACTGTACGGAAAACATTGTATGTAGATGCTCTGGTTGGCAGACAGCAGCTAAGAGAATATGTACTTCTGCAGCTCCCCCAGGTTATTGGCCGTTGTCGCGTACAATAGGGTGTTGTCTGCTCCTGTCTCTGGGTGCCCATGTAAGTGTCCTTCACTTGAGTAAATATGCCCATGCCATTTTGTATGAACAACATTTGGAATCTAGCTTCTGTTTCAAATACCCTCCAAGAACTAAACATTCTGGATTTGAAAAATTATCTCATAAGAGGAGTTCTTGCTAGAGGAGTGGCCATGTTGTTCTGGAAGTACCTTACAGGCAATATTGATCCTTTGGCTATAGCTACTGACTGTCATCGTCTGACTTACGCTTCCAAATCATTTAATCAGATGGATTTCTCCCTCACCTATAGAAATAATGCCTGATAAACTGTCTATTAATTTTGGGCATGGGCCTCTGCGCTGTGTTCTAGTGAATGAACTTTCAACATATTCCTTCTTTCCTCTTTCGCATATAATTTTGGGCTTCATCACCTCTTAATAAACCTTGCTTCCTCCTCCATCCATTGATGAACACGAAGGGAATTTTCCTGTTCTCTACCCTTTCAAAATCTGTTCCCCAGAAAAAAAAGACTGCGATACCACTCTTAGATTGCATGAAGAGGGTAAATTTTGCAAGATATTTAGGAAGCTGAGCAAAGCAATCTTTGTGGCTCTCCCTGTTCTGTTACTTTTAAAATTACAGTGATGCTGGTCTCAGCCTGTTTGCATAACTGAACAAAATAATCTTAATAACTAAAAGAAGATTAAAAAAAATTAAATAAAGACTGGGTTACTTTGTCACCAGAGTTTTGTAGTTCCAAAACTTTTGAAATCATTGCCAACATTCCTAAGGCACTACAACACAAACATGTTGAGGTACATTTTAGTCTTTCACCTATTTTTACGGTCCCCTTGTGGACAATTTAACAGTGGCCTCATGAATCATAACTTGGGAACAAGTGGCTTAACTGCACCTATCAAT
>VYZV01027204.1:1075-23557 GCA_013401275.1 Pandion haliaetus | reverse complement strand
CCAAAAAAAAAAAAAAAAGGCTGCCTCCAACAGAAAAGAGAAAATAGCATATTTACATCAGATAACAATGTGTTTCTGAAGTTCATAGTAAATTTGAGGCTGTGGAGGGGGGAGCCCAGGGGAAAACTTGTTACTTTATGTCCTTCCTGAAGCATAAAATTCAACAAAAATTCAATAGTGCTGTCAAATGCCAAATAGGCAGGTCGATATGTTAAACAGGAAGTAGTGACACTTCTAAAGAAATAGGCCAAAGCTTACAGCAAGCCTGAAATATAAACTCTAATGAATTCACACCTTCATTCTTAGTCCAGATGTGGAATAGCATTCTGACCAAGTAATGTATACTGCAGAATTTACAGCCCTCTCTGATGCCATATTCGAGCATGCACTTTCACACTGCAGTTCTTCCACTCTGTTGCAATGCTTGTTATGTTCATTTCATACTTTTTAGAGATGAAAAGCTAAAACCCTCTCTGACCGTACATCAAGTATGTGAACAGGCAAGACAATCAAGTTTCCTGAATTTTTGCAGTCAGATAAATACATTACCAACTCTACCTGTTCTTTCTGCTAAACCACATATGAAATATGTCCTTGTTTTATACGACATTCTTAAATTAACCTGTTCTGGCCCAAACCTGGAACTCACTAAACATCCATGACCCTTTCAGATTTCCTTTTGTTCGCGAGGAATTTAGTAGTTCTGAATAATTTGGGGTCTACAAACTTAATTGAGCACTTGAAGTACAATGAAATCTGCAAGACGAAGGTAAGAATCCTTTTTTTCTCATCCCAGGCCTATATTTTATTTATATGGTTAGCTCTATAAGGCAAGTGGTGCTTCTTACAGTGTTTATACAGCAATGAGTATAGTGCTGTGGATTGAAATAGAAATAAACAAGTATTCCAAAGCCCTGTAACATAAAACGAGGCCCTCCTGTATTCTTTTAAATGACCTTCCCAGACCAGTGCACTACTGATCCATGATGTATATAAACAATATCAGAAACAGGTCCATCCCCATCTCAAAGCCTCAAGATAGGGCAGCAATCATCTGTATGAGACCCCTTTAAAGGTAGGCATGGCATGAACACATGGAATTGTGTTCTTGGCTAAGTATTACTCCTTAGCTCTGCAGCTGTTGTTTGCAGTAAAATGAAAACTATATGACCCCTTCTTCTGTGTGCCATGCAGGAGGTTCATTTTTCAAATGTATAATATGTTGCACTAGTGCCTTTCTTGAAAGGATGCTGCTAGACTGGATTGTTTCATCCCAAACATTTGCTACACTAATAGGCCTCATAATACACCGTGTGTATAGTGCATTGATGCAGATTAACAATATAAAAAGTTAAGCTGTGTTTTATATTAGCATTATTCTTAATGCTAATGTAATGTCGAACCACTAAGGCAACATTGTTAGAGTGTTAGTACTGTAGATTGTAATGACAAAAGGAATTAGATGGGTTTTCTATGTTAAATCAATCATTAAGTGGTGGTATAATTATTTGCTGTTAGTAAAGCTCGTTTTCCCCCCTATTGTAAAATTGACAGTGTACGAAAGTAATTGCACTGTTTTCATTTCAGCAGGGCTCCTTAAGATTAGAGTTTGGGAGGAAAGATGTGGCACTCCTAATCCTTTTGACATTTCAGGAGGAATGCATGAGTAATATTGCATAGCCATGTAATTAATCAGCCTGGGTATTTGTGGCCTACAAAGCATGTATTTCTACTTGCATTAGGATGGGAAGGGTGAATGGTGGGTTGGAGAGTTTCTATGTTCTGCCCTTCCACTGTTTTAATTACAGTGGGACACTGTCTCAAATATTTCCTTTGTCAACATTGTGTGTGCCTTGCATGCTAAGATCATGGCTAGAGGACTCTCAAATGAAATATTTTAAACTGGAATAGAGGAGCTTGATTGTTAATAAACCTAGGTTTTATCCTTGATATATCAGCCATCACGAAGAGTTTATGGAAACTAGATTTGGGGGTTCTGTCATGATGTTTGAATTTTTTCTGCTTTGTGGCAGCTAGATTTAGTAATAACAGAAGCCTGACAGTAGACAAATTCTGTGGTTTCTTTGGTGTTGGATGTTTTGTTTCTTTCTTTTGAGGTAAGGTAAGACTAGCTTTTTTAAGGTGACACAAGGACATGAACATGTCCATCCCTCCCTTCCTTCCTTCTTTCCTTCCCCCTTACTTCTTTCCTCTTTGCCTCTCTCTCTCCCTGCTCCTTCCCATCATCCCCTTCTCCCTCCTTCCTCCCTCCTTCCCTCCTTCCTCCCTTCTTTCTTCTTCCCTTCCTCCCTTCTCTTTCATCTCAATTTGCAATGAAAGTAAAATCCAAAGCTTTAGCTTCTCTTACAAAATAATGAGTATGTTTGCTCTCCAGAACAGAAACTGGACCTATTTAAATCACATCTTAGAATACTACCAACCCTCCTTGTAATGGTAGCAGCTAGCAGCACACAATCTTTTTTATGAAGTGGCACACAACAGTTTTCTAGAACAATGATAAGATACAAGAGGAAGTTGGGAATTAATGAAAACCTGTGTTCACCAAAATGGGAATAAAACAGTAACTCAGAGGGAAACAAAAACCAAAAAAGCTTATGTTATTGCCTCTGCTTTGAAGAGACTTGGCACCAGGTGTGCTTTTTAAAATATATAAGGCACCATTCTGCAGAGAGGTGTTGCCTGCTGTTGAGAGAAAGCATTGATAACCACCCAGAGGTCTACCAAATCATAAATCTGCAAAATGTGTTTTCTCCTACTTGTTGAGGAAATGTCAATAATATCAGCTGACTTGCTCCTTTACCGGCCTATAATGTTACCAACTTCACTGGATACAATATTGAAGGCTGCAATATAAGGATTGAATCCTTATAAACTTCATCAAGAGAAAACAGAATATACTAGCTTTTGTGCCGTGTTAGGCACCACACAGTTTTTGACATATCCAGAGTTTGGACAGGGCACTGTCTGGAAATCATAGCTATCATAAACATTAATTAAGAAGTCATAGGTAAGTCTATGATTTGTAGTATGCCACAGATACAAAAAAATTTTGGAAAACTCCATGTTGCATCATGTTCATTAATTAATTGTGGGTTGGAAAAAATAAAAGAAAAAATTAAAGGAGAGAATGATCCATTAACCAACTCTACACCTTTATAGCCTGGTTTATTTTAACCACTGACATATTTTCAAGGGGATATTTTAAAATGTGTGCATGAAGGTCCTTTCTGTGACTTATTAAGCTCTGAACTGGACTTCCAACACCCACATCAAGAGACCTATTAAACTTCATATAACCTTTGGTTCTGTTATATAAATACGAAGACTTTCTTCCTTGTACTAGGCTTAGATGGTTTTCAGTCACTTTTATGTTTCTGTTTTTAAAATTGTCAAATGGATACCGGTAATAATAATTTGTGTGTCTGGTACATGTTGATATTTTTTGTACATTCACTCTAAAGATAAGCAGATGGGGGTTTATTAAGTTCTATAAAACTATATGTTTTAAAGAAATACAATATGAAGGCATCTTGAAAAGGCTTGCTGAGCTGGCCTTCTTTTTAACTGGTTCAGAACCACAACAGGCAAATTGTTGGTAACATATTTTATGTTGTTAATTGGTTATGGACTCTTATGGTCCTAATCAATAAATTAATTGAGCGGTGTCAGACGTTTTTCCTCACTTTTATTTACTTCTGAAACAAATAACAGCCAAGCTATCTACCTCCAATACAAGTTAAACACCTAAATGATAAAAAAAATCTGGCAGAAATTCCTTCTTACACCAATGACAACCAAGAAAATTCACCCTATATTGTCACTTGCCTTTACTTTCACATATCAAGGCCATAACATGGCAGTCAAATTTGGTCTGCCTCTTTGTCTGTCTGTGTATTTCTTTGTTCGTGTTACGAGTGCAGCAACTGATAGAGAATTGCAGTGATATTCTTGAAAAGATATTTCTGTTTCTCTCACCTTGAGTACAACAGGGCTTTTAAGGAAGCACTTGAAGGCTCTGTGAGCTTAGGAGAAAGACTGAAGAGCACACTGGGCAAGCAGCAACAAAACAGCCTGAAAAACAGCAGAACCCATTGCAGTGGTTCCTTGCTTTAACACCTCTGAATGAATGTTCAGGGTGTCTCATTTAAGGACCACAGCCATGACTAAGGCTATTGCAGGTGGTCTCAGCACACTGTTCATCCATTTTGTTGCTATCACTGCACAACGTATTTCTAATAAAAAGGCAAAAGCCATTGTCAGGGGAGATGGCAGGGAGAGAGCTAAGATATGCATCAGGTGTTGGACATGATTATTCTAGCCGTATATATACCCAGAAAACTTTGAACTGGGACTTCCACGGGGGCGGGGGGCGGGGGGAGAGAAAAAGGGGAAAAAAAAAAAAAAGAAGAAAAAAAAAAAAGAAAAAAGAGAGAAAACAGTGATTTTCCAGTCAGATGTCATTGAATAAAGTGAGGATAACTCTTTCTGTGAAATTCTGGCTTATAACATCTGTATAATCTTGAACAGTAAAACTAGAATTCTACAGCTCAAACTGGACAAGGCATTGTTTTTAAAATTGCAGTGGAATTGTAAGATGGGCAAACTTCCAGATGTGTTCTGAAATAAACCTTTCAGATAGTCCTATTTTAAAGGCCTTTTAAATAGTTTTTAAGTCCAGTTCAATATTTCAAACTACAGGAATGGAAAATTCCTGTAAAGATGATTTAATGTACTGCCATTTATATGTATTATCTGTTCATTAAAGGGTGGGCCCTGGAAACTTCTGTTTGTGTTATAGCACTTATGCCATCAACAAGGCACAGAAAAGAAGGGAGGTTTTTGGTTTTGGTTGGGTTTTTTTTTTTCATGGCAGAAATACACTGATAAATAAATGAATAAATAGAAACAAGAAAATAAATCAGTATAAATGAAAAGGTAACAAGAATATACTTCCAAGACTTTTTCCCCAAACACTGTCATCTGAATCTTAAACACCAACCTACTTCCTTATGTCTTGAACTGAATACATCTGTGCTTCAGTCTCTGCAGCTCTTATACATGACAACTTAAATAAGACATATTCTTTTTATAGCGTATATCCTGCTACAAGGAACTCTTTATGGTCTGAAGTAGCTACACTTGGAAGCTGGGTAAAGAACTGAGCAGTAGTTTGTTCCAAGCTACAGGATACCGTGAATTGCTGCTAAGAGATCCCAATCTAATTTCTTGAAGTTTGGGTAGGACTATAGAAGCTATATTCAGAGTGTCTACTACAACACTGAGTTGCGCAACTCCATTCAGAGGCTGAGATCTAGCAGTTTAGGCACAAATAGGCCAGTAAATGAGAAAAAAAACCATGTTATGAGGACCTTAGTATAGTGTTGAAATCCAAATCCTCCTCTCTGCTTCTGCTTTCTCATGGCTATGCCTGGATGTTCCTGTTCCTGTGTTGAGGTTGGCAATGAGATGCTGGAAGAGTTTTACCAGTCAAGAGGGTGCTAGTACACCAGCCAAGCACAAGCAACAAGCATCACTGTACTGCAAGAGGGGAAGATGAGCAAACAGCTCAGGACTTGTGAAAATAAAAGATGTAGGAATATGTTTACTTTAAAGAGCAAAAAGTGTACTCGTTGGTTATTATATTCATCAGTGGAGCAATTCTGCTTTAGTCTATCTTCTGCTTGGGGGTAGTTCCTGATCCACCCAGACCAAGCACACATTCCTCAAATATAGATGCCTGGGTGAAGTGTTTTCAGTTCCAAGGCAACACATAAGATCTATTATACAACATGCCAGAGAAAAAAAAAACAGCACAACTTTTATCAATCAACTTAAACCAATTGCTGTAGCTCTCACTAGGAAGTACTAATTCTCATTACATAAAGTACATTCTCAAATGGCACATCACTGAATAACATAGGAGGAATATTTTAGAGATTTAAATACAAACTGTTCTTCCTTTGGATTAAAGCTACTAGATACTTTCAAATTCCTATGATAACAGCATAGATTGTATTCTGGTATACCTGTGGACACTGCTTTTTAAGGCCACTGCATGGTGTTATGGGTTTGTGTGGCGGGGTTTTCTTTGTAGTTGGGGAGGGGGCTGCAGAGATGGCTCCTTTAAGAAGCAGCTGGAAAATTCCCAGGCTCCAAAGAGTCAGACCTGCCTCTGGCCCAGACTGATCCCATCAGTGACGGTGGGACTGCCTCTGGGAGTACAGATTGAAGAAGGGGAACATGAGAGGAACCCCTCTGCCGATACTGAGGTCAGTGAAGAAGGAGGGGGAGGAGGGGCGCCTGAGGAGGCTGATGGCCCTGCAGCCCGTGGTGAGATGGCAGGCTGTCCCCCTGCAGCCCAGGGAGGTCCATGGTGGAGCAGAGGCTCCCGAAGATGGCTGTAACTCCATGGTAAAAACCGCGCTGAAGCAGTGTGAGACTGGAGAGCTGCCCGCGGAAAGGACCCACGCCAGGGAAGTTTCTGAAGAACTGGAGAACGTGGGAGGGACCCCACGGTGGAGCAGGGGACGAGTGAGGAATCTTCCCCCTGAGGAAAGGAGCGGCAGAGACAATGTGTGGCGAGCTGACTCAACCCCCATCCCCTGTTCCCCTGCGCCGCCGGGGGGAGGAGGTAGAAAGCACCGGGAATGGAGCTGAGCCGGGAAGGCGGGAGGGGTGGGGGGAGGTGTTCTGAGTTTTGGTTTTTTCCCTTCCTAATACCCTTGTGTTTTGTTTTTGTTTTGATTTGTAGTCAATGAAATGGATTTAGTTTCTTCCCCAAGTTGAGCCTGTCTTTTGCCCGTGACCATAAGTGGGGAGTGATCCCTCCCAGTCCTTGTCTCGACCCACGAGCCTGCCTTTGGATTTTCTCCTCATCCCAACGTGGCCAGGGGAGGGGGTGGGGAGTGAGTGAGCGGCTTTGTGGTACTTTGTTACCAGCTGGGCTGAAACTGAAACCACGACAAATGGTTACAGATCTCTGTATTTGGCTTATATTTTCCCAAGAGCATAGCTGACAATCTAAAACTTGTTCAGTTTTCTTGGGAAACTCTTTTCATTGCGTCCTGCCTCCATTTCTACATTTGCCAAAGGAAGTCATAGCCTGTTTGTATGTGATGAGAGAAAATGTTAATATTTAAGTTCTTTATAAATAGTTGTAATACCTATGCATAAAAAGATTGTATGTATATTAGTATTTTATAGTTGTTGAAAATCTTGTAGTCAGTATGAAGAGATAATTCTTCTGTACTATGAATGGATGAGAGGACACAGATAATGATTTGCCAATCTAGACAGAAAAAGAGCAAAATAACCCATTATCTGCATTTTCATCTGATAATAGAATGTCCGGGGAGAGGAAAGAAAGTGCAGTCAAGTAGGGACCATGGCTTTTTATTTTCATGAACTTTGCTTTGAAACAAAATGGAAGCATTCATCTTGTTTTGCTGCTATCAGCCCTCCTCAATGCTACTAAGAATAGTTAAATATTGCAACTTATCAGGATAACATCAATATCACAACAAGATAAATGTTTCCCTTTTATAATGTAAATCTCCATAACAGGTCCTCCAGTGTCCAGAGAAGGTAAGTACAAGCTAAATTAAGCTGCATTAAAACAACTCAATAAATCAAATATTCAGAGCTCTCTGAAACATTTGGACTTTTGCAATGCATGCAATAACCACATTTAAGTGGTGGCATTGAGCCAGTCAGCAAAGATGTAGTGAGTTGGAGGGGAATTCTTCTGAGCTTATATTCATAATTATTTTAATTGTCAAAGAAACATTTCAGATGATCTGTTTTATAATTAAATTTTGGAAACTGACTTATTTTAAGTGAAAGGCGAGGAAAAAATATCTATCCACCCACATTTGCTGTTTCCTGGATATGAGACGGTCTTTCAGTGTAACACTAACTCACAATGCAACAGAGAAAGGACAAACATGCCCCCACTCTTTGCCTGATTAGAGGACATCTTATAAATGCATTCCCTGGACAAGCTTTGTAATAGACTCATCCACTTTGTGTTCAATTGTAAATTCAATACTTACCACTATTAGCTGTTCAATCTGTTGAACTTCATCCTGTTAAACATTGGTAACAAACAAGACTAGGCACAAACAATAAAAATAATTGTACATATTTCTTTAAAGTATACATTGCAACTTGGGATTTAAGGTAGCATTGTTTTTTTCTTATTTTTATTTTATTTCACATTAACTTCCTTGTAGCACCAGAGAATGAGCAAATAAGTTGCATGATGTGCAAAGGCTGAGTGAATCAGCAATAGCTGTCACATGTATTCAGGTGCAGTTTTTTAAGGTGAAAATATCAATGGGAATTGTACCAAACCAAACTGTACGGCTCAATTCTGCAATACTTTCTAAAAGCGTAACCTTAAATCCTGCAAAAATCAGTTCCCTGTGTCCCCTTATCCTGAGCAGGCAGCTCCCACTGCCTTCTGCACCCCTACAGGTGGCTGAGGCTGAGCTTTATGAATAAAACTGCAGAACCAGGTGAGGAGCACGGAATTAATGGAAAAAGGTAGGGCTGTTTTATGTGCAGACAGCTGCTAGGCCTGTGCTTAAGCTTCTTGCCTCAGTAAAGCATCAATTTAACTAAAGTGCATCTCACCCCATTTCACTGTTTGCTTTTTAGACCCATGGCTGAGAACTCCCTATGTGCCTTGCATCAGTTGCACCAGGAAAGCTCGTAACTGCCTGCTAAAATGCCTGTTGGTGCACATATAGTTGCCCATTGGCTGCTGCTTTATTGGCAGTCCTGATAACGGCGATGGTGCGCACAAATTAGGAATGTAACCACACATTTGTTCGCCTGAGAATCAGTTACTGAAGTTTTCAGCGTAAGAACCGGTTTTCTACCGAGAAGAGCTTGTCCAGGCATCCCCTAGTGGATAAACGTGTTTAGCACAGATTTTTTAAGCTCACCAGTGTTGTCTTTCCAGACTAGGAAGCATCATCTCCTTTTTGAGACACCAGCAGCTTCTTACACACATACACATGCACATCAGTGCACCCTATGAGCAGACAAAAGAATTAAGGAGTGTCTTTTCCGGAGGAATGACAGAGATCAGGACACTGAAAGATCAGCTCGTATCTGCTTCTGTGTATAGCTCTTGCAAAGTGACGTTTTGACCTCAGTTTCTTCTCCTCTGAGTGGACTGTTAACAGAGAGACATGGCAGTTTGAAGGGATTGATTTTTTGATATTTACAGTGCTCAGAATGCATAAGCCATAACAGAAATGCTATCCTTTTATCATTATCAGTCATTTATTTTATTCCTCAAATCTAAAATAAAGTCTGAACTAATAAAAGAACTAGTTCTGATAAAAACTAGAACTGTCATCTTTTTTCACTAGCGTGGATTGGGACTAGCACTGAACCTTATTTAAAATTTGAAAGGAAAAGAAAAAAAAAGAAAAAATAAAGAGTTTGGTTTAATTTAAAATAAATGGGTTGCAGCCCTTTTTACTTCCTTCTAGACTAAGATAAATAGAGGCCTTGATTTATGTCCCTGAACCAGGTGATGCTGGAAACCCAGTGAGAGGAATCAATCGTCTGTGATTTCCAGTCCTGTTCCCTGGCTGAAGTGCTCTGTGTTTGAACAGTCAAACTTTGCTGAAATTCCCCCGTTGCTGCTGAGACCCAGGGTGGCCTGCAGGAGCCAGGAGGCAGAGCGGATGGCCAGCAGCCCTTTAAGGAGACAGCAGACCATGTGTCAGTTGTCAGGAAAACATATTCCTCTATTTTCCTACCCCTTGAGTCAGCTATATTTCACAGCTCTGGTGTCAATGGAAAGGCTTAATACCAACTGTAGCGGAAATACAGCTTTCCAGTTAATTCATGCCCCTGAAATAAAACTCTTTTTTTTGTTTCTTTTTCTTATTCTCACTCGCTAGGAGTGGAAATTTGACCACAGGTATGATGGTGCAACTAGTACTGTGTTTATTAGGGTTAAACCAAGCCATTGCCTTAGGACTTATCTATTGTATGTGAACAATAACCAACACGATGACATCTGCATCTCACACTGATGTGCCTATTCACAGGTCAGCAATAGAGGAAGAAGTTATCTTATTCATTTGTCTGGATTGGGCTTTGGCAATGAAAGTAGTTATTCCTCGTATTGCTAGCACTGGTACAGATGGTGCTGAGATATAAGAGAGCTTATTAAAGCTTTTTCTGTATAAATACGGAAGGAGGGGATCCTAAGAGAGATGCTTGGAGTGTATGTCCATGGAAAGGATGGAATTTGAATACTACACAGCTTGTCCTGAGCTATTTCTCAATTTCAGTGAGAGGCTCTTTCCCAAGAAAGTCACCCTTTCAAATAAGGGAGCTATAGTAGTTTGATTTTCTTCTACATGCATTTCCTTCTTGTGTACCATTGTTGATAGAAATTGTACTTTAACCCATTCTAAGGGGCCATGTCGGTATGAACAAGTCTGTGGCTTATACCAATCCTTCATAGGATGCGTATGTTTAATGTAGATACCTGTCTTTGTGCTAAGCACCTTAGGCACCTTTTATTGCCAAAAGGAAGCAGTAAGTTCATTTCAGATGCTATTTACCTTACCGTAATGCAGTCATTGAAATTAGATCACGTGAGAATTGCCTTAGATCTGCCTATTTCTCTTTACTTGCAGTAAAGGAAACCTATATACAGTAGTTTAGGTCCTGAAACCATCTAGTACCTTGATGGAGCCTGAGTAAATTTCAGGCTAAGGGTGTTTCTACAAACTGCAGTTTAGTCAGTGACCACCCCAGCAGTTTGTCTCCCCTCTCTTCTAAGGGAAAAGATCTCAAACAAAGGCTTCACTCCCAAAATTCTAGGTATAAAAATACCATAAACAAAACTAACATTGTGTGTGATTTTCAGCAAAATGCATCTGATTTTAGGCCCAACCACAAAGCCCTCAGCCTTTTTAAGTGCCTATCTTTAAGAATAGAATAGGATAGAATAGAATAGAATATTGCAGTTGGAAGGGACCTACCATGATCATCTAGTCACACTGCCTGACCAATTCAGGGCTGACCAAAAGTTAAAACATGTTGTTAAGGGCATTGCCCAAATGCCTCCTAGATGTTGACAGGTTAGGGGCATCAACCACCTCTCTAGGAAGCCTATTCCAGTGTTTGACCAGCCTCCTACTAAAGAAATGCTTCCTAACGTCCACTCTAAACCTCTCCTGGCTCAGCTTTCAGCCATTCCCACAAGTCCTATCACTGGACACCAGGGAGAAGAGATCAGCTTGCACATACATGGCACCTAGTGTGTGTTTTACAACACAATTCTAGCTGCATATACAACCAGTTCCTCTGTAGAAATAAGGAGTTATACTAGAAGATGCTTTGGACCATGAGTTCTGTGAGAAGATATTAAGCTGCTGTTTCTTATTTTCAGAAGACCAATCTTGTCTTAAGCGTGATGGCACATTTTGCCTTGTAAATGTTTATTCCTTCAGTGGTATGTGTGTGTGCATGCATGCATGTTTGTGTGTGTGTGTGTTTGTGTCTACGGGTGTGTGTCCTTGAATTACTTTTTACATTGCACTTCAAGATTTGATGACTCCAAGTGATCCTGCTATTGATTCAATATTAGGGAAACAAAGAGTTATTAAGTGATAACCTGTTGGTGTATATTTTTGCTCTGTTCATATAAACCAGTGGAGCAAGATCAATTTACTCTCCGGTTGAATTGCTTTTCTTGTGGGCACCTAAAGCATACGTTAGAGAGCAGCTTCCAAGAAACAAATTTATTTTCCTGAAATGATGGTCTTTATTGGCAACATCTAGTTCTTTTAATTTTACAGTTGGTTTACCAGTTATTATCTCTGTTTTCATGAAGCATGAGAAAAATGCTAGAACAGTTAAATGTGCTTACCATATAGTTCGTGAATTAGTGGCTCCTTAAAATTGGCAGCAGATGTGGAGTGAAACTACACCGTCAGTTCTCCTTTCCTTTTCCCCCCTTCCTTCCCACAAACCCTGGGAAATTATTTGCCTGACAGAGATTACCAAGGCGCTATCAGCATGTCACATGTAGCTCACAGAATGGTATCAAATATTCGTTCTTACTCCTGACCCCCTCATTTGGCTGTGACAAATCTGAGAAATCTGAAAGTTGAGGAGGCTGGGGAGGGGGAAGGAAGTAAAAACTCTCCTGATGCTTTTTTTGCCCATTATGCATTTGATGGAATGTGCCTTTTAAATGACTTGTACATCTCTTCTCAGGTGTGCTATGGGCAGAAAGGCAGCAATTGCCAGCGGTGACTAAGTGAGAAGTGACACTCTCTGTCTCTCTGAGGGTTTCTTCAAGTCCAGTTTGGATCCTTTCATTACATTGCAAGAATCCATTAAGACAGAAACAAGGTTATTCCATGAAATGTTTTTGTGACTAAAGAGGACATCCAGCTCTTTAATCAGTGACAGAACATCTACTCTGACAAGACTGAGTGATACAGTGCGCTTGGCTAGCACCTTTGCAACTGAAGGAGAATATAACTTACAAGGACAGACAGTATTCTCATTAAATTGCCATTGGTTGATTCATCAATGCTCCAGTGGAAATAATTATTCTGTATATGTTTGATGTAAATGTCTATGTCAAATGAAACCTCATTTTGTATTTTGCGGTTGTCTGATCCATGATAATTTGGCTAATGCCTTTAGGTCATGAGATAACTGTCTACTGCTTTCAGTTATGACAGGGGCTGTGGTGAGAGTCTAAGAGTGATGAAGGGGACAGAAATACACACACAGCCACACACACTCATATTTATACATAAACAAACAAAAAACAAACAAAATTACTATTATAATGTCAGTATAAAGCACGTGGATTTTATTTGTCCCCATGCGGGTGTGTCAAGAAGTGTGTTCCATTGTGACTGGAAAAAACTGAGAGGAATTTCATTGACCTTTACAAAGTCACCCCAGAATAACTGGCAAACAACATCTCATCCCAAAAATATCTTTTTGCAGCAAAAGGCTGGAAGTCACCATGGGGGGAAAGAGGTGCTGTTGTATACTTAGATGTGCCAATACAATGCTATATAAACACGTATGAGGCTACAGATTGATTTTGGAATGAGCCCTGAGCAAAGTGGAAGATGGATGCACAGTGAACTACTGCAGAAAAAGCCCAGAAGGGTTGAAGTCACTCTGAATAGCTCTGATTTCATTTCTTTCCATTTGTTCCTGGGAGAGAGGAGTTATGCTTCATACATGTAGGAAATTACTACCCATATAATATTGTCTGATGGAAAATGGGGGAGTAACAAGTAAACATTCACCTATTGTCACTAAGAAAGGCACTGGTTGACCCCTTTCAGTACTAAGTGAAAGATCCGAGATTTAAATAGATTAGCCTTGGGAGTTCTTACAATGTTGTTGGCTTCTTCATAAGCATATAATCTTAGAAACAATCTAGTCTTTTCTATGTAAAATTGAGATCCTTAGTCATTTGGATAATTGTTAATGATTAATATACCCTTGATAATACCTGGCTGTATCTTATTTTATGAGAAGAACCACTGAAATCAAAGGGACCAATTACTAGATAAAGAAAAATTCAACTGTTCATTAAAATCTTAGGATTTTAGCCTTTTTTTTTGTCAGAAAGTCATTAGGAGGAGAAGGTGAAAAGGGAGGATAAAGATGATGAGGAGTATCAGCTGAGATAATTTTTACCAGACTCTGTTACTTTCATATTCTATTGAAATAATAGAAAATTCAGTATTAAAAAAAAGTAACGGAGAGAGAGAAAATAAAGAAGACACAGAAATCAGTGATTACAGATAAGCTGTTTTCCTTTCTAAGAGAAATAAGATAATTAAATGTTTTTCAAATGAGAAAATTGTGACTGGTTTTGCTTTTCCAGAAGATAATGTTATAGTTTTATGAATTAATCTTTAAAAATTAGGAAAATAAAGGAAACAAAAAAAAAAGAGAGAAATCAAGAAGACAAGTTTGTATCAAATTTTTCCACAACAGCTGTAGTAAGGGAAAGGAGAAAAAGAATGTAAAGCTTTTCTGAGACAGTTTTTCTGAAGCAGTTTGCTATTTGCAGTGGGAATTCTCTTCAGTTCATAAACTGTTAGTTTAGAGGAAAGCCACTCAAACTTTAAAAAAAAGGATCTTGTCTTTAAATCAGAGTGCAGATTGTAATTTTTCTCCAGGTTTAAATTTCTTGGCCTTCTTAAAGCAATGAAAAGTTATGTATTTTAAAGATGGTTGATAGGGAAAAAACACATCTCACTTCCTACAGATATGGGAACTAGATGGTGCCACGCCAAATTCGAGCAGCACACTTGCCCTGTTAGCTCTGGGAGGTAAAGTATATTAATTTGGGCAGACCTCCATACTAATTACTAAATCTCTCAGAGCTAATTTTGATGCCCTATAATGTGCTGGATACATCCACTTTAGGACATGGTTAAGGGCTGCCCCATTTTCCATTTAGTTGTCTGCTGTGGGGCACCCAACAAGGCTGTGGCCCATTTCTTGTAAGCAAAGACGTTTCTGGGCTCTGGGAGAGAAACACAGAATTCAGGGCTTGATCTTACTAAGGGCAGCTGCAGCAGCAGACTACAGAAAAAGGAGGTCTTTGTCTTTATGATATCTCAGAGAAAGGCAATTTCCATGAATGAGAGGCATAAAAACTGAAATACTTAAACTTTCCCTTGACAAGGACTTGGGAATGGAAAACAGCCCAAGTCAAAAACTCTGCAATGAAGCAGGATCCTTCTTTATGCCTCTATAATCAACAGAGAAGTCTACACTTCAGCACTCAGTAAATAACATACACGTTAGCCAAAGAAAAGATAGGGATGGATCTTTAGGATAGCTTTTCTTTCTTCATCTCCAGAGTGATAGTGTATTATACAGCATATAAAATAGTATTATAACCTTCATTTAAAGGAGTTCATCCAGCCAAAATTATTTAAAGAGTTAGTTTGTTAGTTAGAAAACTATCTCTGGTAATACAGAGGCAATGAAAACACACTCCAGTGAAGTTCTAGGAAAATTTAAAACATTTTTAATGTGATCCACTTGGGTTTTTTTTCTCTTAAAATCATGTGGCATATAATGAGCAAAACCGGTGTATCAGAAGGTGAAGGAGTGGCATTTACTGAACAACTCTGATACTGTCAGTAAGAAATAAGGTGGCAAAGAAGCACAACTTCTTTATCATTATAGAACCAATTATCTCTCCATGATATATATGTGTAATGTATAAAAATGAGGAAAATCATTGCCTCAAAGAGTTTATTACCAAATAAAGTATTGATACAGCTAATAGGTAAGCCTTTGTATATTAATGAATAATATGAACATTAATGTTTCTGAATGTGCATGTGTTACTGATGGGTAGATAGTTAGTGGGATAGATAAGTGGCAGTATTTATGGACACATACATACAAACACACATATTATATTAGACTGTGGTTTATATCTTTTTCTCAACTCCTAATATCATCTTTGTAGCCAAGACAAGGATCTTTGTCAGAGATTTATTCCGTAAATTAAATGAGCTATAGCCTCTTCCCTTATTTTAATGTACACTTTATTCTCAGAGCCATTGCTATTTAAATTTGTTCCTTAACACATGCAGTTCACTTTATTTTACTTTTACTGTGTCTGGACTATTCAAAACTGACACATATAAAAAATAGTGCCGTTTCCCTGAAATAGCAGTGCCTTTGTATGTGTGAAGCTATAAATAAACACTGGCGGTTAAACTTCTGTGCTTTTAAACTTTAGCCTCTTTATCTCTGTCACTGTTAGAGGCCTCTATCTGGTCTGCCTTCCTTTTTTGCTTATGACAAAATGCTTATGCAGCAGTAATCAGTTTTGAAGCCCTACCCTCCCTTCCATTTCTTTCCTTCTCTTTTAATTTCCGAGTTGCAGGCATTAGTTTCAATGGCGTCTGCTACAGCTTCGCCAACAAATCAAAGTAGCAAAGAATGTTTCTTCCAGAGCCAGCCTTTCCCTCTCTTTAAGCTCTCTGTGACTTCCAGTCACAGCCAATTAATGAACGTACTGGCTTGTTACACTCATTCTGGATTTGCTATAGCCAAACCATGGTAAAAATCATTCCACAGGTTTTCTACACTGTGATCCTTTGGAAAGACCACATATTGTAGAATCATAGAATAGTTTAGGCTGGAAAGAACCTTTAAAGTTCATCTAGTCCAAACCCCTGCAATGAGCAGGGACATCTTCAACTAGATCAGGTTGCTCAGAGCCCTGTCCAAACTGACCTTGAATGTTTCTAGGGATGGGGCATCTACCACGTCTCCGCGCAACTTGTGCCAGTGTTTCACCACCGTTATCATAAAACATTTCTTCCTTATATCTAGTCTAAATCTACCCTCTTTTACTTTAAAACCGTTACCCCTTGTTCTATTGCAACAGGCCTTGCTAAAATGTCTATCCCCATCTTTCTCAAAAGCCTCCTTTAAGCACTGAAAGACTGCAGTAAGGTGTCGCTGGAGCCCTCTCTTCTCCAGGCTGAATAACCACAACCATCTCAGCCTTTCTTCATAGAAGAGGTGCTCCAGCCCTCTGACCATTTTTGTGGCCATCTTCTGGACTTGCTCCAACAGGTCCATGTCTTTCCTGTGCTGAGGGCCCCAGAGCTGGACACAATACTCCAGGTAGGGTCTCACCAGAGTGGAGTACAGGGGCAGAATCACCTCCCTTGACCTGCTGGCCATGCTTCTTTTCATGCAGCCCAGGATATGGTTGGCGTTCTGAGCTGTGAGAGCACATTGCTGACTTGTGTCCAGCTTTTCATGTACCAGTACCCCCAAGCCCTTCTCTGCCGGGCTGCTCTCAATACCTTCATCCCCCAGCCTGTGTTTGTGCTTGGCATTGCCCCAACCCATGTGCAGGACCCTGCACTTGGCCTTGTTGATCCTCATGAAGCTCACAAGGCCCCACTTTTCGAGCTTGTCCATCTTGCTTCTGGATGACAATCCATCCCTCCGATGTGTCAACACCACTCAGTTTGGTGTCATCTGAAAACTTACTTAGGTTGCACTCAATCCCACTGCCTATGTCATTGATGAAGATATTAAACAGTACTGGTCCCAATATGGAGCCCTGAGGGACACCACTCATTGCTGATCTCCATCTGGACATTAAGCCATTGACCATTACCATCTGGATACAACCATTAAACCAATTCCTTATCCACTCAACAGTACATTAATCAAATCCATCTCTCTCCACTTTAGAGAGATGTTGTGTGGGACCATGTCAAAGGCCTTACATCAGTCCAGATAGATGACATCCACAGCTCTTCCCTTGTCCACTGATGTAGCCACTCCATCATAGAAGGCCACTAGGTTGGTCAGGCAGGACTTGCCTTTGGTAAAGCCATGCTGGCTGTCTTGAATCACCTCCCTGTCCTCTATGTGCCTTAACATAACTTCTAGGAAGATCTGTTGCATCATCTTCCCAAGCACAGATGTGAGGCTGACAAGTCAGGAGTTCCCAGGGTCCTCCTTTTTATGCTTTTCAAAAACGGGTGCAATGTTTCCCTTTTTCCAGTCACCGGGGACTTCACCTGACTGCCATGATTTTTCAAGTACCATAGGGAGTGGCTTGGCAGCTACCTCAGCCAATTCCCTCAGGACTCTAGGATGCATTGCATCAGGTCCCACAGATATATGTACCTCTGTGTGTTCCTCGGGTGGCCACAAACCTGATCTTCTCTTACAGTGAAGGAGAGGGACTTTGCTCCTCTAGTCCCTGTCTTGCGGTCCATCCACTTGAGAGGTGTGGGAAGAGAGGTTGCCAGTGAAGACTAAGGCAAAAAAGTTGTTGAATACCTCAGTCTTCTCCTCATCTTTTTTTACCAGTTTGCAAGTCTTGCTCATCAGGGGAGATATGCTTTCTTTGACCTTCCTTTTCTGGCAAACATACGTATAGAAGCCTTCCTTATTATTCTTTGCATCCCTTGCCAAGTTCAGCTCCAGCTGCGCCTTGGCTCTCCTGACCCCATCCCGACACAACCAGACAGTCTCCCTATACTCTTCCCAGGATACCTGTCCCTGCTTCCACTGCCTGTGCTTTTCTTTCTTGCCCTTTAGTTTGACCAGCATGTCTTTACCCATGCATACCGGTCTCTTGCCTTCCTTCCCTGATCACCTGGAAACACCTGGACATCCAGAGCTCTTGCATTCTACGGAAAGCATCCTTAAAGATCTGCCAGCTCTTTTCTGGTTATCCAAAAAAGGCTTTTGGAAGTGACTTTCTGGGCAATGTCATGTAATAAAATGGTCCATCATCCTATTTCCAGTTGTGATCAATAGCTAATGTTCAAGGAAAGTAGGAAAATTATTGGGGTTTTTTATATCTTCTTAGTGTACATTTAGCAGTATACAGACTTTCTGAGCTAAAGATTGTTTGCAGATTGCAGAAAAAAAGTCTTGTTTAGAACATTGCTTATGTAATCAGCTAAATTTTTTAAGCCTTCTCATAATACTGCCAGTGCCAGTATATGTGAACAACTTCAAAATTTGGACAATTGAGTTTAATCCAAGATCCTGCGTGAAGTTCTAGAACTCCAATGTTACTGGTTTTACATCCTGGTTGTTATGCTCAATTCAATTGCTTCAGACTTAATTGACTGAAATGGCTTTTCTTCAAAATCTTCAGAAGTTTGCTGCAGCTCAGATTCAATTTAAGTCCCCCCTACTCCCATTCCCTCTGCGTACAGGCTTTATAGACATATCTGTCAATATCAAACATTGCAGAGGAACATCTTTTTTACATGTATGCATAATACTTTCTGCTTTGCCTTTCAACTTTCTGTTTAATAATATTAATAATAACAACATTAATATGAGTTTCTACTTAGGATTTCTAACTGACCCTGGTGGGAATTTTAGCTGAGATGTTATTAACAACCCAAACAAGTTGAGTCATGACTGAATTTTCTCATGCATAAGTAATAACATGCCAGTTGCTACTGCAAACACACCGCTTTTCAAATAATTAAAACACTCTTCAGACAATTCAAGATTACAGATGAGGAGACATTGTAGCCTAAGCGTATGGATTCAATTTCAAGGAAATACTTCAGTATGTAAATAAAACATTGTTCATATATAATATTTATCAATATGATAGACCTGCCAGTCTTCCTGGTTTTCTTTGGAGAGACATGTTTTTCAACTCAGTCAGCATTCTTTGTGTAAGAAATCAATTCTCTCAAACTCACACAATTTTTTTAACAATATAATGCATCCCACACCACACTCAGCCCTACATAGACAAACGTGTACACATACAGAAAGAGGGTTATGCTTATGACAAAAAACATGAAACTGAAATTTACTCCCTGGATTTGGCTTTATTAGCAACTAAAGCAATTATATTATAACATAAACATCAAGCTATACTTGGATGTCTATCCTTAGGGTTTCCCTTAAGGACATTCTCAATCTCCCCAACCCTTTCTTGGCCTTCCATTCTTAGGTAAGATGTAAAAGTTCAGATGCCGACATGAACTGCGAGTAATTATAGTGCCCCTTTTGTCTGGGTAATTAATGCCTGAGCATAGACTGAGTTAAAGAAGGTGCCTCATCTTGTTATAGCATGGTGCTGGAACATTGTCCCAGACGTTGAATCTGGTGGGACATAGTTTGCCTCAGTTGAGTTCCTGAGAAGCCAACAGGGTGCACTGAGCTCAGGTCACTGTTGAAAGTGATAGAGTAATCAGGGGGAGAAAAGATGAGATCAGATTAAGTAGGGTAGGGTAGAGCTGGAGAGGGAAAAGGTAAAGATGAGGTAGAAAAAGTACTGTTGGGAAGAAAACTAAAACGTGGTTTGGAAAAACAGTTTGGAAGCAGAGTCAGACAAGGCAAGCTATCAGCTTTTAGAAGTATTTCAATTGGATTAATGGAGGCAAAGATAATAGGAAAAAGCTGAGGGTGAGAAGACAAATAAGTATTGTATGAAATAAGGAGAATACAGAGAAATTTAGGCAAGTGTAATTTAAAAGGTAATTTGCCAATTTATTTATCTGCATTGCCATTAAGAATAGAATAAATCAGAAAATGATGCCTCGGATAAAAGACATTTCAGGAGATATTAACATTTTCTCTTTTCCACCCCCCAAAAATTATGAAGTGTGTGGTTTCATAGAAAGTATTTAAGTGATTTTTTTAAGTAAATAAAAAATATTTATTTATATTTTAATGAAATTTATTTGGGGAAGAAAAAAAAGCTATTTTTCTTTCTGTTTGTCTTTGTATGATAATCTCTAGCAAAAATAATTTCTGCCTTATGTTTCTTGCCGTCTAGACAGAACTAAGAAAGCAACATAATTGGCAACAGCAAAATTTCTCCCTCTCCAGAGCACCACCAGCACTTGCAATTATTTCACAACTACTGCAGTTCCCCTGCCGTGTGTCATTCTTGACTTAAAGTTATTCAGAAAAGCTATTAAGCACTACATAATTGTGAGCAAATTGGAGGTAATAAAGACAAGATCAACCAACATGATTGAGGGGCTGGAGGGATTGATTGATGAAGGAAGATGAAAAGAGCGACAGTAAATATGTATAGATTGGCCAAATGATAGCTGGGGGGTGGAGAGCAGGATAAACATCTACAAAGATTGTATTTGAAGAATGTTGTCATCACCAAGGGCCAGATACATCCATGGTGTAACTTCACACAAGTCAACTTCAGTAGTGTTACCTCAGGGATGAATTTGGCCATAAGAAAGAGAGTGAGAGAGAATGAAGAGCTGTTAAGGGAAGTCTGAGGCAATATAATGGTGAAAGCCATGGGAAGAATTGGAGCAAAAAGAAAATGTAAACTGCATATCAAGAAAATCGTACCGGTGAGATCTAGAAGGCTAATGAATTAGTTAACGAATGAAAAGCACTTTGAAGATGAAAAATGCTATTCAGCTACAGCTAAGTATCATAATTAAGAGTAGAGCTGAGCAAATAATTTGTAGTGAATTATGCATTCAAGTAGTTAAGATATTTTTAAAGGCACCTATGTGAAATAGATGCCAAATAGATGGGTGATTCACATAAACTTAGGTGCTACATTTCTCTAGATGCCCTTGCAGCTCCCATCAGAAATATTTCATTAGATAAAAACATACACACAGTTGTATACATATATATATGTGTGTGTGTGTGTGTTCAGGCACCCATGCACAAGCAGACAAACACACAAGAAGACAGAAGATTAATAAATGCTAGCAAGAGTATGCAGGTTTCTTAGACATGGTAGCTGGTATAACAAAATCACAGGATGCCCAGTTCTTCCACTTCACTTCATGGTCCACCTCACCTTCTTTCACTGACTTGGAGTTTTCAATGATTGATGTCTTACCTAGCAGAATTAAGGGTCACAAAAATGTATCCTTGGGTAATCCTTATCAGAAATGTGTAAAATAATAGTATGGATACAGCTGTTGTAAATACATACCTTTGCTAAAATTGAGTTGTGTCAATTTACACCAGTTGAAGATCTAGATCATAGGAGTTGAAGCCAGAACAAGACACCAAGAACAACCACTAAGCTTACTTAACTCTGCACAACTCTCCCCTGCTGCCCATCCCAACTCCACTCTGACCATAACTCTTTTGGAACATTCTGTACCTGGACAGGTCTGAGCCTTCACCTTTGGGGAGCAAAAATCAGTTTTTCCTAAACTGAAGAGAAATCTTAGCTCTTTTCTGAACTACTGGTAAAGGAAAAGGCATAAACAATGATAATTATTTTCAGCAATTTTAAGAGTTTCATCTTCATATTTTGTAACTTTTCTGGAGCATGCTCAATCTCTTAGTGTAACACTGTATAGATAATAGCTGTTGGCTCAATTGTAATGTCCTTAGGCCATCATAATTCAGGTAACAACAGTAATGTGTGTGTGATGTCTGCAAGAAAAGCACAGTTCAAAGATGTGACATTAACTAATCAGTGAATTATTTGCCTAACACTGGGCAAACATATGAAAAAATTATACTAGCAAATAAAATACTAAACATTAGTGTTACTAATACTAAAGCAGACAAACACTTCAGATCAAGTATTATTGAAAAGAAAATTTCAATATTAATGTGTATGTGTATACATAGCTGCACTTCAATATTTATGTGAGAGAGAAAAAAATAGATTTGTCAGGAATTATGTGTGTTTTGTAATGGTTCTGTGGCCCAATACGGAGCTCCTACTAACTTAGTTATTTAGGGAAATTATTTCTAATGAGGGATTTAGAAAATGTGGAGCACTTTTTCAGAACTATATTTCTGACCAATGATACAAACAGAAATAATGCACCTGAATTAATATGAGAGGGAAAATAATCTGGAAAAATATTAAGCATTTCACATTTATAATCAGCATTACAACCAATATAAGTAAATGAAGCATAAGACCATATATCTTCAACTATTATA
>VYZV01027203.1:45119-68433 GCA_013401275.1 Pandion haliaetus | reverse complement strand
TGTAGACCTCTTAGTAAGCAAAATGTAATTTGAATAATGTGAGAGATGATTAAACTGTGACCCAAAGGTGGCAGAGCTGTTCTTGCAGCCATGTTGGAATCTCAACATGGGAGTCTTAATAGAGATGCTGTCAGAAGCATTATATCCTCAGCCTCACACAGGGCATCTTAGTGTTTATTCTGAGTATGCCTATCATCACAGAGGTTGCAGGTGTGACTATATTTGTATTTGAGCAATAAGCCTCTTTTGAACAGTCATTTTCTGTCTGATAAATGCTTCAGACTTGTGATCTCATCTCCTTGCTGTAGCTTGACACCCTGATCCTGTGTGTTAGCTTTTGACACTTTGGTTTCTTCCCACTCCTAGCTCCTGACCTTAATCATGAGGCAGGACCATCTAATCCTTGCCCTTCTTACATCTATTCTACCCATTAAACTTTTTGTGTTCTGCAACATGCTATTGTGCAATTTCTCTCAGAAAAAAAATATTTCTGCAGTGTACTTTTATGATGGAAACCTATTTGCAGGCTAAAGATAAAATCACAGTTTTAAAAAGAATTCTGCTGCATTCTTAAATGATACAGTTACACTAGCTAAAGTGTAACTGAAAAATGGAACTGAGTCCATAAAAATAAACTACTAAGAAATAATCAGAGAGATTTAAATCTACAACCCTACATATATTAGTCCTGCTTAGGTATTTCTCAGTATCTGTCACAATATGGGGGGAAAACTTCTGGAGTTTTGAAGACAGTTAGCAAGCAAAAGATTAATTTTTATTCTGACTAGGTCATAAAATTATTTTTGTTTCTTGTACAGTTTAAAAAAAATGTTTGATCAAGTGGTTTCTCCCAATGAAAAATATCTTTGGTAGTGCAGATATTAGCTATCTTTGCTCCAGTTTTATCTTCTTTCTGAGAAAGGATTCATGCCTGAAAATATTAATAAAATAAGGCTTATCACGAGTAGCTTTTGGGCCATTTGTCATTTCAGTCCCTAGCTTGGGGGGATCTGAGTGACAGACAGTGGGGAGGGGAGAACTGTCTTATGTCGCTGTAAGTACTATTGCAGGTGACTACATTTGTTACTGGAACTAAGATTTTGTATTGAAATACGGCTTTACAATAGAAGTTGTGATGGATAGAGACCGTCTTTACTTTTGGGGATTTATTTATTTATTGTCTTACATATTTGTATAATATGCACAAAGCATAACTGGCCAGTTCATCCTATATAGGCAAGGGGGAAAATGCACATTCCTTTGCAACCAAGTAGGTTCTTTCAGGGAGAGAAACATTTTACTGAATCAAGCAGGAGAATAAAATACTCAGAGAAAAAACTGGTATCCTGACACCAAAGAAGAAGATGTTAGAGAAGCAGGGACTAAATAGTCAAGCCAGAGGAGTCCAGAGTGAAAAAATCCTTGGACTTTACAGCAGAGAAAGCCTGGAAGTGAGGACATGCCCTGACACTACACAGTGGGTGGGGAGACAGTTGTGTATGAATCCTTGTTATTCAGATTTTTTTTATCTCTAGTCAAATTGAGTTTCCTCTCCTTAAAAAGTTACTCTGTTTTATTTTCTAACAATGCATGTTTTCTGAATTGTAAAGCTTTTCTAATTTTCTGGTGTGCTCACCATAAGGAAAAGGAATAGGCCAATCTCTTCCATAATACTGACTCAAGCATTTTCACACCAGCTTTTAGTAACTCATTCCTTTACGCTAACTGGTATTGGAAGAACAGCCAATATTCCAAGTGAAGCACCAAGAGACAACACAAAAAAGACACTCTTAAGCCTCTTTTCTTTCACCCCCTGCCCTTTGCAAGCAAGGATGATGGCATTTAACCTGAATGTTCAGCTTAAAAATGGCCAAACCTTGGAAAGGGTACACACTACAAGTTGTAAAATACCACAGGTCTAAGTAGCAAGGTGGTAGTGGCAGTAACCACGCACTTCTCCTGTCTCTGTCTCTGAAGGAGCATGGAGTGGCTGAATAGACTGCTTCACATACAAAGGGGGAAGATTAGTGAAGTTTCTTTCTAGTGGAAGAATTGAACATTTTTTTATTATTTTTATGTTCCCTTTCTTCCTTTTGGGTGGCTCTGTGACAGTAAATAAGAAAGATCTGCATAGAGACTATAGACATTTGGCCTCTTAAATCATCTTTAAAAAATGAGATTTGGGAATCTAAATCTAATATATGTTACAAAGCAGTATGCAGCTATTCTTAAATGCTTTTTGTTTCCAGATTTTCCAAGGTATTAAGGCATCTAAAAATGCTAAGGCAGGGGTGGGGGCTGTTCACAGTTTGATCTGTATCCATCTCATGGGATTCAGTGTCTAATGTTTATGTATTCTTTTCAGTCCTGACTTCCACAGAATTTGGATTCCAGGTAACTAAGGCATCTGGTGCTTTGTAATAATCTATCCAGTTTGGGGGAGAGGGGGCAGGGTATGTGGAAGGGGCGTTAAATGCTGTATGCAGTTAAAACCTGGAATTTAACATAATCATTATTTGAAATAATTAGATTTTCCAGTAACCAGGAATTAGCTGACAGCAGGTCATGTTTAATTGAATATTTTAAAATGAGTATACTTTAGCATTTTATTGGCTAATGCCACTATATTTAAGTGCTTGTCAGTATTTTCATTATGAACCATATTTTGGAAAATGGAGTTTAATTAAACAGTAGCTCTACTGTTCTAAATTTTGTCAGGCTGAAAGCTGGCATACAGGCTAGATAGATAGAAACTAATTCACGACATAATTATGGCCTCAAAGGAATTGAAGCAAGCAGATAGGACATTCACTTATGTTCTCAAAGTACATCTGTTAAAAGCAAAATCTAAAGAAGCCAAAGTGAATGAAGGAAGTTTTGCGGGTCTGTTTGTTTGGGGGTTTTTTTATTTGTTTGGGGGTTCTTTTTAATGTAACTTAATAAAAGCACAATATAATCAGTTGGGAGGTGAACAAGGTTTAAAAAGCAAACGCAAAATTAGATTGTCTGAGGAGGAGGGAGAAGATATTGTAGCAGAGATCTTCCCCTGTTCCCCAGGAACAGCAGTTCTATTAAGTAACCTAAAATCTATGCAGTCAGCACTTTATGAGCACGTACAATCAAAGTGTAAAATTCATAAAGAAGTCGCACAGGAGAAGTGGTGTATAAATTTTGTTGCAAATATATCTTCAGGGATTTATGGAGTCATTTAATGACCTCTGATATATTGATAACTCTTGCAATAGAAGAGGAGAGGGCCAATTTTAAATTTTGGAGTTATATTTTAGCTGTATTGTTAGCCATTTGTTCCTGGAAAAGAAGGAGATTCCCAGTGTATACAAGGTGGAAACAAAACCTGCTAAAATTATGAAAGAAGATGCTATACTGTAGTTGTGCTACACAGCAGATCAATGTCCAGTCTTGGAAGCTAAGTAGAAAGTTCATTTATATTCATCCAGGAACAGGATTGAACTTCCAGTGCTATTAAGTGAGGCATGTCCACCTTCCCTTCTATATCCACCTTCAGTACTATTTCCAAAACACATAATACTTGCTCAAGTTATTCTACAGTGGCTCTAAAAGAACAGTACAGTACTGAAGACTACTGCATTACAGATGTTTCTTCAGTGCAGATGCTACAGGACTGGTTATTTGGTAAGATACATAGAGAAATAAAGGTGAATTATTTCAGTATATGGTATGAAATCTTCCAAACTAGGATGTTGCAATAGATGGTATGAATATGTCCAAGAAAGATTTTATTAGGAACATATTAACTGAAAAAGGCCCTGATTGAATAGGTGTAAATGACAGGTGTATGTGTTCTTTTTTTGGGGGGAGTATTTTTGTGTTTTGGGTTTTTTTAAGAGAGAAAAGCAGAGAAAGGGTACAGGTTTACAGAAATGGTGTGTGGTTGTGTTTTATTTAAAAACAAAATTCACAGTCAGTTGTGACAATAAAATTACTTCGAAGGAGCATAGGATTGGATCAAAACAAAAAAAAAATAACCATTTAGCAACAGTATGTATATTTCTGACACAGCATATGTTTGATTTGTCACTTCAAATCTGTTCCAAAAAAAAAAAATTCAGGGTAATTTTAACTTGTCATTTGTTCTGCCAGATTTTCCATTGCCTGTCTGTAGTTCTAGTGATGTGTCTGATTGGGTTGTCCATACTTCACTGAAAGATTTTGCTGTTGCTGTTGCTCCTGTCTGTCTTTGGTTTACATGGCAAGATGCTAGTAGTGAGGGGGCTGCAGGGGTGACTTACGTGAGAAGATACCAGAAGCTGCCCCCATGTCAGACACCGCCAGTTCCAGCAGGCTACAAGACAGACCTGTCACTGGCCAAAGCCGAGCCAAGCAGTCATGTTGGTAGCACCTTTGTGATACCATTTTTTAAAAAAAGGTAAAAAATGCTGTACAACAGCAGCTGGGAGAGAGGAGTGAGAATATGTGAGAGAAACAACTATGCAGACACCAAGGTCAGTGAAGAAGAAGGGGGAGAAGGTGCTCCAGGTGCTGGAGCAGAGACTGCCCTGCAGTCCATGGTGAGGACTGTGGTGAGACAGGCTGTCCCCCTGCAGCCCATGGAGGTCCACAGTGGAGCAGATATCCACCATGCAGCCTGTGGAGGACCCCATGCTGGAGCAGGTGTATGTGCCCTGGAGGAAGCTGCAGCCCATGGAGAGCCCAGGCTGGAGCACATTTGCTGGCAGCACCTGTGGTCCCATGGGTGATGCATGCTGGAACAGCCCATTCCTGAAGGACTGTACCTGTGGAAAGGACGCATGCTGGAGCATGCTGGGGATGTGGGTGTGTGAAGGTTTTAGATTTATTCTTATTTCTCATTATCCTACTCTGATTTGATTGGCAATAAATTAAATTCATTTCCCCAAGTCAAGTCTGTTTTGCCCGTGATGGTAACTGGTGAGTGACCTCCCTGTCCTTACCTCAGTCCCTGTGCTTTTCTCCCCTTGATCTGTTGAGGAAGGGAAATGATAGAGCAGCTTGGTGGGCACCTGGCCTCCAGCCAAGGTTAACCCACCACATTTCCTTCCACAATCCCTTTGTCATCTCATTGACCTGAAGTTGCAGTTTCCAGCTGTGTAAGGATGTGTAGGAGAACTCATCACCCCTTCCTTGTATGCTCACTAGATTCAGGCATACCCATGGTTGCTGCTAATTTTTAGAAGATTCTTCCAGTCACTATGCAAGAAGGGGGCTTCCTTTGTCCATACTTTGCAAAATCTTAGCTGGACAAAAGCTTTCTTTTCCCTTGATCTCAGTCACTTCTCCCTAAAGTATAATGATGCCACCACTCAAGGCTACACCACTCATCTCTGCAGGCCCGAGGTTCATCAATGGTCTTGTAATTGGGGCAAAGTATGAATGAAAAACTGGAAGACATAGGCACTATCTACCCTGCCAAGTCTTTGGGAATTAATAATAGTGAAATAGGGAATTGTCAGTAACCAAAAGTCTCCTGAATTGGGATTGATGGTGGTGTGCACATGCAGATGCTCTGGCTTGACTTCCCATTGCAGCTGGGAAGCCCCACAGATGTAAGGCTTGCTGGGCCTTTGTCCATCCCTACTGCTCATGGTCAGCCTGGCCTAAGCAGTCACCAACTGGTAGGCCTGTTGCCTGAAATGTGAAGTCCTGGTCCTCAACTGAACAGCAATGAGTAGTGGTAGCTGCAGGCATTGGAGGTCTACTTATGATGATAGTCACAGGGGCTCCTTTTATACATTGGGGGTCTTACCTGCTGTTGTTCCTGGCCCTGCCCAGGTCCCACCAGCCTCCGTAGCACAAACTGCGGGCTCCCGGCAGGTGTCTCCGCTCCCTGGAGGTCCCCCCAGTTTGGGAAACTCCCTGTGCACCATGCTGCAGCGCTCCACTGCGGATGCTCCCAGCTAGTTTATTCATCACTCCTGAAGTGCTTGACAATATCCATTGGGGCTGACTTCTATTAGAAGAGAAAAAGAAAAAAATAATTTAGAAATCTGTATTAAATCCACGGGTATTTCTCTGTCAAAGCAGCATCCTATAAAAACACCTGATGAAGTAATAATTTATTTGAGCCAACAGGTTGACTTTATAGATTTTTCTAGAATAGTTTTAAATACTCAGCACATCACACTTCATCTAGGGTAACAGAACTATTTCAGTCAAAACAAAATTTGGGCAGAGCTTTTTCATATCTCTGTGCTGTCTTATAAAGTGGCCTAATGTGCATTGCCCAGCCCTGGTAGAAAACAACTACACCTGCTTTCAGAAATGGAGAGAGGGTTTCTCAGTAGTGTAAAAGATTGCAGTTCTTCAAATGTAGTTCTCTAGATATACCAGTTGAAATAATTAGCACTCTCTGTACTATGGTATTTGAGATTACTGTTAGAGTTCACACTTGCTGAAGTCATTGTTTTACTGAAAATTATTTGAAGCAGCTTTAGACCAAACAGCTTTGGTGGGTTTGCCTTGGCCAACAGCCAAACTGTCATCCATCTGTTCAGTTACCACCCCCCCAGCCTCCCAAGGGATAGGGTGGAAAACAAGAAAGAACACGAATGAGAAATCTTGTGGGTTGAGATAAAGACAGGGAGATCCCTTAATAATTACCATCACAGGCAAAACAGATTTGACTTGGGAAGAATTCATTTATTGCCAGTTAAAAGAGTGTTGCATGGTAAGAAGCAAAGGCAAATATGAAAACGCTTCCCCCCCTTCCTTCTTCCCCGGTTCAACTTCAGTCCCTCATTCCTGACTCTTCTACCTCCGCCAACTCTGAGCAGCGCAAGGGGATGGGAAATGGGGGGGAGGGCTGCGGCCAGCCCATGGCAGCTCCTCTCTGCCGCTCCTGCCTCCTCACCCTTTTCCCTGCTCCAGCCTGGGGCCTTCCCACGGGCCGCAGGGAAACACCTGCCCCACCGGGGTCTCTCCCGGGGCCGCAGGGCCATCTCTGCCGGTGGAGGCCTGGAGCACCTCCTGCCCTCCTCCCGCTCTCCCCTGGGGGCTGGCGGGGCTGTTTCTCACACCGTTTCCCTCAGCCCTGGCTGCCGGGCAGAAGCCTTTTGCCCTTTCTTGCCCAGGCTTTCCCCGAGGCGCCCGCCCGTGGCTGAGGGGCTCAGGTGGAGCCGGCTGGAACCGGCTGTGTCCGGCCCGGGGCAGCCCCTCGTCTCTCCTCACAGCGGCTGCTGCCCCTGCAGAGCCTCCCACTATCAGCACCTGCACACCTGCACCCCACACAGGTCTTTATCCTGTAAGCATTTATTTTACTTTCTGCTCACATGGATGTTTGTATGTATGTGGATGGTCGTACCACTAGTACTACCTTTACTGTGCTAAACTTCTTACAGTAGAGCTAAAACCATGCTCCTGTTCTATGAAGCCTACCAGATTATTCTAGCTGAGGCGCAGATACAGAAAGGAGTGGGAAAAGGATAGTTGGGGGTTGTTTACATAGCTTCATTATGTGTATATTTTTATTATAATTTTGCTTGGAGGCTTTTTTTTTTCCTTATGTTTTTCTTTTTCTTGTTGAGCGTGAAGGTGGTTGGTGGGCTTGGGATAAGTTTAAAGAAGAACAGTTTTAAACATAATCAAAATTACAGGGAACCATGAAAATAATTTATTTTGACCTTTGTATGGCACAGATGCATTGCACTGCACTAATAATGGCATGATGGCTTATGAGGCAGTGACCTCTTAACTTGTGTGGCCTTTGATTCGTGATGGGGAGAAGCTGCATACACCTGCAATAGACTTGTCTCTTCCTGCAAGTTGTCCCTAAAATTACTCTAGCATGAAATCCTCAAATCATAGTTGAAGTAGGCTGGACTTGAGTATACTAGGAGTTCAAACAAGTAAAATTTAGCTGGGCCATGACTGGCTTTATTTGGAGGAAGATCACCTTAAGCAAGTAAGATGGATTTGCTCCTAAATGAAAGGATCCTCATGGGTCCCCTTCAGTAACATGACTCACCTACCACAGTTCATTAGCTCGTCTTCACCCTCCTTAAATTTTTGTAAACTGAGCTTAGACAGAGGGTCTTCTAAACATTAAAAGATCTCGCATATACTCACACAATGCCTCAGCTCTTACTTGCTGCTAAACTTTGGGCCTCTTTTTCAAAACAAACAGCTTGCTATTTCGCCCCTGCCACCTTTCCCCACGAAAAACTAAACAGATGATCTGAAAGAATCAGGAATAATGATGGAAGCTTAAGGTACCTGAGGCCGAGGAAGAGATCAGCAATCCTCTAAAATAAGAGAGAAGCCTCAGTTGTTTCATTATGATTCTGAAACTAATCATAATAGTTCAAACCTAATCCCATAGCTGGTAGGGTGGGGGCCTTTGTTCAAAATATGACATTTGATTTCTTAACAATTTCTCTCTCATTTTGAGTTAAAGAAAATTTCACCTGCATAAAGTGTACTGAAACCTATCTGACATTTATTTACTCTTTATGCTAGAAAAAAAGTAATTCATCAGGGGACTGTAACAAAAGACAGTGTTGCAACAGCTTTCTCTGAAATGAATAGGATGAGATAGCTTTTACAGGATTGTATCTTGTTTGCTTTTTTTTTTCTTTTTAAATTGGATTTTGGATCTCTTGTCAAGTAAAATAATGTAAGATTATTCTGAGAAGTGGTCTAATTTTTTTTTTTTTAATTTGAATTCAAGTGGGAAAACCTCTAACAACTTTAAATTACACCATACCAGGCCAGAGCCCTGATCTTTAAATGAAGTGCTTATAAAAATTTAAAGTGCTCTAGTAATTTTAAACCAGTGTATGCTGCAATGCCCAGAACCCTGATCGCTTCCAAATTTTACTTCCAATAAATTTAAATTGCTTTGTGCAATGCAGAGTGATTTAAAATTATTGGAGTGCTTTAAATTCCATACTGAAGTGCCTATAAAATTTGAAGTCCTCCAATAATTTTAAATCACTCTGCATGTTGTACTGCAATTTGAGCCTATTTGGAAACAAAAGTCTAAGCATCCTATGCTTTAATTTGTAATGATAAGTAACATTGGGAAATGGCAGTTAAGGATTTACATGAAACATGCCACTTCTCAGTGAATTAACTGAAATAAAGATATCAAATATAATGAGGAAGTATTCAAAGAAAAAAGTTATGCTTCTTTTGAAGATAATAGGATAACAGCATCATTGTTTTGAGAGAAAGTACTACTACTGTAGCACAAATATAGTGATATGTGGAGCATGAGATTAGGGAAGTTTGTGAATATACAAATTATTCACCTTTGTCACAGCTGTAAATAATATAGATGACTGCTGTTCCATAAGCTGACAATATGTAAAGTACTGAGCATGAGCACACCTACAAGATATGTCGAGGTAACACATCCAGATGCTACCTGGAATGTGTTATGTATCAGTGAAGCCAAATTCTACTCTTAATATTTTCAGTGTACATTCAGAGAGCTTTCTTCACTTTAGGATTTGCTTTAAAAAAACACTTAATCTTACAAGATGATGTGTATCTTCCAAGACAGTATCTGCACAGGATGGTTACCTGTCTTGCATATCTTGAACAGGTTTTAGTCATCTAAGGAGCCAGGAAATAAATAAAAATAATAACAAAGTTACAGTGACTCAGTATTAATGTTTTAGCATATTGTACCTATTATCTGTTACACGGGCAACACTTCCAAAAGCATACAGTGTTAGCTTAGCTTTCTTCAAAGGAATTTCAACGGGAGGTGTTGTGGTTTAACCTGGCAGGCAGCTAAACACCACACAGCTGTTTGCTCACTCCCCTGCAGTGGAATGGGGGAGAGAATCAGAAAAAAGGTAAAACTTATGGGTTGAGATAGAGAGTTTAGTAGGACAGGAAAGGAAGGGCAAATAATGGTAAGAGAATATACAAAACAAGTGATGCACAATGCAGTTGCTCACCACCCGCTGACCAATGCCAAGCCAGTCCCCAAGCAACTCCCCCAGTTTTATTTTTCAGCATGATGTCATATGGTACGGAATACCCCTTTGGCCAGTTTGGGTCAGCTGTTCTGGCTGTGTCCCCTCCCAGCTTCTTGTGCACTCCCAGCCTCCTTGCTCATTGGGCTGTATGAGAAGCTGAAAAGTCCTTGACTTAGTGTAGGCACTGCTCAGCAACAACTAAAACATCAGTGTGTTATCAACATTATTCTCATCCTCAATCCAAAACACAGCACTGTACCAGCTACTAGGAGGAAAATTAATCCTATCTGAGCTGAAACCAGGACAGGAGGTTTTTCTTTGTGGAGAAAAAGAATGTTGATTATTTGCATTAATGTTCTTGAGTGACAAAAATCTTGTGGCTTTGTTCTGAATTTGGATTTTTTTGCAATCAGAAACAGGTAGCAAAATCTATTGAATGGAGGAAAAAATGATATCAAATAGAATTAAAGTACATTTTTATGCAAAACTGGAGGCAAAATGGCTGCAGTCATTTGAATCCATTGAGGATACTATTATTTTAAGATCCACAATGAGGTAGCTCAGTCTCTACATTGTAATCTACTCCTATGATTCTTTTTATTTTGTGCACCAAGAAAAACACTCTAAAGTAAGAGAATAAATGGCAGTTGTCACCTCAACCTCAGAGAATTCATTAGGGGAATTAACTTTTTGTTAATTGTTCAGTTTTAACACTGAAAGTATAATAGAAATGTATCACAGCTACTTGGGACCACACCAGGGGCCTGAGAAAAATTCAGAATCCATTTGCAACTGTAGAAGGAATTTTGCATAAACAAAATGGAAACACCAGCAGAAAATGGAAAATTAGCATCACTTTAGTGGAATAGGTAAAATAAGTTTATTATCCCAAGAAATTCTATGGGCACTTTTGAGAATTGCACTTCAGCAAATGAGAGTGCCATGACATAAATAGAGGTCAAAGGACAAGTTATTTTTGGCTAGTGAGGGCTAAGAGGCTCTCTTGCCCACGCCCTACCTTCAGGCTAGCTGTTCTTGATAGTGACATGACAATCGTCTTTGCCATGTCTTAGATTTAAATGACAGTAAGCCTTGTTCCATCTCAAATACAGTTTATTTCATTTGTTGGCAACCTCAGAAATTATTTGTATCTAGGCTAAGAGACTGAATTTCTGGGATAAGACAAAGCCAGACAGGTGACAAAGTACATCTCTTTGCAGCATAAGAGCCATCTATGACTCTAGTTGCTTCCTTTTGCTCCTTCATGCCTTCTCAGGTGTTGTGCACAAAGTACTGAACTAGATAGAAGAACTGCTCCCAGGTAAGTAAGAAAAGTGGTATTTTTTTCAAAGCTGCCACTGCTACTGAGAGAAATGTTAGCTAAGTATACCCTTTCTTTTGTTCCAGAGTAAATTTTCTACCACAAGAAAAATTCAGCTCCAAGTGGAAGGGCTACTAGCATTTGTTGTTTAACTGCCTAAGAACATTTTTATTTAATGAAACGGAGAAGCAAATCTGGCATACAAATGCATTACCTAAAAGTGAATAAAGATAACTAAATACACTAAAACTTTCTTTTTAGTGTGATTTTTCTTAGAAAAGAGATCATATTTATTACTTCCTGAATATAAATTGATTCTAGCAGACAGCTAAGCAACACATAGCTGCTTTCTTACTCTCCCCTGCCCCCCACCAGTGGGACAGTGGGAAAGAATAGGAAGAGCAAAAGCCAAAAAATTCATGGATCAAGGTAAAGACAGTTTTATAAGGGAAGAAGAAGAAAAACAAAACAAAACAAAACAAAACAAGTGATGCAAAGGCAGGCAGTCACTCACCACCTCCGACAAATAGACTGATGCCCAGTCTGTCTTTGAGCAATGGCTACCAACCCAACATTCCCACCTCCCGCCCCCACCCCAAGGTTTTATTGCTGAGCATGACATTATATGGCATGGAATATCCCTTTGGTCAACCTGGGTCATCTGTCCAGTTGCATCTCCTCCCTACCGCTTGCCCGCCCTCAGCTTACTTGCTGGGAGGGGACAGAGTGGGAAAAAGAGAAAGCCTTGCTACTGTGCAAGCACTACTCAGCATTAGCCAAAACACTGCTGTGCTGCCAACACTGTTTTAGTCACAGATCCAAAACACACCACTGTAAGGACTGCTATTAAGAAAATTAACTCCATCCCAGCCAGACCTAGTACAGTGTTGTAAAAATCTTTTCCTACCTGTTGCAGTCAGACCCTCTGCTGCTATCTACCTCTTGAAGGTATGAGGTTCCAAGTCATAAAGTGAGGTTTAGGAGGGTAAGGTACTGATTAAGTAGAGAGCAATTACACCACCCGGAGAGTGGGGCCTCTTCTGCTTCTAGTCCAAATTCCTTATAACCTGCCCAGTCAGTATCACTCAGTTCCCATGGAAGTATCTTTACCTGGCATCCCAAGTTAGGGCAGATCACCAAGGCGCGGGCCAGCCGTTCCTCAGCAGCACTCAAATTGGGCTCTCAGGGAGCAGTTTATACACCCTGCCTTGGGGGGTTCTGTCGTCACTGCCCAGCGGTGTCAGGACACTGTTGCTGAGCAAGCTCAGGCCCAGCACAATGAACGGTCAGATGCCCAACCAACGCTTTTCTACTTGCTCTGGATCCTCTCCCCACACTACCTTCTTGCATTTGAGTCTTTTCTGTCTGATCTGAGTTATAATGGATGATTAATCAAATTGTGTTATTTGTCCCAAAATTAAGATTTTATATGGTTCACTTATATTTACTCTTAAGTATTTATTTCTGTGCTTCATAAATAAAGGCAGTGCTCTAACTCACTCTTTTAAGGTTTGCTTTGCTGTATTGGTAAATTAGAAACATTCAAAAACTGAACAAAATCAGGGACACGTGGCACAAAGAAAAATACTGAAAAATGCTGCAGTGTTTTTTGGTCTTGTCTTCTTCCCTGAAATGCTGGTTTAGTTCTGTACATTGCTGTGTAAGAGCAGAGATGAATGAAGAAAATACCTGGAAACATGGAAACACATTCAAATGAAGAAAGATTTAAAACATATGCTATTTATGTAACGGAGACATGGAAATGAGAAAATGTAAATCCCCAGAGAATGGCTAACAGCAGAGTTTTAAACGGGGTCTACTCATCAAAATTATTTCAGCCCAATTCTCAGCTGGCACCTCAGCTGTTTATCTTCCTGTTGGTGCAGCCAAGGGATAGGTAACAAATGCTGAAGCTTAGGAGGAGAGAGCTGATCATTCTCATTTGCTCAAAAGTGTAGCTGTTGCTGGCTTCTTTCAAAACTCCTATTTCTGCTATTTGGCAATTTTCTTAGGATAAAGGCTGGGGAAATTTCTAGTCTTTGGACATGTTGAAACAGACAATAGGTTTTTTAATATGGGATTCTCCTTCACCAACTTCCATGAGCAGATCTAATGGAAGAAGGCTAAATGGCACTGTTGTGCTTCGTCTGTGCACATAGAGGAATTAAGAGCCTGGGGAATCACATACAGCTGCAGCTGCCTGATCCCGAAGCACATCCCTGTGCAGCTCTTCCCAAATTTCTGCCATTCTACACTGAAAGCTTCACACCAGATAGTGGAGGTGGTATTTTGAGAGGAGACATTTATATGTGTTAATAAGTGGTATTAAGAGGGTAGGAGGAAGAAAGGCAGTTACGTCCCTGCATTTTCACAGTATGGAAGTGGGTTTGCACATAATCAACTTTGAAGTGTCTGATTTAAATTTAAGAGACTGATGTTTTTCTGAACCACACAAGGAATCTGAAAAACTCATGGCACAAAATGTCAGTTGACATGTTGGCGGGCTTTAAAAAAGGTTGGATGGGAGTGAATGAAAAAAAACATCCAAGTCATGGCATGGCATTAACAATGAGTAAATCCCACGGGTTTTGGACAACAGAACCATCCTCTCTCTGAATGTAACAAGCCCACCAAAAGAGGGCAGAAGAAGAAGAGGCTGATTTAAATAATAATAATTTGGTGGAAGACTGTGATGATGTCTTGCATCTTCCCATGAAGTAACCTGCTATCAGATACTGTTGCAGAAAAGTCTTAGACTGGATATGCCACTATTGGTCCCACTCTAGCATCATCGCCAGTCTTTTATCTTTTGTGTCTTTTTTAGGAATTTACTATTGCTAGCAGATATAGAGCATCTGAAACTGCTCAGTATTTAGTGGTCACGCTAAGCGTATTTCATTCTCTTGTTCTATTTTTCTCCTATACACAAGAGATGCAGAGAGATTAGTGATACAAATACCATCTTACTTTTCCCATTTCTTGAAACATTCACTTCACTGTTATCGGCTTGTGTGGCGTGGGATTTTTTGGTAGTGGGGGAGGGGGCTGCAGAGGTGGCTCCTGTAAGAAGCTGCTAGAAGCTCCCCCGGCTCCAAGTCAGACTCAACTCTGGCCCAGGCCGAGCCCATCACTGACGGTGGGAGCGCCTCTGGGAGAACAGATTGAAGAAGGGGAACCTGCAGTGGGGAGTGGGATTGGAATGTGAGAGGAACCCCTCTTCAGATCCCGAGGTCAGTAAAGAAGGAGGGGGAGGAGGGGCGCCTGAGGAGGCTGATGGCCCTGCAGCCTGTGCGGAGACGGCNAGCCCGCGGAAAGGACTCGCGCCAGGGAAGTTGGTGAAGGACTGAAGCCCGCGGAAAGGACCCATGTTGGAGAAGTTGGTGAAGGACTGTCTCCCGTGGGAGGGACCCCATGGCGGAGAGGGGACGAGTGAGGAATCTTCCCCCTGAGGAGGAAGGAGAGGCAGAGACAAGGTGTGGCGAGCTGACCGCAACCCCTGTTCTCCTGTTCCCCTGTGCCGCCGGGGGGAGGAGGGAGAGAGAACCAGGAATGGAGCTGAGCCAGGAAGGCGGGAGGCATGGGGGGAAGGTGTTCTGAGGGTAGGTTTTCACTTCCTAATCTCCTTGTTTTGATTTGATTGGTAGCAAATGAAATTGATGTTGATTCTTCCCCAAGTTGAGCCTTTTGCCCGTGACCATAAGTGGGGAATGATCCCTCCCAGTCCTTATATCGACCCACGAGCCTGCCTTTGGATTTTCTCCTCATCCCACCGTGGCCAGGGGTTGGGGTTGGGAGTGAGCGAGCGGTTGCGTGATGCTTTGTTACCGGCTGGGCTGAAACTGAAACCACGACATTCACTCTTCTCCCCAGCTGTATATTCAATCAACATTCATCTCTCTAGAAGTACTAAAATAAGCCTAACTATACTAATATATATTCAGTTTTGTTTGCTCTAAATTAGTTTGCTTATAGAGTAATTCTAAACCTTGTCCAGCTTTCTTTGATGTTGACTCTTGTGTTTACCATTTCCCTATTTTTTTTCATGGGCAACTTTAAATGTTAATGCTGTATGTAGTAGTAAAAAGCAGTGGAGAATTTCCTTAACTCCCAGAGTTTAACAACTTTTCTAAAATTCTCAGAAATACTCTTTTTTTCCTGTCTCTCAGTCACACTTTCATTAATCATCATGCTATAGCCTGGATCTAAATTGTCCAAGGTTTAATCAGCAGCCTGTCATGGGGAATTCTATGAAAAGCCATTTGAAAAAATATATATCCTAATAAGTTACATCTTGAGCACATAATAGTGACAGAACGTTAACAACTTCTGTTATGCAACTTTTCAGAAGCTCTAGTTTTGCTGTTAACACAGGATCCTGCCTTAAATCAGACCCTGATTATTATTCCACATCTTTCGACTGCTAGTGTAGACTTCATTATTGTGTGTGTGCAAAAAGTTTTATGGCAAATTCTTGCTTATAGGATCCTGTTTGTCTAGAAATTTCATAGCAGCATAGTGCAGACATATTCAGCATTTTAAGTAGCAGTCATTGGATCTGTCAGTTATTTCTGGCTGTCACTTTAAGATTAAAATGAACTTAATTTTCAAAAACTGAGCTTAGGAAACAACCTCCAGCAGAGATATACAAAAGAGGTATTACTAAGGGCTGTTTGCTCAAATACTGGGGCTTGTTAAAAGTAAGGATAGGAATTAACCTGTTTGGATTTTTTGTTTATTTTTGGTGGTGGTGGTGGTTTGTTTTGTTTTTCTTTAAGGCTTTGCTGAGTACATTAGCTGTCTTGCCATTCTTTATGGTTACCATGATGCAGCACAAGGTAATGGACATAACAAGACAAATAGACTTTAAAGATGGTCAAAGTTTATTTCATAACAAATTCTACCCACTTAGAATTATTCTTAAACCTGACATTTTGGTGGAATTATTCTTAAACCTGACATTTTGGTGAACTACACTCACAGTATATTATATCTTCTGTTATCCAAAAATATCTCAGTGGCTCGAGTCCTAGCAGCTATATTCCTGCTTGACTAAGCAATATTTTATAGTTACAACAGGTTATACAGGCCTAAAAGCAGTCATTTGGAATTTCTTTCCGTAACTGAATAGGGATGTATGTTCTTGCATCACTTTATCTGTCTGTCAGTCTAAAGGTGTAGTTGAACTTTGTATAACCTTCAAGTTGCTGATAACTCTACTTATAGGGTTTTTTTATTTTGTACAATGGGTAAGAGTTTTATATTTAAATTGCCTAAGTATGATTCTTACGATCGCACCAAATAGCACGACTTGTTGCTAGGAGAAAATCTACACTGGCAAGAGCAAGAACAAAAAGTATCATGCTGTTCATGCTTGGCTAAGAGTAAGCAATACTCCTGAACAAATTAGAGGGAAACAATAGTTGAAATGAGTTTAAATGGAAAAGTAGATCATGACAGACAAACTAACTTCTAATTCTTTTTGTTGTTGCTTCTTTGGCACGGGGGAGGTGTTGGGTGGGGTTTTTTGTTAAAGAAGTGTAGTGATTTTTGTAGACAAAATAAATATCTCTTTCTCCTAGCTGGTCAAAAGCACTTGGTACAGTACTACAAGGTAAATTAGTAGACTTAGATAAGAGGATATTAGTAAAGGGATTGTGAAAAGGGTAGCCAATTCACTAAAAGGAAAACAGCATCGACATTAACCTCAGTGTCAGGCTAGGTGGATAATGGGATTTTTCATAGTTAAGTGGTGAACTATTTTCAGATGTGATGTGACACAAAGAGTAAATTATGGACATTCTTAATAGGGAGAATGTTGAAATAACATTCAAAAACACCTGCTTTCTGAAAACTAGAATAATCAAAATAGGTTTTAAAGCTAATACCAGAAGATGCAATGTTATACATCAATGTAATCATGGAAACCTGCATTAAGCTAGAAGTTCATTAGTGGAAATGGCCGAGGAAGAGAGACTTCTGTGCACTAGTTCATTGCAGAATGATGTGAACTGCTAATATATCGTAGCTGATAATATCATCTTTTCTCAACAGAGAGAATTACTAGTACAATTGAACAAGGGTTTAGTAAAACATCATTTGAAATTCTATGCATAATTCTGACCGCTCACTTCCAAAGAATAAGAATTCAAACCAAAACAACTACAGAGTGAATCAGGAATTTGGAGAGCTTATCACAGGGACAAAGACTAGAAGAACTTTATTCCTCTTAAGCTTTTAATTTGCTAGGATAGAGGATGGGATTGCTTTCTATACCCATATTCAGGGGAAAAATACCATGGGAGTTGAAAATCTACTTTAGTTAAATATGATATTAGCACAAGAATATCCATACCCCAAAATAATCTTCTTTCTGTCTGAAGATTAATTCTTTCTGCACTGATCTATGGTAACACCTAAATATTTCCTTGTGCTAGGACAACTCAAAGCTTATTAGAATCAATAGTTAAACTATATAGTTTTGCGTTTTGTCTTTTATTCATAAGCACTACATTCACTGACAATGTGTAACTAACATGGCTATGAGCTGAAAGGCCAAATATTAAAAGAATGGCATAAAAAAGACATGTAAGGAAATATTTAATTAAAAATATTTTTCTTTCTTACTAGTTATTTTTACATTAATAAGGCAGTGCAAAAACTCTAAGACAATCTCCTTTCACTGTAAAGTAGCATTTCTAATGCTCAAAACATTGTTGGAGTTTCTCAGTATAAATGCAATTTTATTTAAAAATAAAGCCACAAGGGAATTTCTATAAAAATATTCTGCTTTGACTACACTGGGAGAATAGTTTCCAGCTGCCATTCTTAAAATTTATGTTCAGCGTTATGGGTATGTGTGGTGTGGGGGGTTTTTTGGCAGCAGGGGAGGGGTCCGCAGAAGTGGTTCCTGTGAGAAGCTGCTAGAAGCTCCCCCGGCTCCAAGTCCGACCCAACTCTGGCCCAGGACGACCCCATCAGTGACGGTGGGAGCGCCTCTGGGAGAACAGATTGAAGAAGGGGAACCTGCAGTGGGGAGTGGGATTGGAACGTGAGAGGAACCCCTCTTCAGATCCCGAGGTCAGTGAAGAAGGAGGAGGAGGAGGGGCGCCTGAGGAGGCTGATGGCCCTGCAGCCCGTGGGGAGACGGCAGGCTGTCCCCCTGCAGCCCAGGGAGGGGAGCGGTGGAGCTGAGGCTTCCAAGATGGCTGTGACTCCATGGGAAAGCCTGCGCTGGAGCAGTGTGAGACTGGAGAGCAGCCCGTGGAAAGGACCCACGCCAGGGAAGTCTGTGAGGAACTGAAGCNCTGAGGAAAGGAGTGACAGAGACGATGTGTGGCGAGCTGACTCAACCCCCATCCCCTGTTCCCCTGCGCCGCCGGGGGGAGGAGGTAGAAAGCACCGGGAATGGAGCTGAGCTGGGAAGGCAGGAGGGGTGGGGGGAGGTGTTCTGATGTTTGGTTTTACTTGCTTATAACCTTGTTTTGATTTGATTGGTAGTAAATGAAATTGCTTTTGTTTCTTCCCCAAGTTGAGCCTGTCTTTTGCCCGTGACCATAAGTGGGGAGTGATCCCTCCCAGTCCTTGTCTCGACCCACCAGCCTGCCTTTGGATTTTCTCCTCATCCCACCGTGGCCAGGGATTGGGGTGGGGAGTGAGCGAGAGGCTTCGTGGTGCTTTGTTACCGGCTGGGCTGAAATCACAAGCGTAAATGATCGAATGAGCATTTCTGTGTCTTTTTTGCTTTTACAACCAGGCTTCTGCCTCTTTCTATCCATTTTCTGCATTCTCATGTGTTAATAAAGTACTGAGAAAGCCAGAAAAGAACTAAGACAACATAGGCAGATTCAGGAGGGAATTGGGCTGATGATCAGTAGAAAAACTGTAAATGACAGGCTTGAGGATGAAAATAGGATTAAAAAGGAAAGGACAAAACTAAGGTGATCAGTGAAGCTCTCTGAAGTTAGCTGTGTATTTCAAGTTGGACTAACCAAATCTTTTGGTGTCTTACAATCTAGTATTATGTTTCCACCATAAAGCAGACATTTAGGTATGTGACAATGTAGGTATGGGGACATTTGTTGAGGACTTCAATATCTGTATTTGAGTGTATGAGATTCACCATTTTAACTTTGGCTTATATCTGTTGAATAATTTGGAAAGCTTTCTACAAAATTTAATAAAATAGAATACCAAATTCTGCATTTCACTGACATACAGTCATGATTTTCTTTCTGTCACTTTGGAATTTTTAGGATTTTGGTGTAACTGGTAAGGGTAGGGGAAATTCATTGGTTTTGATTACAGTGAAATTAGTTAAACTTATTTCAAAAAGCTTTGCTACGTGAAAGGGTAAGTTTTCAAACAAAAGTACTAAGGAGGGCTTCCTAATCTATTAAATATTATTTTATTCCATAGCCCATAGAATTTTCCCATAGGCCTGTTACATGATACTGGACTCCTCAGAACATGCACGTGTCTTAAAACAGCAGGGGAAACTATTGGTTGTTTCAGCCTGTTATGGGTTTGTGTGGCGCGGTTTTCCTTGGTGGCAGGGGAGGGGGGCTGCAGAGGCGGCCCCTTTAAGAAGCTGCTGGAAGAATTCGCTGCCCCAAAATGTCGGACACGCACGCCAAAATGCCGGACCCACCTCTAGGCGGGGAGTGACGGTGGTAGCGCCTCTGGGAGAACATATTTAAGAAGGGGAACTGGTAGTGTGGGGGTTGGGAAACCTGAGAGGAACATCTCTGCCGACACTGGAGTCAGTGAAGAAGGAGGGGGAGGAGGGGGCGCCTGAGGAGGCTGATGGCTCTGCAGCCCGTGGGGAGAAGGCAGGCTGTCCCCATGCAGCCCATGGGGGTGAACGGTGGAGCGGAGGCTCCTGAAGATGGCCGTAACCCCATGGTAAAAACCGCGCTGAAGCAGTGTGAGACGGGAGAGCAGCCCGCGGAAAGGACCCGCGCCAGGGGAGTTTGGGAAGAACTGAAGCCCGCGGAAAGGATCCGCACCAGGGAAGTTTGTGAGGAACTGCAGCCCGCGGAAAGGAACCACGTTGGAGCAGGTCGTGGAGGACTGTCTCCCGTGGGAGGGACCCCACGGTGTAGCAGGGGACGAGTGAGGAATCTCCCCCCTGAGGAAAGGAGCGGCAGAGAGAAGATGTGTGGCGAGCTGACTCAACCCCCATCCCCTGTTCCCCTGCGCCGCCGGGGGGAGGAGGTAGAAAGCATCGGGAGTGGAACTGAGCCGGGAAGGCGGGAGGGGTGGGGGGAGGTGTTCTGATGTTTAGTTTCCCTTCCTAATACCCTTGTGTTTTGTTTTTGATTTGATTTGTAGTAAATGAAATTGATTTTGTTTCTTCCCCAAGTTGAGCCTGTCTTTTGCCCGTGACCATAAGTGGGGAGTGATCCCTCCCAGTCCTTGTCTCAACCCACGAGCCTGCCTTTGTATTTTCTCCTCATCCCAACGTGGCCAGGTGCGGGGGTGGGGGGTGAGTGAGCGGCTTCGTGGTGCTTTGTTACCGGCTGAGCTGACCTGAAACCAGGACACAGCCTTATGACATAAGTGGCTGAAGATGAAGTCTCTATCTGTACCCTGCTGCTTGAAAAGAAAAAGGGAAAGAAAAAGAAAGCTAAATATGGGTCATTGGAAATTGTGAAGAGAATGCCTATGTGCAAGTAGGTGCTAAAGGAAGGTTAAATGGCTTCCACTTGTCAGGTGCTGTGTTTCAGGTGGGTTGTTTTTGATAAGCTAGAATTGGTTGGATATGTTCAAGCGGTTGGATAAGACTCCTAGAAGTTTATTACCCAGTTTCAAGATTACAAAGGTACTTTAGTGCTTTACCAAAGTACCTTAGTATCCTTTTGTCTATGAAGAAAGAGCTGGGGGAGGCACTTAAGCTACAGCTGATTGCAAATACGTGTAGTTCCCTTCATTTCTAGTTATAAGACTGTCTGCATACTGTACCTTTGGTTGTAGATTGAATGTCTCAGTATTGAAAATCCTCAACGTGTAGAAATGCTCACAGCATCTGTTTACCTCTGAGAGTCTTAATAGAGCTGTTTCCCAAATTACCTTCTTTAGTACCCTGACAGATCATGTGAGCTATTCTGGAAAAATGAGCTAGTTTAAACTTTCCTGGAAAACAACTTTGACCACATTATTTGGTCTTCTTGAAATACTCTTGAAGAACTTTCACTGCATATTTAGAACTTTGCTTGTACTTGTGTCTGCACAGAGTAACACCAGACTCAAGTACAGACTGGGAGACAAGCAGCTGGAGATTAGCCCTACAGAAAGGGATCTGGGGGTGCTGGTCAACAGCAGGCTGGCTCAATATGAGGCCCTGGCAGCCAAGAGGGCAAACCCCATCCTGGGGTGCACCAAACACAGCATAAACAGCTGGTCAGAAGAGGTGATTATCCATTATTCAGCATTGGTGTGGCCTCACCTTGAATACTGTGTGCAATTCTGTGCCCCACAATTTAAGAAGGATGTGAAGGTCCTTGAATGTGTCCAGAGGAGGGCAACAAAGCTGGTGAAAGGGCTGGAAGGAATGTCCTATGAGGAGCGGCTAAGGACTTTGGGCTTGTCTAGTTTGGAGAAAAGGAGGCTGAGGGGCAACCTCATTGTTCTCTACAGCTTCCTGAGGAGGGCAAGTGGAGAAGAAGGGGAGGTGCTGATCTCTTCTTTCTGGTATCCAGTGATAGGATACATGGGAATGGTTCAAAGCTGTGCCAGGGCATGTTAAGACTAGATATTACAAAGCATTTCTTTACCAAGAGGGTGGCAAACACTGGAATAGGCTTCCTAGAGAGCTGGTCAATGCCACATGACTGTCAGTTTTTAAGAGGCATTTGGACAATGCTCTGAATAATAAGTTCTAACTTTTTGTCAGTCCTGAATTGGTCAGGCAGTTGGACTAGATGATCGTTGTAGGTCCCTTCCAGCTGAAATATTCTATTCTATTCTTATTTTTCTTACCCTGTCTTGGCTAGGGGGAAAATAACTACTTGTGAAGAATTTTTTCTTCCATTCTGGTATAAGATATGGATAGAGCAGAGCAGTAAAATCCACAGAACCAGATGCTGGTCTCCAGGGTGGCAGACATCACCAAATACAACTTTTTAGCACTGAGTAGCATAGTCCCACTCATCTGAGGCACATGCCTGATAAAATGGCTCCACTCTGTTACGGTGGAATGGTTTGGAAGAGAGGTTTCCCTACAGCTAGCTGTCCATGGAAAACTTAAGACATGAAAGTTATCGTCTGAGAAAGAACAGCACTGGGTTATAATAGGCTGTTTGTCTCTGTTACTAGTTAAAACAAACAAAAAAAACAAACAGATGGTTGTCTTACCAAAACTTGACAAGAGAGCTAAAAGGGCTCATAAATTGAGTTATACAAATGAAAGGCCACGTAAGAAAACCAGTCTTACTACCTTTTTGGTATTAGTATTAATGGTTTGTACATCAGTTTTCATACCCAGCTGTGAGGTTTAGCAAGTGGTGCTATATCAAATGTGAAAACTTACCTGATGGGTTAATAGATACGTCATCATTGATCTAAAATTTAAAAATCAATATTGTAACTTTACAGACAAAAGCTATGTTCAGTAGGTGTTGGCTGTTTTTCATTTACCATAAGCTACCTTTTGTGCATGTACAGAAAACAGGGGAAGGAGAATTCACTGTTTTAACTGGCTGTTAGGTAACATTCTTGCATACTGATGGAACTATATTTCTTGTAAGTGTATGTGGTACTTGAAATTTCAGTCTTGAGCTTTATATCAAGAAATACGTATATGTATTTTACCTGCATAATGCCTCTTGAAGGATTTGGCAGGGAAACTTAATGCCCTCCTACCATTGTTTCATACCAACTATCTCTCAATATTGATTTGTGTATCCATTAGTGTTATGGGTTTGTGTGGCACGGTTTTCCTTGGTGGCAGGGGAGGGGGGCTGCAGAGGCGGCCCCTTTAAGAAGCTGCTGGAAGAATTCGCTGCCCCAAAATGTCGGACACGCACGCCAAAATGCCGGACCCGCCTCTAGG
>VYZV01027203.1:11763-44626 GCA_013401275.1 Pandion haliaetus | reverse complement strand
CTGAGCCGGGAAGGCGGGAGGGGTGGGGGGAGGTGTTCTGATGTTTGCTTTCCCTTCCTAATACCCTTGTGTTTTGTTTTTGTTTTGATTTATAGTAAATTAAAATGATTTTGTTTCTTCCCCAAGTTGAGCCTGTCTTTTGCCCGTGACCATAAGTGGGGAGTGATCCCTCCCAGTCCTTGTCTCGACCCACGAGCCTGCCTTTGGATTTTCTCCTCATCCCACCGTGGCCAGGTGCGGGGGTGGGGGGTGAGTGAGCGGCTTCGTGGTGCTTTGTTACCGGCTGAGCTGACCTGAAACCATGACAATTAGTAATTAAAAAAAGCATTTAGATGGAAAAAGTAATTTGGAGGATAAACTTTGCATTGCTAGAAATATTTTTTCCACTTTGCAGATTATTTCAAAAGTAATAAATAACCGCTTCACAATGCAATTCAAAGAATGATTTCTCAGTGAAAGCAACCAAGTACAGAATAACAACAAAAATGTCATGAAACATTAGGGGAAGAGGGGCTTTGAAAACTTTTGACAAATATTTTTTTTTTCCAGTTATCAATGAATTATTGCAAAGCAGCCCCTTCAAAGAAAACCTTAAAAAATTACTTCCTGTCATCACCACTTTTCCACATATTATTAAAAGAAATTGCATTGCACACATGAAAAAGAATGATGTGACTGTAATCCAGTGACATAATTCTATGTCAAAATTCCAAAGTTCCATTAAGAAACAATTCTGTCTTCCCTGTCCTCTTTACTTGTCTATCAGAGCACTTCCATTGAAATTAGCGTCTTACTATGTACTGTTCAGTGCATTTTGCAGTACTTTCTACTGTTCTGTATTTATTACTGCACCAAAAATAACTGGAAAAAACATGTTGTCTTGCTTCTTTTCAGCATGACTGTCCATGTAAATATTGAAAAGTATGCAATGGTCTTTAAGTAGTGCAGGTAACAACTTAATTGAACTCGATCCTACAAGCAGCAAAGGTCAGCTGCTCATCACAATGTGGCTTCTTTTTTTTGCCCCTTCATATCAGTACAAAGTGACCCTAAACTAGCAGAACACCCAACTTGACAGGATTATTTGAGATAGTGCTGTGGTATTAGTTCTTACATCACTCAGTCTATTGTACATTACACCAGGTGGCTAAAACAGCATGTGTCCCATCTACGATTATCTAGGGGATGGGGGTCAAAGCTCTCTATGTCTGTTTTTATTGACTCATAGCTGGGAGCTGAGGCAAAAAATTCTCTCGTTTTTAAGTTTGCATTGTTGCTGTTGGAATTAATAAGCATATGCACACCTGAACAAAAAATAGAAATCCTCTAGAAGAAAATAATTTTATATGTTTTAATTTGAAATATGAAAATATATACTTAAAAAAATAATGAAGCAAAAATTACACGAAACAATTTCAAACCACAAAAATCTATACGTTGCATCAGTTTGCATCCATGTTGCAGTAGCATTTTTGAAATAAACCTGTGCTAAATTTCTTTTCCAGAAGTAAGCCAAAGGCTTTTTATATAGACACACTCTAGAAAAATGTCAGCCATTCAGTTCTATCAAAATAGTGATTAAACTGACTGCCATTGCAATGCAGTACTAGTCATGCTGTTGCACAGTAACACTGGACAAGAGAAGATGATTGAGAGCTGGTGATGTATGTGAACCACTGCAGTATCGGTTGGCAAAAGCTGGCTGTACCACATTTCAGGGAAAGAAATAGTGGGCAAGTTAAAGTTATGCCATTGAGCAGCCTATGAAATAACTTAAACACAGAAGCTTTCTCAGTGCCTCCATCAGGAAAAGTAAAAGTATTAATCATTTAAATAGAAATTTAACTTTATAGTAAATACTAAGCTATTAAAGGGCACAAAGCCTGTAGTAAATACAGTATCTGTGTTTTTTAGAAGAAAAACTAAAAAACAAAAAAAAAGGAAGTAAGAAATCTGGGACTATGCTGCACAACTTCCTCTCCTCTATTTGGGCTGACCTGATAACAAGCTAATGCTAAAAAGAGCTAAGATTTTCAACAGCAGACCTCTGTTAACCTTTATTGGGACCATGAAAACATGAGTACCCTCAAGAAAACTATTATGCTAAACAGGTGAGAGGAGTTAAAGCTGGTTTATATGGCTAGCCAATTATCCTTTCACAGCCATAATTTTCTTGCCATATATTAGAACTTGGTTAACTCCTTGAAATAGATTATGCATTACGTTTTAGCAGGAATCTGTCTTCTATCCAAAAATACTTGACATAAAAAGACTCAAAAGCCAGATACGTGTCCTTTAGTGTTGTAACACTAGGAAGCAGCCACAAGTATATTATTAAGCTGCTGAGAAAGACTGTGAGTTAATATTGATCTAAATGAAAGAGACCACAGCTTTACCTAGCAGATCCTGAATAGCCAAAGAGGGGGCAAACACTGATACTAGCTGAAAGGGTCAGTGCAAGACATATGTTCGTATCCTGTAGGATTGTCTCTGATATGTCACACAATCCTAGCCCTAGAAAGAACTCAGAACAGACCTTGTTCACCTTTCATTATAGAAACTGTAGAAAACTAATGTTAATATGAAGAGGAAAAATACCAGCAGACCTTGTGAAACCTAGAAAAAGGTCCCCCAGCAGAATTGTGGGAGGGGAAGGCTCAAAATACGCACCAGGAAAGAACAGGCAGGTAGAAGATTCCAGATATCTTTGCAGTGAAGTAACTCCCCACCCTCTGATGTCATTTGAGCCAGGCATTAACCTTTTCTAATGCAGAGTAATGTGAGTGAAGAGAAGCATGTCCTGGTGATACGTGTCTTCCCACTTTTTAACATAATACCTTGTAAAGGAAAAATATTTCATAACAAGTGCATGGAGGGTCTTAATTATCTTACATATCTGGAGGAACTATTAAATCCAGACCTCAGTTTAGCTCTTGCAAATAGGTTAGTCTTTCACAAATCTAAGAAAAGATGCTGATCCAAAATCCTGTGGTGCTGCCAGAGACAATTCCATTTCCTGACCTAATGTATTTTTTGGCATGGAAATGATCTTCTACCCTTCTTAAACTACTAGAAAAATAAATGAAAGAGAAGTCATGTTTCTGTTCACAATATGGGTATGTTTCCTGATTAGCTGAAGCTAATCCTTAACGTTAAACCTGAACTTTTAAAAAATGAAAATTTAAGAATGTCAAATAGACAATAAAGACTGTTTTATAGATGTCTTTTGAAATGCTATTTGTAAATACAGTCACCCTATAAAATGCTGTCAATTTGGGAACTACCTACATAGATAGCCCTTTGTCAAAACCCGTGCTAGACAGACCAGGAAGGGGTCATGGTGAGTTTGGAATTCCCTCGGGCTAAATTAAGGTGAAACGACACCAAACGATCAGTTAAACATTTTATTTATGGCAGAAGCAGCCTGAACTTGGAAGGCGTAACAGTAGGTGGCGGGGTTTTTTACAACAAGAATTAGCATAAACTACCTCAGTAAACCATGTAACGTGGTAACCACATATATATCAATTCAGAGAAAAAAATAAGGAGAGCCCTCCCATTAATTCGTGAAGTTCAGAGAGGACCCCCTTGCTTTCTAGGCTCCTCAGGCAGGAGCCTAGAGGCAGCCAGACCCACTCTGGTCCCAGACTTGGTCAACGGTTTTATGTCTAAAGAGATGAGGTGTAGGGGTTATGGAAAAAAAGAGACAAAACAGAGAGGAAACAGAGAAGAAAAAGAAAGATTTCACCAGTCCTGGGTCCAGCCAGTCTTGAGGTCCAGTTCTGGAGTGCATGCAGGCACCTGGGGCTTCAGTTTGTGTCCTTTTATCATCTCCTTGACCCTCCTTCGGGTGGGCACTCAAAATGACTAGGCTAATTAGGTGTCATGCGTGGTTTGTGCTTTCAGAGCCTTTGGGAAATGGGTCGGTGGGCTTGGGGATCTTTTGGGGAGTAGATTCTCCCTCCCTGCAAGCATGACCATTGTTTGATCTTTGGCCATACATGGTGAGCTGCCCTGCTCAGCGTATCAGAACACAGAGCTGTGCATCCTCCAGCACGCCCTCCACATCCTGTTGCTGACCAGGTTCTTCACCTGTGGTTCACTGTTACACACAACTTGCCCCACCACAATGTTTGAGACCTTAATTCTTTCAGTCCCTCACACGTGGTGTTGCTATGCAGAACTTACATCTTGTTGCAGTGTCTTGCAATCAAGTTCTGTTCCTTCCCTCAACTGCAAAAGCCAGGTCCTGGTCTCTGTCCATCATGACAGGTGTTTGAGGCTGTCCAGTCTCTCACACCCTTATACTTTTGACAGCACTTTTGGGTACAATTTTTTTCTCATAAAGAGGATAGCTTTAAATTACTGAACACTGCAAACTGTAGAATATGTGCTTGATTTCCGCAAGCAGGGAGTTACAAGGTTAACCATGATTCCTGTGGAGGGTTGACCTTGTCTAATTGCCAGATGCCAACCCAGCTGCTCTCTCACTCTCCCTCGTCAACTGGACAAGGGAGAAAATAAGGTGGAAGAACTCATGGGTTGAGATAAAGACAGGGAGATCCCTTAATAATTACCATCACAGGCAAAACAGATTTGACTTGGGAAGAATTCATTTATTGCCAGTTAAAAGAGTGTTGCATGGTAAGAAGCAAAGGCAAATATGAAAACACTTCCCCCCCTTCCTTCTTCCCCGGTTCAACTTCAGTCCCTCATTCCTGACTCTTCTACCTCCGCCAACTCTGAGCAGCGCAAGGGGATGGGAAATGGGGGGGAGGGCTGCGGCCAGCCCATGGCAGCTCCTCTCTGCCGCTCCTGCCTCCTCACCCTTTTCCCTGCTCCAGCCTGGGGCCTTCCCACGGGCCGCAGGGAAACACCTGCCCCACCGGGGTCTCTCCCGGGGCCGCAGGGCCATCTCTGCCGGTGGAGGGGGGGGCCTGGAGCACCTCCTGCCCTCCTCCCGCTCTCCCCTGGGGGCTGGCGGGGCTGTTTCTCACACCGTTTCCCTCAGCCCTGGCTGCCGGGCAGAAGCCTTTTGCCCTTTCTTGCCCAGGCTTTCCCCGAGGCGCCCGCCCGTGGCTGAGGGGCTCAGGTGGAGCCGGCTGGAACCGGCTGTGTCCGGCCCGGGGCAGCCCCTCGTCTCTCCTCACAGCGGCTGCTGCCCCTGCGGAGCCTGCCGCCACTGCCGCTGCTGCTGCCAGCTCCTGGGCACCTGCAACTGGTACAGTTTCTTGGATGCGATTTTTAAGGAAGTGTGTATTCACAGTGCCCTCCTCAGCCTTTCTTTTTCTTTGTAATTCTGTGTTCAGGAGACTTATGGCAGGACAAAAGCGAAGTAAATGAGGCTCTGAGCCTTCTAATTTCTGCCCTTCCTGAACTGTGGCATTACAAAAAATTCTAGTGGTGTCCTTCTCACAAAGTTCATAAAATTCAAAATTAACTGGCGCTATTTGCTGATGTTGAGGTTTCAGTGGTAGTTCTCTAAACCTAATGAGTTACCTGTCTTTGTTTGTTATTAATACCTTCCTATAAAAAAAGTTTACTGTATTTTTCTATCATGCTTCTGATTAATCCTGGTTAATTGCTGTTGAAGAGGAAGTCTGACAAAGCTGGCAGTTTGCAGAGGCATAGAACTTCCCACTTGTCATACTGCTGTGCAAGTATTATAAGGAAAAGGTGCTGGATTTTGATGAAAAAGGCAAAGAAAATAATGCCTGTAATGTGTTTGAATAGGGATATTGTCACGTGTCACCTCTATAAAGCTGTTGCAAACAAATGTTTTGTATTGTTAATGATTAGACAGTTCTGAATAATATAGCAGATTGGTGCAGCTCCCTTGCAAAAAACTCACAGTTGAAGGTTGTGAAGTTTGCTATCTGAATGTTAATCACTCATTGATTTCTTTTTAATAATAAACTTGGATTTAACATATGACTGATATGACAATATAAGCATTCTCAGTATACCCATGCCTCTTAAAGGTGTTTGTGTTAAAAACTTAGGATCTAAGCCTGCATCACCTTTTTAGTCAGATTATTTGTATTCACTTGAGCAGCAACATTGCAATCAATTGTTACTGACCTTTTCCTGCCACCATCTGGTTTACATGACAGCAGTTCAAATTTTTTGGGTGTGATTCTCTAGTTTAATTTCCATTCTGGACCCTGAAACTGAGTACAGTTTTTCATGGCTTGATGTTTTTCATGTGGAAGTACTGTGCAGAATTAGTGCTCAGGTCTTCTAGAGCTCACTGGAATTATGCTGACTTTTGGTGAAGAAACTGGGGGGTTTTGTCATTCTAAATAACGGCCTTTGAAACAAAAATTAGTCAGGAGGCTTTATGAAGGGAAAAGAAACTTTGATTAAATATATTTTTGTAGCAAAGATATTAGTACATTTTGATGATCGACATTACTAATGCACCAAGAAAATGTTAATGTCATGATTTCTTAACATAATTATAATTAACAAGAACAGGATAGTGCAGAATATGTTACTGAAAACTAATTAGGCAGAAAATGAATAATCTGGGAATTTGGGAGACTTAACAATTAGCACAAGAAACACAGATATCACCATGTTAGAAAAAAGCACTGTGACCCCTCTGACATCTTTGTACTCTTCCCACACTCCATCTCTGTTTTACAAAGACTATACAATGGAAAAACTATTTCCAGGGGATTGGCTTTTTGTACCAACATAACCGACCAAACTTTATTTACTATCCTTGTGGATCAAACCAGAAGTCAGCCTTCATCATCACCCTGGATCTTTTTAGAAAAGATAAATTCATGGCAAACATTGAGCTGATGGTTTCTCAGGAACCTCTCAGGTTCCAGCATTCATCAGTTTACAGACTTACTAAGTTATACGTTGCCTCAGAACCAAAGATCCTATACTTGAAAAATAATCTGATATCCTTTTGTTAATGGGTTTGTGTGGCACGGTGGGTTTTTTTTTTTTTGTAACGGGGAAGGGGGCCACAGGGGTGGCTCCTGTGAGAAGCTGCTGGAAGCTTCCCCGGCTCCAAGTCGGACCCAACTCTGGCCCAGGCCGAGCCCATCAGTGACAGTGGTAGCGCCTCTGGGAGAACAGATTGAAGAAGTGGAAACTGCAGTGAGTGGGGGATTGGAATGTGAGAGGAACCACTCTGCAGATCCCGAGGTCAGTGAAGAAGGAGGGGGAGGAGGGGCGCCTGAGGGGGCTGATGGCCCTGCAGCCTGTGGGGAGACGGCAGGCTGTCCCCCTGCAGNCCACGGTGGATCGGGGACAAGTGAGGAATCTTCCCCCTGAGGAAAGGAGCGGCAACAACGATGTGTGACGAGCTGACTCAACCCCCATCCCCGATTCCCCTGTGCCACCAGGAGGAGGAGGGAGAGAGAACCGGAATGGAGCTGAGCCAGGAAGGTGGGAGTGGTGGGGGGAAGGTGTTCTGAGGGTAGGTTTTACTTCCTAATCTCCTTGTTTTGATTTGATTGGTAGCAAATGAAATTGATGTTGATTCTTCCCCAGGTTGAGCCTGTCTTTTGCCCGTGACCATAAGTGGGGAGTGATCCCTCCCAGTCCTTGTCTCAACCCACAAGCGTGCTTCTGTATTTTCTCCTCATCCCAGTGTGGACAGAGGAGGGGGTGGGGAGTGAGCGACAGGCTTCGTGGCGCATTGTTATGGGCTGGGCTGAAATGGAAACCACGACACCTTTTTAACACATACCTAACATCTGGTCCCACCACATCCTCTGGCAATTAGTTCCACAAATCCTGTGCGTGTGAAAAGAGAAGGAAAAAAAACCCAAATAGTTGTAGTTTATTTCAGATTTTTTAACTTTTTACTTCTATTGGTGTCATCTTTTTTTTTCATCAATGCAAGATTTAAATTATTACTTCCTGTTTATGTTTGCTATGCCATCCCTGGTTTTATGGATGTTTATGAAATCTTAAGTGATCTCTACTTCTGTCCGTACCAATCTCAATCTCTTTTTCTCCAAAGCTAAACAGAGCAGGAGTCTTCAGTGATTCCCATATAGAAGCTAGTCCTTACATCCAATAATATATGTTGATTTTTTTTCCTATGCTTCCCTCCCCCCTCCCAGTTTCTTTATGTCTAACATTACTATTGGGTAAACTATAATTAAATCGTAAAATGGTTTTGGTGCTAATGCAAGATATGGACAAACTAAAATAATTTCCTTACTCCTCCGAATGCTTCCTACATTGTTACGTGTTTGAGTATATTTTTCCATGGTAGATCAGCTGTTAGTGAACCTTCAATTTACTGTATTGAACAGCTGTGAATTTCCCATCTACTTATACCTAGCTTATTTCCTTTGTATCAACAAGCATTAAAGGATCAGCTGCTGTTTGGAATATACATTTCTAAGCATAGCTTGCATAATACTGTTTCTTTAAATCAGCTGTACTGCTAAAAGAGAATAGAGGAACCACTATTTCGAACTATCATTCAGAAAAGCAATATTGTCAGATGTTTGATTGCTAACAAGTATAGTAACTATCCATTGTACATAGGATGGAGATCTAGATGGAGTACCAGCCTTGCATGCTTAAGCAGAAAGAACTCTGTACCTCTGCAACTCTCCAACAGTGCTTTGAATGACAGAGTATCAGGAGAGCGTATGTCCCTGGAAGGAAGCAGATGGCTCTTGGGGTATTAGGTCTCACTGGAAAGGCAAACTTGCCAGTTATAAGCACAAAGAAAATTGTTTTTATGTATGTTGCTTTCCTAAAACTGTAATTCTTGAGTAGCATGAAGATAGAATTGATTGTGACCTGGATTAAAAGCCACCAACTGTACCTTTTTATAGAAGAAGAACTAGATGAGAAGCTTTGGATCTGTTTTTTGTTTTGCAGTCAAACCTGTGTTCTTTTGCTTTTTTTTTTTTTTCCTTTTTTTTTCTTTGGTTGCTTTTTAACAATCACTAGTCATACAGGAGAAAGAAGAGCAAAGATTCAGAATGTTGTTTTTCCCATAGAGTTTTCATAGCCTAACTTCTTAGGCAGAGTCATTATGGCACACAACAAAGTTGTCCCAATGTCTGTCTGTTTATAGAACAATTTGTTTCTTACTGTAGCAAGGCAAAAAGGGAAAAAAGAAAAAAAAAGGCGTGGTTTTGCTAGCTCCATCCTTCCTCGCTGAAAAATTGGACTTTTCGTGTAATTGAAAGATAGAATTCACTTGAGTATTTAAGTTCCTTGAGATTTACCTGAATCCAGATGCCAGTCTAATTTTAACTGCCTGCTCCAGTCTAGACGCCATGTCTTTCAGGCTAATGTTCTCATACGAATAAAGGGTAGGAACATAAAGGACAGATAATGACAGCCCCCACCAGAAAACACACTCCTTCAAGTCCTTCAGTGCTTGTGTTCTAATGTCTCAGAAGTCCAACACTCACACAAGAAAGCAGCAATAAGGAAGTCTAGAGAGAGATTTTGGTAGAACTGAGCCTTAAAGAACCACTAGGTAACAGCAGTCAACAGACCAGACCCGTAAGTCCAATTGTTTCTGATCTATGAATATTGACAAAAAATACAACCCTATAAAGTTATCAATAATAAAATAACTAAAATTAATCTTAAATAAATCTATTAGGATTTCCTAAATGCTTTATAGTAACAATAGTGTACAGATCTATAGCAGTTACCTAATTACTCTTGCTGGAAGATAAGAGTCTTCAATCCAGAACTCTTTTGTTAGAGATACTGCTTGTTATCCTATTTAATTTTAAAAAACCAATCAGACATTGTTATCTTTGCAGATATTGTGCAACTAACAGAATCTGAAAAAGGTTCATAGACAACCTATATAGGTAAAAGTTTGGGGCTTTCTCCCCCACACAGTATACTTAGCAGCCTAGCACTTCAGCAGTTCTATTGTTTGTACAATAACGTTTTTGCAAAACATATTTTAAAAGTATCAGTGTTCCAAAAAAATATAAAACATTTAAGGGATCAGTATTTATCCTGCATTAAAGTCTTAATCTTAAATAGTTTCAGATTTTAAAAGCTAGTACAAAATTAGCTGTTATAAATTGCATGCCATGCTTTTGGTAATGTTCCGAGGATGGATGAGCTACACTCATAAAGCAAGAGACTCCTCTAAAATCAAGAAACATATCTTGTTTGAATCCCTGCCCAAATGTTGTGTTTGGATCTGTTTTTCTCTAATCACATTGCAGTACCTCAGAGCAGCTATGTATAAAAAAGGAATATTGTCAAATCTGACTCAATATTCATTCTTTTAAAAATGTAGAATAATAGGGTTGTAGTGAGAGGATTGTTTAATGAATATTTTAATAATAAAAAAGCTGCTCTCACTTCTAGGACTCATTTAGAAATTAATAGTAGAAAAGCAGTTTACTTCATACCATTCTGTGATTATTAAAAATATTTTTAATTTAACTTATTTCTTAAAATTGAAACTTGGGCAGCTGAAAGTTAGGTGCTAGGTTTTGAGACTAGTACCTAGCAAAGCTCAGGCATAGGCACAGGCAATGCTCTTCTGAATCAAACTACTAATTTGTGCTGGCTGGTGCTCCATAGTGAAACTCAAGAAACCCTGCAAGAGACAATTAAGATGTAACATTTCCAGACAAAATTTCTTCCCAACTCTTGACAGTTTGAGGTCAGTCTGGCCTGAAATATGGCGATTTATATCTTTCTCTTGGGTCCATTACTTTGTACATGGTTAGAGAGCTGAAAATCAAAGTTAAAATTCATTGGAGCTGCTATGTGGGATCAGTTAAAATTCTTAATTATTTTGGCCCGGATCCACAAAAAGATCCACAGAATGTAGGTGCTTAAGGCTAAGTCCCATGTTCTGTTCAACATTTAGGTCCCTTAAGGTCAGTTGCTGGAATTCAAGCTAGTAAAGTTCCCTCAGGAACATTTGTTCTGCCCTGATATTTGGTGGTTTTCACTGTTGGGTTGAGCATCTTGTCATCCTGTATCTCAGACAGAGCTTACAGAGCTTGGTTCTAAAGCACCAGACAGAATTTGTGGCTCAAACTACATAAAAGAACAGATCATCATAAATTTTTTAGAAATAATAATCTCTTCTATACCTAGTCCTGCCATTGAAAGCAATAATATGTCTGCAGGTATTGCAAGTCTATGATTAATTCTATGAGAGGTCTACTTAGAATCACCATAAAGAAATAAGGAAAAAATTGTTGTTCAGCAAATTGTTCCCTATAGAAAAGATACCTGTTGTGTTTGGATAAGAAAAGATTTGAGATCAGGTCCTCCACTGGCTTGAGTAGGCAGTGTTCCATTTCACTTTAGGAAAACATTGCAGTTTTGGCTTAGATTAGGCAAAATCCAGGGTTTCACAAATGTTTAAAAGTAAATTTCTTACAAAACCCATTTACCCTATCGTTATACCCTTCAGTAGCCTAGCCAGTACGAAACTGAACACGTTTTAGAGAAACAGATTCAAACAGGTTGAAATGGTACTACCCTTCTAGATATTACAGTGCTTCAACATTGCAAATTCTTAAAGCAATAAAATAATCATAGAAAAATAAATTTTGTTCCATTTTTCTTTTTATTAAATGAAAAGTTCCATAGAAGTCCCGTAGGTCTTTGACCTGTGGCAGAATGGGGGAGAGTGGGCCCTGCTGGAAAGATTAATTGTAGCTTGTAGAATAGCCTTATCCTAAGAGGTTCCTTTTCTTAAGTAATACATTACTTACAGATCTAGACATAAGCACAACATTTATCTTCTGCTCTGTGGGGGAGCAGGATGGATTGCTTCTGCATTACTTTTATCATGATCTTGTAGTAGGCATACCTCTAGTGAAATAATTTCCATTTCCTGGGATAGTGGATTGTGGGCTGTGGGAAGTACTAAAGCATGTAGGAAAAGGCATGTGGGGTACTGATGAACTAATGAAGCAGGAGGAGTGTGCAGAAAAAATAGTTTCACAAGTGGAGGAATTTTGGACTTCTCCATGGATATGTATTGTCTGATGCCTATTAAGAAAATTAAGGTCATACTCTGCTCTTAACCTGAGTTCTCTCTTCTCTGTCTGGCTTCCTGTTTTTACAAATCTCATAAGAAACATGTATTTTTGAGATTATTTCTCTTTTCCATAATTTCACTGAATTCAGCAAACAGTCTCAAAGTTGGAGGGAAACATTCAAATAAGAGTTCTGGTGTTTGGGGTGGAAGTGTGTGAATAAAGCTAATAGTATAAAGTTTTGCTTCCTTTGAGTAGTCCTGTATTTCTTCTAACAGAAAAGACAAAGGGCAATAAAGACGTCCTGATTGCAGCTATGAAAGAAAAGGCTTGGGTTTAAAGAGTAGCAGTTTACTGAGCTGTATGTAGTTTTGAAGCATATCATAGGTTGTATTTTAAAGTATTATATGAAATCATACAGGATTTCCCATGTCCTGTATGTTTCAGCATTGTTTGTTTTATTTTTTTTTAAATTCAAACATACTTTATGAAACCCAAATGGCTTTGCATGAAAGTCCAAGTATAATCCTGGTAATAATTATCCACAAGTATTTGCATCCTTTGTCAACCTGTTGCTTAGCCTTTCCATGGATGTTGTTTCCATGTCTTTAAAATTTATTTCAGCTCTATGATAGCATAGCAATAATAGCAAAGAAAGCAGGTAGCAGTCTGAGGGGTAGATTAGAGCACATGCCTGTAGTGTTGTATGTGGCAGCAAAACCTTCCTCATCCCCAAGATTGTGCTCCCTCTGATTCCAGGCCAAGTTTTTATATGATGCAGCTGCATAACCTTGGCTCAGACCAAGGATAAACTGAGAGAAGAACCACAGAAGAAAAGAACAGTAAAACTGTAGACTGAAGTTAGCTTGTTGTGAGGGGCTTACATAACAGGTCAAGGACTGAAGATGGGAAAAAAATCACTGACATAGAAACATATAGAATTAAAAGGAAAAACAGGGAGTTGGAATGTGGTGACTAAGCAATGCCACGGAGATGTTTCAGGGAGTGAGGGGAGTTGCTTCACCTCATTGAGAACTGCTTGCATGTTTTACAAGTGTGATACCTAGAAGGGCATACTCATGCTTAGTCTAATACATTGATATTCCTTGCAATCTTTTTGTGTGTGTTAGCCCCTATTCAGTGTCTTTGTAACTGCTTTGTACTCCTGTGCTATGTGTATTTTGCGGTATACTTGTGCACATCAAAAGGTACCCAGACAGAGTCAGTGAGGCAGCAAGTGAGTGGATTTCATGTCAAAATTTACAATTGCCTTGTCGATCACTAGAACTGTCAAGATTTTGTAATTAGAACTGCTCATTTCCTTTTCTGCTTTTTATTTAAATCATCCTTGCTAATGTCTGGTGTGAACATTTTCCCAAACAGATTTGCAGTTTATAATATGCAAAAACAAATAGCACTTTGGTTTTGCTCCTTCATTGAAGTAGTTAAAGACTTAACTTCTCAAATTTTCACTTACACTGTATTTTGTACCTGAAATCTTAACTGGCATTCAGTTGAGGAAGCAAAAATGTAAACATGCAAATTGTTCTTTGAAAAAAAGTCTGTTTCTTTATAGCTGTAACACCAAAATAAGCACCAATTTAGACCTCTGTTTTGTGCAAAAATCTTTTGAATCTAAAAAAAAAGTAATAACTGGATGTATTAAATCAAGCTATGTGCAATATACTACTTCATGAAAATTCCAGCTCAAGACTCACATCCACCAGTGTTTTGGGAATAAAGCCATCCTGGATATTGTAAACTTAAGAGGGTTGGAAGCTTGAGATACTGACCAGATAAAGCATTCCAGTTTTTAGATGCTTATCGTGATGAAATTACTTTTGAGGTCCTTCCCCTTATCACTCATCTTCTCTATTTGCTTTAAGGAGATGTGCTGCAAATCAGAATAATTTATTTATTTAATATTTATTAGCTTGTGGTCTTGCTGAATGTTATATTAAAGGCACCAGTATGAATCTGAATAGCAAATTAGCACCCCTTCAAATCTGATATGAATAGGATGCTGACAATTTTCTTCAAATAAACCATGAATTTTAAAACAAAACTCAATACGGTTTAATAGAAAATGATTGCTAACTTAATATTTTGATCATCCAGATAGCATATATTTAAGATAGTTGGCTTTCTATACATGTACAGCAATGACAATAAGAAAAAAAGAGGCTTTCTACATCAAAGCATTTTGAAAAAACTAGGAAATATCATGTTTAAATAAGATGGTAGCGTTACTAAATCCCCAAATAAATCTGCCACTAAACTATTATTCATTTGGTTTATTATTGTTACATGTTTCAGATCTGCATTATCTAAAACTTCCTGTCAATTGCACAGAATACATGATTTCAAAGAATACCTTGATCTTGATATGCAAGAAAATTATAGGTGACAATTCCCTTGAATTCTAAGCAGCAATCTTTCTCTGAAATTTTTGCAAGAAATAAAGTATATGTGTTGTTAATTCTTTAACAAAGAATACTGATCATAAAAAAATAAACATTTTTATGAAGAGAGATTCCAGAGGAATAAATTGCTAAAGTGATTGAATAGAGGTTCAAGTTTAAAGGTTTCTTGAATTTTGTTTTAATGGGATTTAAAAAAAAGAAAAATAAAGCTCCATCTAAAGCACCATCTATATAATAGAGAAGATAAATATTACACATAATTTGTAAATACCTTAGCAGACACTCGCAGACAACTTTTTGAGACAGTATAGGATTCCATGAGCAATTTTGTTTATTATCTGTTCTTGTTTTCTTGTTAAGTGGAGCATTTATGAAATTAATTTCTTTGTTATGCTAAGATCATATGGAATCCTAATATATTTGTTAATAAAAATTGTCTTCATGATAAATACTTAGCAGTGGCCATCTTTATTAAAAAAAAAATAGGGACCTAGGAGGATTTACAGAAGTTTTGGAATAGTCTCAAAATATATAGGCAATATATATATCAGCCTATATAATATAGACACTTTAGAGTCAGGAGCCAAGCTTCACCAGAGCTTGGTAAACTAGCACAGTTAACTTCTGAAAAAGAGAAGACTGAAAATCAGTAGGTCAGACCAAATACTATGAAGAGTTTATACATGTCTCTCTAGGCTGTTAGGGGTGAGGAGGGTTTTTCTAGTGGGGACTGGAATGGAGGACTTGCAAAAGAGAAATGCCTTCATTTGAAAATGAAGCAGTATTATTTTGCTGCTCTTGACATATATTCACGGGTAGCTAAATACTCTGAGTGCCTAGGAGCAAATGAATGGTACATAAAGTGAGAATACTTGACCCTGTGCCATTTTAAATTCAATAACCATTTAATAGATGGTACACAATGGAACAAAGGAAAAACTCTTTCTTTTGGGCCGCAGTTCAATCTTTCACTGGCTGTTGGGTATGAGTTAGAAACGGCCACTCTAAACAAGGTTACCAGGCAGCTTACAGGAGGTTTCTTATGTTGCCCTAAAATATCTAAGCCAGTTTTATTTTTGAATATGCAGTGGCATTTCCCTATCAAAAGTATCTTGATTATGTACTCTTATATAGTTTTGAAATTAATTGCTTCATACTGTCATTAGGATAACACAGTAACTCATTCAGTGCCTATCAGGTGTTTGGGGCATACATTTTTCTGATTGTATTTTTTCCCCATGTTTATGAAGAAATATGAGTGCTATCAAAAAGTCATGTCATAGTTAAACGCAGTTTTTTTAAAAAAAAAAAAAAGTGGAGGACAGAAGCAGAATGTTCTCTATAACTAAGGAGCTTTGATAAAACTACAAAAATATAACACAAATTACTGCATGTAGACACAGGTAGGAAGTCTAGTGAGTGTTTAATCAGGTATGTTCTTTTTTAATGTACGGTTGTAATTTGTAACTTACAAAATCAAAACTAATGAAGTAGGGGGGGTTATACAGTTACGTTATTCACTAGCATTATTATCTACCAGAATTTTGTGATTTGAAATTCTAAATTTAACGGTCAATTTGTCAAGCTTAGCAAATTTTCAACGTGTTAAATAAATGTTACTAATCTCCCTATCTGTGTGTTTGTGGTGGGTTTGTTTTTAGCCTGGAGAATTTGAAATTTGCATGGTCTGAAACATATGGAAAGTCCCTGAATACTAGAAAGTCTGCTGATACTTCTGAGCCTTCCCAGTTTCCTCTGAGTGTCCACTGTGCACTTAGGTTGACATATAGTTCATGATTGCAGGATCAGAACTGGGGTTCATTGGTCATAGTAATAACCTTGATTTATCAATGTTGTGCTGCAATCTGAATTTTTCTTTTTACTTGTTTTTTAGAAGGGAAGGAGTGGAAACACAAGCCATTTTCTTACTTGTCTGCTGTTGGACAGTAAATTTCATTATTATTTGGCTAGTAGTACCGTATATTACCCCTATAAAAGAATTAATTTTTTTCTCTGGAATAGACTGTTGGCCTATCCTAGTAATTTCCTCATCACAGCAAAAGGCTTATCACATGCTTCAGAAGTTGCACAGTGGTATTTTGCACTTCCTAATACTTCACAGTCACTGTAAAGTTTGCCTATATATTTTGAGTACTTTCTACTTTTGTACTTTTCAGTTGTAAAGCATGTGTCATACAAAACCAGAAATAGTTAGATTCTTTTAATCCTCTGCTTTTAAACAATAAAAGTGGAAGGACAGTGAAATTTACTCATAAATTATCGAGCTTTGAGGTTGAAAGTCTATATAAATGTGGAATTATACACCAGTATCCATTCCTGTGTGTGGTGAGCTATAAAGCAAGGAGATACTTTGATCACAGAAACACCAACACAGGAAATTATTCACAAGTACCTATTATATCTTAAACTCACTCCAAATTCTAATTCAAAGTTAGTTCCAAATTTAGAAACTCTGTGAAGAGCACAGTAGTATTAAAAGGTCCTTCTCCAGTTTTACAATCACCTCTACTAGTGTATATAGCTATGAAGCTCTGACAACTGTTTCCTGGAATCTTATATATGTGTGTAATTTTTACTAGTCACTTTGATAGGGTAGTTGTGTGGCTCTTAGATGAAAAAACTGATGTTACTTGGTTCCTTGCCTGTCTCTTCTTGAAGAATCCCTCTGGCAGAAATGCAAAAATACTAATCTTCTGAGATAGAAGAAGAAGATATTGGAGGCAAGATAAGATGAAATACCGTATTACAGGTCTGATTAAGTGTGTATTTATGAATATCAATTAAATTATTTAAAGCCTGCTTGGCAGGACTACAGGCACTGTGGAAAGGCCAAAGGCAAGCTATGCATTGTACATTTGTATGTATTTAGGAAAAGCACAGACTGTCATTTTTGTGTGGTTTCTTTCAGAATATGGAAAAAAACCCCAACCCAAAAGGGAAGAGGTTGTGTATGAGGTTTGTGTTTTGCCTCTTCAGGACTTCATGATTTTCACTTGAAAAAGAACGATCATAGAGGTGAGTGTCAGGATGTGTGTAGGAGGTTGGCACACCTGAAAACAGGATGAGGAAAGGGTAGGGGTATAGCAGGAATACCTGCAGGGTAAGATGTCTGAGCTTCTACAACAGGAGGGATTAGACAATTGCTATGGCAGCCCAGCCGTGGTGGGAGGGAGGATGGTTGTAGAACAGCATCTGGGAGGAGGTACCACTCAGTCTAATTGTCTCAAACTGGAGCCCAAGGTCATGGGTGGCTCATGCACACTGAACTGCCACACAAACGTCCCCAAGTGCACACTGCTATTTCTTTGTGCTTTCAGAAATACTGTAGTCCTGCCATGCTTCTGCCCTTTGCTTTCTCACAGCTAGGTCACAGGGCCTTATCTTGTCTATGAAAAAAAGTCACTTTTTTTTCGGATCAGATCAAGTCTAGCTAAAATAAGACAAGGTCAACTCAGCTAGAACTATTGCACACTCATTACAGTAGGAAGGAACAAAAGAAGCAGTACATAAACTCTGACCCTGACTGCTTTATTACTTCTTGTAGATTGTTCTGTAGAGCTCTTTCGTGTGAGTGGCTCATCCAGTACTTGAAAACGTCACCTTTCACACTTAGAGAGGAATTTCTTCAGGCTGTTGTGTATACAGGATTTACTGAGGAGTCTGCTTTCTACAACTTACAGTAATGCACAGTGGGAAGTAGGAAAAGAGAAAAAGTTTACCTATTTCTGTTGTGAGATACAAAACAGGGAGAAGCAGTCACTTTTGTACTGGCTGGTATAACTAAAGCTGTGGTTTCTATTTAATCTCGGAGTCTTTTTCTTTTTCTTTTTTCTCCTCTTCTTTTTTTCATGAATGTAATTTCTAGCAATTGCCAGTGTAATTATTTCATTGTTACTCCCAGGAAAAACTATCATTTTTTTACTGTAAACCAGTTTGCCCTGAGGTGGGCTGGAGAGCACTTGAGAAAGATTTTAGTCATAAACAATGCCTTTCTATCATGACTACAGAGTCAGGAAGAAAATATGGAAATGGTGTGTTAATCTGTGCTTTGATCTGCAAAATCAAGGAGGTCACAAGATCCCAGATTTGTTTCCATTGTAAAGGAAATTGGATTAGAGTCTGGTGATTCATTTCTGCTGAAGAAAGCTTCCTTTTCTTGGCAACAATATGGACACTAGACCCTAGGTTTTTGTAACAGTTTGTGTAGGGCATGTACTTCTGTTTTAAAGGCTGACAATTTATTTTTAATTTTGCCTTCACAAACATCCTCATTTCTGCTAACCAGAACAATTTACATTGAAGTGTCTCTCAGATTTTGCAATTGCTTGTCTCCTTTAGAGATTCCCATGCAGCATTGTGTTTCTTTATAGAAATGGGAGTGGTAAATGCATCCCTCCCTGGTAATGCGAGTCCATACGCTGGTACGAATTCCACACCTAGGCTGAAAGCCACTATCATGTCTTGGGAGATAGTAAAATAGAAACATAAACAGAGATTTAAAGGGCCAGTGCCTCAGTTCCTCTCTGAAATCTGCATCTCTTTGTGTCTAGCAAAGATTGTTCAAGACAGCACAGTAGTGCATAGCATATACCTGGAAAGCTGTAATTTCTGTATGACATGCAGTAAACCTAATCATCACTCTTGTTTCACTTGAGGTCAGGCTATTTTAAGGTGCAGCTTGAAATTCTCTCCTGCTCTGACCTCACTTGAGCTCATCTCATGTTACAGTTTCTAGGATTGCTGTTGCCAATTGGATTGCATTGGTCGTTCCATTTTATGTCAATACAAATATGATCTATATGCTGATAATGTGTGGGAAAGACAGGGTCATGCTCACATACATGCATAAAAATCTCAGTTGTCAAAAGTCCTTATGAAATATATCTTCTATTCAAATTGAGAGCCAGAACTCTGACCCAGCTGAGTTAAAGCACTCAAAGGCACAGGAACAGAAAAACCTCTGTGTTTTTATTGAGGTTCTGCTTCAGTACTTGCAGTTCAGTACTGTTCACTACTCAGCCACAAGACATTAATAACAGTCTTGTAGAAAGGGAGCGTTACGTGTTCCTTTGTATGGCTCATAGGGGTTAAGCTTTATATTGCTGCAAAGGCCAATCTTTTGAGAAACTTGTATGCTCAGTGTCATACAAAATTTTTTTTCTGGGCTACAAGGGAATTTTGTATGTCAGTGGCCTAAATATATGACATTGTATAAGACTTTGGCAAGCTAATTGCTTATTACAGAGGAATTTAAAATGAGTGTTTAATGAAAGAACACTGCCTGCTTAAATATCAGCTTATGGCATTGTAAATCAAGGTTACTGTGCTTAGGTCATGCAAGATTAGGAACTATAAAAGTGACCCTCTATCTCAGTGAAATAATAATTTTAATTTTAAATGGTTTTAATTGAAGTGTGGGTTATGGACTGGAAGAATTAAGGGCTTTTATTTCAAACCTGTATTTTCGACTGCTTGCCTTCAAGCCTCATAGCCGTTGTGGAGGAAGGGGGAAGTTACAAGAACATACAGATAAAGTCCTGAGCAGCCTGGTGACTGCACAGCTGACCTTGCTTTGAACAGGAGGTTGGTGAAAAGACCTCCTGAGGTCCTTTCCAGCCTGATTTTTTCAGTCTTACTGTAATTCCTTAATATCAAATAACATCCAGAAACAATACTAAAATGAAAGCTGAAATCTTTCAGTGATATTCTTTCAACATATATTTTTAAATTACCTGAAAACGTAATTTTTATCTGTAACATTTTTTCTCAGTCCTGGTAGTAGGCTAATGTATATATTCATACAGATAATATCTGTGTCTTCTGACTTGATGACAAAGCATTTAGAGATAGGAAAACCTGCAGTCATTCCAAAAAAAGATGCATCCCAGGAACCCATTACATCACGAAGCTCATGGCTAATCCCCCAAATCCATCTTTAAAGGTTATATTTAAAATCTGAGCTGCATAGAAACTTGTATCTTCTGGGATGCTGCTTTTTCAAATGAAGTTAGTTTATTTTTTGCTAGTTTATATTACACTAATGTTAAAAATAAATAAACAAAAAATTTAAAAACCCATGTTTGGGAACTTGAAATTACTTTGCTACTTCTTGCCATGTTGTATTGGTTCTGGTGATGACAAAGGGAAATAAGTAGATTCTATGCTGCTCACATCTAGGATTACTATGCACTTTATACAGGCCCAAAATTAATCCTAGAACTGGGTAAATATAGCAAGTGAAAGAAATAATAGATGGGAAATGCTGTGCTGCAGTATTTTTTCCAGTTCTTAATCTCCACAAATAAACATGCAGCTTTAAATTTGTCTTGAGTGTTTTATCCATCGAGACAAATAATACTTAGCTTAAGATCAGAAGCAGAAAGATGGCCACCAGTGTGTGTGTGTGTGTGTATGTGGGAGGGGGGTGTGCGAGGGAGGGGGGTGAGAGTGGGAGGGGGGGGAGGGAGTGTCAGGGGGGGTGTGTGTGTTGGGGAGGGGGAGTCCATGTGCTTATCCCTCTATAGGTGTATCCCTAGATAGAAAGTCTGCAGTAGTATTCTGCCAGATGGACAAGGTGCATCAATACTTTATTAGAAATTGTAATCAGAATATGGGTAGAGAAGCCTGGGCTAATACTGATCTAGTTACAAATGGATTACAATACCAGCAGTGACTAGCTGTTGGTAACCTCGCGCCTGTGTAAAGATAGTGTTATTCTCATATGAGGGCCCAGTCCGGCGTCCCTAGTGCTGTTACCACACAGAGTTATAGTACCTCCTACCAGCAGTTAGCTTACTTCAGAGATTTCTTTGTGATGACCACAGCAGGAGGAAAAAGGTAGTGTTTTAGAGGCAAAATGAGTATTTGCATCACTTTTTTCTTTGTATGATATAACTTTATGACAATAGCTAGCATGTTAGTACCATCATATTAGCCATCTTAGTGTTTTTTAAAACTCTTCAATGAAATCAAGAGGAGTTTCAAAGCTACCCCTTGCATCTTGCCATTATAAAAGTTTTCTGAGATAATAAAATTCAATTTAAAGGAAAATACCTGTGTACAAGGAAAAAAAAAATCCACAAATACTTTTTTGTCCTCTTTTACTTCTAATTTAAGCGATATTTCAAACATAGGGAGAACTCTTTGTATAGTAATATAATTTATATATATATAAATTGAATATAATTTTATATTTTAAAGATTTATCTGGTTCATGTTCTGTGATCATATTTTAAATATCATGAAGCTGCAGACACCTCTGCTAAATTTTCTTTTTCAAGGATGACTTATGAACAATAAAGGAAAGATGCTTCCTTCCTCTGCCTCAATATTTTTTTAAAAAACCAGAACAATCAAAACCTAAAATATCCTCCTTCGACTCCTAAGTCAAGTACATCCAACAGATCTTGCAGAGCTGACTAAATTCCATCTAGACCTGAATTTCAAAGACCTCTTCTGCTATACAAATATACAAAATATTTTTAATATACAAAACAGGTATCCCTAAGCGAAAGAGGAGTTTTGAAATTACTCCAACAGTGGATCTCAATTTCCTTCACTAGTTCTTTGCTGTCTTGTAAGGCTGTGTGAAGATACAGGCATTAAAAATAATCTTCAGAATCCTGAACTAAAAGGGAAAGAGAGCAAGCATAAAACATAGACGGTACACTGATAAACAATATACACAAGGGTTGTCGTTCCCATACCATTTTCATCGCTCCTGCACCCTACCTCCCTATCTCAATAAACCAAAGAAGCATGTATGAAGTATGTTTGATACTGAAAGTTATTGCCAGTTATAGGGTAAGGAAGCAAAATAGCAGGCAACAAGAGAGAGCAGGGTAACATGATTTGAAAAACAATCAATCACAAGTAGAAATGTTCAGAAGAGTATAGAAATTAGCTTGAGCAAGTGATAGCAAATGCCAAATGCTGTGTTAAAAAAGCACATACCCCAAAAACCCCCAGCCCACTGCATGTTCAATGGTTATTAGCCAATGTGTTTTCTCCCACTTGTGATTCCAGATTAATTTTTGCCAGAACCAAAAAATGTAACTGATTCATGATTTTGGTATCATTACTCCAACCAGTTTTACTGATCATAAGTAGGGCTACATTAACTGATAGATTAGACTCACTGTTTATTAGACCATTTACCCTGACTTTAAATTGAAGAAAGCGAGATCTATATAATTTTCTGAGCTGAGTATATAAACTGGGGGGAGTTGGCCTGGGAGGGATCGCTGCTTGGGAACTAACTGGGCATTGGTCGGTGAGCAGTGAGCGATTGCATTGTCCATCACTTGTTTTGTATATTCCAATCCTTTTATTAGTATTGTCATTTTATTATTGTTATTATGATAATTTTTAGTTTATTGTGTTCTGTTCTACTAAACTGTTCTTATCTCAACCCACGAGTTTTACCTTTTTGTTTTCTGATTCTCTCCTCCATCCCACTGGGTGCAGGGGGGGGAAGTGAGTGAGCAGCTGCATGGTGCTTAGTTGCTGGCTGCGGTTAAACCACGACATGGGGGAGAATAAAAATTTCTGTAGAATTTATCAGAATACTGTGATACTTTATAGGGTGACAGTATAAAGGGTAATGAAAATTTAATATATTGACATAAGATGTAGGTTAAATACACCACCTTCTAGTGATTGATTTAAAAACACATGGAACCTTACTAAAGTTTACATTATGGTAATATTAACAGCAATGAAAGTCCTTTCTTGGACATAATTTAATTGCTCTCAGCTACATTTTTTTGTTGTAATCCTGTCCATTCCATTATTATTAATTTGTGTACTTTACAGAGGATGAAAAAGTATTGTTGGTTTTCACAAAGAATTTTTCATAAAGCTTTCACCTTCACCTCAGCTGCACAGCAGTCCTTTGCCATTACTTAGCGCACATTTTGATAAGCTGTAAAGTCTGTGGCATATTTTTACAACTATCTTTCAAGAGCTTCCTTGAGAGAGAAGGAAGGTGGAAAGATTTTGCAGTCCAGCATAATAAATGAAGAATTATGTTGTACACATATCTCTCTATTTTGTCTATCTATTGACTAAACTGAATACAGCCAATAGCGTTCATCTGGCTGAATGTGGAGCTAATCCCACTCTAAACACAGCAACAAGAAATGAGGCAGTTTCTCTGGGTTAGTTAACAGAAATAAACTAGTATTCTCAGACACAGTGTCCTGTCCCTGCCCCCAAACAGCATTTAGCCACTTAAAAGGGTGATCGACACTTTATTGCCTCTTTCTGTTTACTATATACTGCCCATTAAAGATTGATGTACTTGGATAAGGTGTCTAGTTTCAGTATTTTACACCTGGGTACTAGTGGATAATGTTGCTTCTGTATCTAGAGGTTTCTTCTAAACAAAAGCACTCCCGGAGATCACTGCCCCAGGCTGGACAACCAGGTTCTTTTACAAATGAGTTTCCTAAACTATTTTTGCTCTGCATTTGCATATGTAAAATGGAAATAACAGCACAACCTTTTTTCAATAGCTTGAATTGTCGGTTTATGTAATACGACATTTGTCATAAGACTGTCTTTTAGACTGTGCAAGTAAAGTGTCCATCACCTGAGGTCTGTGATTCCTGATAGGGCCTTGCAAATTTTATAAAGTACGAAGAATAACTAGCTGTGGTTTACATATTATATATAAGGAAATTGTTCTGGCAAGAAAAATTGACTATAGTCTGCAGGAATTCCAAAGTGCCAATTTAATGCAGTCACACATAGGAATTCCCAGACAGTCCTGAATATTCAGAATATAACGAGGTCTAGAATCTTGGCCGCTTAGAGATTATAAGGAGTGATCATACAGCTATGAGATACTTTTGAGATATTAATTTCAGTTTTTGCCACAGGGATTCCTGTGTGAACTAGGGGAAGTCTGCTAATGCGAGGTCTGTACAAAGAATTCTGGCAGCAGTTAGATACCAAAATTACCCTTTTTGTACTTCTGTTCTTCAGACCCGGGCTCAGCTGCTGCTTAGCCCTGGAGGAACTGAGCCACCCAACACACTGAGATTTTCTCGGTGACTTCTGTAGACAGGGGTCGGTTTCCGGGATTTGAAGACTTCTAGGTGTTCAGACCAAGTAGTAATAAGAATAATGATTTAAATTAGAGTACAATAATTACCTGTTAATTACAATGAACTCGTCTAAAGAAAGAAAATGTCAATAGAGGCCCAGGAAAAAAAGAAATCTATGAGAATTTACGCAGAGGTAGTATAAACATGCAAGGAAGGGGGAAACCTGATACACAAAATGGAAGATGAGAGAAAATTACTTGAAAGGGAAGGAAATACCATAAGAAAGAATTTTCTATCACAACATGCAAATCTTCTCTGGCAAAATGCAAAGTGGAAGAGACATGTCAATAGAATCATCTTGAAGATATATAAAAAGCAAATCAGGTACAGAAACAATAAATATGTAATATAGCTTATTTAAGTATGCTGCCAACAAACGACCCTTCCCTTGTCCACCTTTAACTTACCATATATTTATGGCTAGTGCTTTTTATTATTTTTTCTTCCTCAAAGAGTTCTAATATGCATTATTTAAAATTAGTAGAAAAGCTAAATAATAAAGCTAAATTTTATAGTACCGAAATATCTGTCTTGAAGCCTAAAACGATTTAACTGGAGAAAGCACAATCCAAGTGTTACCTTAGCAGAGTCCAGAGTATGACGCTTATCTAAGTATTCATTGTCATTGTGAAACCTCTGCTCATAAAGGAAATGATCCTTTCCTTATGAGCTAGATCAGGAGGGAATAATTTCTTTTGTCTGTCTGGATGCAGAATCCCAAAGAAGATGGTTGGTTCTGATTTTCATTGTAGCTTGGAAAAGAAATTATAATGTTAAATGCTTATAAACATTTTCATCAAAGCTTTTTACAAAGGAGATCCAAATTTTTTTGTTTCATTCTCTTTCTGTAAAAATGAAACATGGAAAGCCTAAAAGACTTACTTTTTGCAAATACTTTGAAGCCTGGGGTTAGAGTTGGGAGCCAAGCCAGCTGTATACTCTTCTTAGCTGGCTCCCTGACATGTTGAGTACCAAAGATGTACTAATGGTCTTTAACTTAACGATATGAGATGCACTGAATTGAAGGCAGTATATTTGAAAGGTTAGATAAGTTTACAGTGAATTTCTGGTAATTGAAGTATCACTGTGAAATCTTCCTTTTCCACTTTTTACCGAACTGTGCTTTTGCTGCAAATACTCTGTATAAATATCTTCTCTCATTTTTCTTTGTATTGGGACCATTAGAAATTGTTTTTTCCTCTAATGGGGGATTGTCTCGGGGGAGACAGAGATCACAACCTCTGAAGACTTTTTATGAAGCATTTTACTCCTTAAATTGTTACTATTAATGCAATCAAGCTGTTGTTATTAATAAAAGGTAAATATTCACACAGTACACCCACTTACTCACTCTCACCTCCCCTGGTAGTTACCCAGATGGAGCTGCAGTTGGGGACCAAGCCCAGCTGTTTCCTCTGGAGCAGGGGGACACGCCAACGTCACTTGGCTTTTAGGCAGGAGTTTGGGCAGTCCTTCAGAGGAGTGTTTGTTTCATCAGGTGTTTGTGTAATGCTGTAGTCTTCCTCTGCACAAAGCAGCTACTCCACTCTTGGATGTGGCCCTAGTTACACAACCTCTTGTTGATGCCGAGTGTGTTCTAGTGGCTTTGTACAAATTCAGCAAACTCATGGCGTCCTGACTTTATAATTTCTTGCAGATCCAGCAGGACTCCTGGTTGCCAGATGTTGTCTGTGAGCTTGTAACCACTCCCTACTCAGCATGTCCCTCTCCTCTTTTCAGCCTTTTTTTTCCTGGTAAATATTTCTCCATCCAAACCTATTGAAACTTAGAAAAGTTATTCATACAAGCTGAAATAAAGGGGGGCATTCTGACAGGATCATTCCTACATCTTTCTAGTAGTTTTGCCTGTTTTTTTTCTAAACCTCAAAAACATTTGACTTACCAGATTTCATAACACTGTTCTTCGGTTCAGAGTAGTTCTGTCAGAGGACTTACTAAATTCTCTAAGTTCTCTTCTAACTTAATTGCCCAGATTTCTTGCCTGCTTCCCACTCCTGCATATGACTCTAAATAATTCCTCCAAGATTTAGATGTAAATATCCTTCAAATATTATTCACTTTCTTCCTAGATGTCTCTTACCTTTAACAAAGCCAATGAATATACACTCCATTCTTTCAAATTTCATAATATTCCCTGTAATCTCACTTTTTTAGTATATCTCTTCATGTTGTAAGTAACTGCAAAACCACGAAGTATCAGCAGTGAACAGAAAATGGTAGGTGGCACCCCAAAAATCATTTAGTCATTATCTGATACCATTCTGTTTCTTGACATAACTTACCTATCTGCCTCTCTCTGCTCCCCTTTAATACTCAAATTTGTAACTTCCTCTTCTGTTTTGATACTGTGCAATTTTTTTTCCAGGTTTCCACCATCTCTTTCAACACATTGTTTTAGTGCCTTGTATATTAGTGTTAAGTATTGTGGGATGTAAATAGAAGTAGGTTGGCCACTGCATGGGGAGATCCTGCATAATAAGACTGCAAGCAACAGTCGCAGCATGGAGGTCTAGTGTGTTACTAAACCTATCAGGGAACAATTAAAAGATCAAGATTCCCTATATCCTAGAAACACATCAAATAAAACTTTGTATCTCTGGAATACCCAATAAACAATTAGGTTAATTTATATAAACTTATTGTAGTTTACCTTTAGTCTGTAGTGCACAAAGTGTCATTAATATTAGCATTTGCTGGAATTCAGAGGATTTGAACAGCTTTACGATAGTTAAAACAAAATCATTGTTGCTAAAGAGAAGTAAGCTGAGCATTTTTTAAGAAATACAGTAAAATGTATTCACTGCTAAACAACTAATATTTGTTCAAGGCTTTAGCAGCCATAAATCACAAAAATATGGCAGATATAAAATGTAGTTATTGTACTTACCCTTCAGATAATTAAAAAATATGATTTTTGGAAAAGAGCTCCCTGTGAGGACAGTCATTGTGGGCTCTTAGGATATTTATCAAACAATAACATCTCATTTTCAAGCACCTCAATAGCTCTTGCTATTAGGAACCTTTTAAAAATAACAAGATCCTGCAGTTGTTGCAGGCACTATGTCGTGGTTTCAGCCCAGCCAGTAACAAAGCACCACGCAACCGCTCGCTCACTCCCAACTCCCGCCCCCGGCCATGGTGGGATGAGGAGAAAATCCAAAGGCAGGCTGGTGGGTCGAGGCAAGGACTGGGAGGGATCACTCCCCACTTATGGTCACGGGCAAAAGACAGGCTCAACTTGGGCAAGAAACAAAATCAAATTAATTGACTACCAATCAAATCAAAAACAAGGATGTTAGGAAGGAAAACCCAACCTCAGAACACATTCCCTCCACACCTCCCGCCTTCCTGGCTCAGCTCCATTCCCAGTTTTCTTTCCCTNGGGAGGACTCCTCACGCATCCCCGGCTCCACCATGGGGTCCCTCCCATGGGACGCAGTCCTTCACCAACTTCTCTAGCGCGGGTCCTTTCCACGGGCTTCAGTTCTTCCTGAACTTCCCTGGTGTGGGTCCTTTCCATGGGCTGCTATCCAGTCACACGCTGCTCCAGCACGGGCTTTACCATGGAGTCATGGCCATCTTCGGGAGCCTCCGCTCCACCGTTCACCTCCCTGGGCTGCAGGGGGACAGCCTGCCTTCTCCCCATGGGCTGCAGGGCCATCAGCCTCCTCAGGCACCCCTCCTCCCCCTCCTTCTTCACTGACCTCGGGATCTGCAGAGGGGTTCCTCTCACATTCCAATCCCCCCACTCCCTGCAGGTTCCCCTTCTTCAATCTGTTCTCCCAGGGGCGCTCCCACTGTCACTGATGGGCTCGGCCTGGGCCAGAGTTGGGTCCAACTTGGAGCCAGGGAAGCTTCCAGCAGCTTCTCACTGGAGCCACCCTTACGGCCCCCTTCCCTGCTACCAAAAAAACCCCATGCCACACAAACCGATAACACACTAGAACTTGGAAATCTATTAGATGGGGAAGCTGCAGGGTGAGAAGAGTGGAGGCTGATAAATGTAACGTAAATAGGTTTTTATTTGCTCAGTTGTATTGACAGACAGAAAGAAACCAATGTAATACTGTCACATTTGAGTTCCATATTGTTAGGAAACTTTTAATTTGGATTTTCTTTTTTTCGTTTAAGAATTGCTGCATGAAAACTGAGTGCTCTTGTAAGTAGCAAAACTGTTAACCTTGGAAAGCTGAAGTCTGTTCACATAGAGGAATAGTTCGGACACTAGCATTTGACATGTTAATTGACAAACAGTAGTGACATTACAGATTCATCTTTAATGTCATTCTCTTCTCTAGTAAATTGTCATCGTTCCCTTGAAATCAGTGTCAACTGAATTTTCATATTGCTTCAGTCCTTGACAACTTTGTGAAAAGTACAAATCTAGTATTTTAACATGAAAAAAACCTGCACAGACATGATGCCTAAGTCAGAAACCCTCTAAAAAGCACAGTAATTTGGGGGATCTAGCATTTATTACAAAAGTGAACCATGGTAATGACTGTGAGGGTGTTTTTCCTATTATAAAATTTGAACCTGAACCATTAAATATTTCTCTGTTGTATTTAAAAATTCAGATAAGCATAATTTCCCACAGAGTTTCTCTATTATGCAACATCTGAAAATGTCTACCCATGTTCTGGTGGAAAAAGAAATTATTAGCAATTTCTTTGGAGTTAAGATTTGCTCTGATTTTATAGTCACTGATTTTATAGTCATTTTATAGTCTGATTTTTTTAGGTAAAGTTTAATCGCTAACTCAGAATTCATAATATGTACGTATCATCTGGACTTGATTTTGCAATGTGAATAGAAAAAATAACTTTTAGGCTGTTTGATACTGTCATCTTCTGAGTTTTTTTTTCTCCATACATTTTAGCTATGAATTTTTTACTACGATGGGTAATATAAAATCCTGTCCTGGTGAAGTCAATTGTAGGCATTAAAAGTCAGCTTTTTACCTCCTTTATTCATCTGTTCCTAAAAAGAATTTTATGCTGAAATTAAATTAGCTTCCTGCACTTTGAGCAAATGTCTCTGATTGCAACTACACATTCCTCCCATGTTCAACCTTGTGCCAGATAGGATCTCATCATGTGTAATTTGACTTTAACAGGTCCAGATTAGCTCTGGCAATTGGGATTCCACATTCAGGCATCCCATAGACAGAATACAGGTTTTTGCTCAAGTTATAGACCGTTAGCAAAGCAATCATGCCTTAAAATTTTCTTGTGCTGTAGATGGCCCAGTCTTGGATTCCTTCACTACAGATCTAAGGAGACAAAGTCAGCTGCAAAAAATTAATTTATGGTTTGGCAAGAAATTCCATCTAAAGAGTTACTATGTTGCCCTATGCCACCCTTGCACAAAATACAGCTATGCCATGATCCTTGATTCTACTACAGAGTTCCATTTTACTTAAAGTATTGAATACTTAACTGTGTACCTTAGAAGAAAAAAGGAAGTAGTTTTTAATCTTTAAAAAAAAACTATTACAAAACAATTTAACTGACAGCTCTGACCATTAACTTTGTAAAGTTAAAGTTAATGTTTTATCCAATACCATGAATATGTATGGTTTTTGCTTGTCATCTAAAATCTATACATAACTAAACCATATACATACCTAAACTTCACACAGAGGCTGCATATACAGCCTGCTCTAGTAAATGTCATTGTACTATAGGCTCAAGAATAGTCAACACAGTCAAATGATCAAAATAGTAAGTTTCCCAAAATAGTGCTAGTAGCATGGCTTTCTATTGGGTGATTGGGCCTATTATCTTTATCTGGTGTGGAAATCATGACTATAAAGTTTTTCTCTGGATGGGTGGCATGTTTTGAAAAATCTCTATTTATAAATTTTAATTAGTAATTGAAGTGAATTAGATTACTTAGAAACTTTATATGAAATAACACCAAGCCAGCTCATGAAAATCTCTTCACTTTTATAGCAAAATAATTTGGTAATTACTATTTTTTTTAGTGTATGTACAGGACCTGGTGCAGTGGGTTGACCCTGGCTGGACTCCAGGTGCCCACCGAAGCCGCTTTTTAATTCCCCCTCCTCAGCTGGACAGGGGAGAGAAAATATAACAAAAGGCTTGTGGGTTGAGATAGGGACAGGGAGAGATCACTCACCAGTTACCATCATGGGCAAAGCAGACTCAACTTGGGGAAAATGCATTTAATTTATTACCAATCAAAACCAGAGTATTGTAATGAGAAATAAAAACTAAATCTCAAAACACCTTCCTCTCACCCCTCCCTTCTTCCGAAGCTCAACTCCACGCCCGATTTTCTCTACCTCCTTCACGCGAGTGGCACAGGGGGACAGGGAATGGGAGTTGGGGTCAGTTCATCACACTGTCTCTGCTGCTCCTTCCTCCTCAGGGGGCAGGACTCTCCACACTCTTCCCCTGCTCCAGCGTGGGGTCCCTCCCACGGGAGACAGTCTTCCACAAAGTTCTCCGATGTGAGTCCTTCCCACAGGCTGCAGTTCTTCAGGAACTGCTCCAGTGTGGGTCCCTTGCATGGGCTGCAGTCCTTCAGGGACAGACTGCTCCAGCGTGGGTCCCCTGTGAGGTCTTAAGTCCTGCCAGAAAACCTGCTCCAGCGTGGGCTTCTCTCCTCATGGGTCCCAGGTCCTACCAGGAGCCTGCTCCACCATGTGCTTCCCACAGGGTCACAGCCTACTTCTTAAATATGTTATCACAGAGACACTACCACTATTGTTGATGGGCTCAGCCTTGGCCAGCGGTGGGTCTGTCTTGGAGCCAGCTGGCATTGGCTGTCAGACATGGGGGAAGCTTCTGGCATCTTCTCACGGAAGCCACCCCTATAGCCCCCTGCTACCAAAACCTCACCATGCAAATCCAATATACCTGGCTAGGACAGAGTTAGTTTTCTCCATAGCAGCTCATATGGTGCTGTGTTTTAGATTTTTGACCAAACCAGTACTGAGAACACACTAATGTTCTAGCTTTTGCTAAACAGCTCTGTTTCTCTGTCTGCCCTCCAGTGATTAGATTGGGGGGTGCACAATAGGTTGGGAGGGGACACAACCAGGAAGATGACCCAAACTAACCAGAGATGTTCCATACAGTTATAATGCCATGCTCAGCAATAAAAGGGAAATAAAGGCGGTTTAGGAGGGAGACCAGTGCCCAACCAGTTCAGATATAAAGTCAACTGTGTATCTCACAGTAGATGTAAGTTAGTGTGTTCTTCCCTTCATTCTTGAATTATGGTGGTTTATCTCATCCTTATAGTAGGTTAACAATGAACAGACCTGGTAAGTGCTGCACTGTAAGTTCACTAAGTCTTTGCATCATATCATGATACCTGAACTGTATGACAGTTTGGCTGTTCAGTAGTACATTTGGGTTTCTAAAAAATTAGACTAAATAACATAAACCCTTTATGCACAATAATTTTAACAGTATCTTTGATACATGTATATATATTTATGGTTGGACTCGATGATCTTAAAGGTCTTTTCCAACCTGAATGATTCTATGATTCTATATATAAAGAAGAAAAAGTGCACTCAAAATAATACCTTATTTTGCTTCCTTTAAGCTTCATAATGTTTTCAAAGTTATTTTTGGCTAATAAAACTCATTAATTTACAATTTTCAAACTGTCCTCTTGTTTACCATAAAAAGCAACTGATCTAAGAACAGAGAAATTTCATAACCAAATAGTTGGGGGGGAGGGTGGTGTAATTTTTCTCATGGACACCCTCTTCCCAGCACAAATAGTGAACATTTCCAAATCTAATGCAAGGAAGCAGGGGTTAAAAAAATACCTATCTCTGTCCCCCCCTCTTCATCTCCCTTTCCATTTCCATCTCCCTCTCCCTAAAAAATTACCTCTTTCTCCCTTTACTTTCCTCCCCCCCCTTAATTGAGATGTCACTTTCTACTTACACCCATATGCAATGTGCCTTCCATGAGTTCATCAAATTACAAGAATATTCCCATCTCTTTCCTGTCATTTCTACCTGGTTTGGTATACTTTTGTTCCTTCATAGAAAATAATTTCTCCTCTCTCTCTCATCCGTAAGCAACAGAATGCTCAGAATGCATTTGTTCTTTTTTAACAGAAACAGTAATATTTTGTTTGGAGGCCAGAAGTCTGCTCTGTTGATAATTACAGTCTCATCCTCTTTCAATTATAAAACCCTACTTACTGTATTATGGGACAGCACAAGTACCAGAAGAGATGCTTGAAAGTTTAAAGCCATTTTAAAGTATTGCCAAAAATCTCAGACAGGAATATATTTATACATTATCCTACTACACTAAAAAAAAAA
>VYZV01027202.1:365-16205 GCA_013401275.1 Pandion haliaetus | reverse complement strand
TTGCTGTTGACCATACCTGTAGTGAGTAGTTCAGCTCATTATTGCCTCAGCCAGTCCAATCTTTCTGTGCATGTTTGAGACTATAATCTGCAGCTTCGAGCATAGACCCTGAGGATTTTCTCCAGAAAATTTTCTTCTTTAATACTCTCTGCTGAGAAAGCCAATTTCTAGTCATCTGTGAATCAGTTAGCTGTGTACTCATCTCTTTCCCGCTTCATAGCATTTTAATAAAACACAGGACATAGAAATCGTGTTATCTGTGCAACTGATTATGACAGTAACTTTGGAACTGGTAATTAAACATTGATCCATAATTAATAGCTGGCTATTGATTTTACTTTAACTAGGTAACACAGCAGGAGTAGACATGAAACTAAGAGAAGTTAAGATTGACTATTCTGAAAAATTCCTTAATAGTGGAGGTAAGCTGTGCTGTTGATTAGATGCTGTTGAAGTCTCTGTAGCATGAATGACACTTAAAACAGATTCTGAAGTGTAAGCTGAAGCCCTCCTTTAATATGGTAATGGAAATAAGAGCCCAAGGTGGTGTTTTTTTGNCCCCCCCCGCCTCGCGGTTGGGGTTGGTTTTTTTTTTTTTTTTTTGTTTTGTTTGTGACATTATGCTGCTGGTGATGTTCTTGTATAATTAGTGGCTAAATGTTGACTGTGAAGGAATTGAAAAATAGCAAGTATTTACACTTATTTGTTGGAACACTTTTTAAAATCTTCAGTTAAGATTTTTTGTACTGACAGCACAAAATATATTCAGTAAATAAAAGTTCTTGAGTTTCACTTTTGTTTGTTTGTTTGTTTAAAAGGTGCTGGTTTGTTGAGCAGATTTACCCATGAACTTTTTTCTTCCTGGTCTCTGTCTGGTCTCTTTCTGCTTGTAGTTCAGGAAACCTTTAAGCAAGAGTCTGTATCCCAAAATTGAATTAAATTTTGTTTTATTTCTGTGATGATCTGATAGTGTATAAGCTCAGAATCCAAAATCATAAAGCTCTAGGCACTATCCCCATTGGGCATGAAGGTGGGTTGGGCTATTTCACTCAAAGACTGCTTCATTTAAGAAAAGCACTTTTAAACTATTTTGTGAGTGATAGATTATTATTCATTTGTGTTTACCTTGCATATTGGTAGTACTTGGTGACAGATTAATTTCAGTCCATCCTGTTTGTGTAGTATAGAATCGCAGAATGGTTTGGGTTGGAAGACACCTTAAAGATCATGCAGTTCCAATCCCCCTGCCATGGGCAGGGACACCTTCCACTAGACCATGTTGCTCAAAGCCCCATCCAACCTGGCCTTGAACACTTCCAGGGATGGGGCATCCACAGTTTATCTGGGCAACATGTTCCAGTGCCTCACCACCCTCACAGTGAAGAATTTTTGCCTTGTATCTAATCTAAATCTACCCTCTTTCAGTTTAAAGCCATTACCCCTTGTCCTGTCACTACCTGCCCTTGTAAAAAGTCCCTCTCCAGCTTTTCTGCAGGCCCCCTTTAAGTACTGCAAGGCTTCTATAGGGTCTTCCCAGAGCCTTCTCTTCTCCAGGCTGAAGAACCCCAACGCTCTCAGCCTGTCTTCACAGGAGAGAGGTGCTCCAGCCCTCTGATGATCTTCGTGGCCCTCCCCTGGACTCGCTCCAACAGGTCCATGTCCTTCTTATCTTGGGGGCCCCAGAGCTGAACACAGTACTGCAGGTGGGGTCTCACAAGAGCAGAGTAGAGGAGGAGAATCATGTCCCTCTACCTGGTCATGCTTCTTTTGATGCAGCCCAGGATATGGCTGGCTTTCTGGGCTGCAAGCATGCTTTGCTGGGTCATGTTGAGCTTCTTGTCAATCAACACCCCCAAGTCCTTCTCAGGGCTGCTCTCAATCCATTCTCTGCCCAGCCTGTATTTGTGCTTGGGATTGCCCTGACCCATTTGAAGGACCTTGCATTTGGCCTTGTTGAACTTCATGAGGTTTGCACAGGCCCATCTCTCAAGCCTGTCAAGGTCCCTCTGGATGGCATCCCTTTCCTCCAGCATGTCGACCGCACCACACAGCTTGGTGTCACTGGCAAACTTGCTGAGGGTGCACTCAATCCCGCTGTCCATGTCACCAACAAAGATGTTAAACAGCGCCGGTCCCAATACTGACCCCTGAGGAACGCCACTGGTCACTGCTCTCCACTTGGACATCAGGCTGTTGACCACAACTCTTTAACTGCGGCCATCCAGCCAACTCCTTATCCACTGAGTAGTCCATCCATCAAATCCATGTCTCTCCAATTTAGAGACAAGGATGTTGTGTGGGACAGTGTCAAATGCTTTGCACAAGTCCGGGTAGATGGTGTTAGTTGCTCCTCCCTTATCCACCAATGCTGTAACCCCATTGTAGAAGGCCACCAAATTTGTCAGGCATGATTTGCCCTTAGTAAAGCCTTGTCGGCTGTCACCAAACACCTCCTTATTTTCCATGTGTCCTGACAGTTTCCAGGAGGATTTGCTCCATGATCGTGCTGGGCACAGAGGTGAGACTGGCCTGTAGTTCCCTGTGTAAAAATTGATAATCATAGCACAAGGTAATGGTACTCCTGTGTGCATGGACATGGGCCCCTCTGTGCGTTTCCCCTTGTTCTTATATTTTACCTCTTGCTAGTAACATTCAGAGAAGCTGTTGTATTACTTGATTTCTGACTGCCATCTTTGAACTGAAATTGGAGCCATCAGCTGCCTGGCAGCATTTACTATCATTTAGCAAAGAGCACTCTCTGGTGGCCCAGGGCTTTGTTACTGGCTGTATGTGCAGAGCATGTGTCTAGGGACATGGTGTGTGGTCACTGGGTCAGATCTGTGGCTCTTTTTCCGGGTGGTTTCTATGGCTTAGACAGTGGGAAGCATCTGGAAAGCTGGAGGCAGCTGGTGGGGGTGGCCTGTGACTTGGCCAAGTGACCATCACTCTGGTTCCCATTGATACCAGGCATTCTTCCAGGGAAGGAGACAGCCTGAGGGCTCCTCTGCTTTCACTTAGTTCTCTACCTTTATTTTGAAGCCTCAAGAAAACATTACAGATTTTAAGGCATTGTAAACACTTGATGACTTAGCATCCCCCTTTTCTCTCATAATCTTTCTGCGTGATGTCTTGGTTTTCATTATTATTTTACCACAAGATTAAATTTATGAAAAAAAATCAGTCTGCTTCAGACATATTAAAAGAACAGCACAAAGGTCGCATCTTCTGCCGGAGTTGAGACACGCTCGGAGCAACAAGGCTTTGAGGGAAAGGTTCCTTTCCTCAGAGTATGCTGCCTGCAGCCAGTTAAAGAGATGGAAAGCAGCTCCTCAGTGCATATGCTCCAGCCCTAAGGGGTGTTTTGAACAGCATTTTTGGTTGCTGCATAGTGCTTTATTGATTGGCTCTAGAGAGCGAAGTAGTTTAAATTTGCCTCTGTCATTTGTATCTTTGTATAATTAATGATTTGGGGTTTAGTTTTCTGCTTTCCATAATAAAAAGGTATAGATTCATGTTGTTTATGGGTGAAGGACCAAAGGTTATGTGAATTTCCTTATCAGCTAAATTAGTTTGTACAAAAGCATTATAAATGTTGCAAATTTGCAGTGTGCAAAGTGTAGAGTGAAGATGTGACTCTATATAAAGTGCCTAGGCATTTTAAGTTAATAAATTTGGCAATTTTTCTTAAGGAAGCTGGAACAGGTAAAATACTGACTTTGAGGATTCAGTGGGCAGTAATTCAGTTTGGAAAAAAAGGGATATTTAATTTTCAAATGGAAGAGTTTTATTTGTCTGAAAATGGATAGATATTTTGAAAGCATCAGTAGCAGCAACTTTAAACACCAATTCGTACAGTGTGTGTTTAGAATACTTCTGGAGCAATAGGCAAGCTCATGGGAACAATAACTGGGGAAGATGAAAAACAGCAAGGTATTACAGGACTAGATAGACTCTGAGGAATATAAGCCATGAGCAACAGCCTCAATTTGTCTGGAGGAGAGAGAATCACTCTTGCCGTAGTTACTTTACCTTTGGTGTCTAATTCTTGTCCACTTGTCTTTGTGAGATGCAAAAGTTTTGTAGGAATTGTAAGGAATGAAGAATAAAAGGAGATTTTTGATCATGTTTGGTAGGTTTGTCTGCTTGTCCAGGACTTTTGACTAAAAAATATGAAGCTGCAAATTAAAAACCAGGTACAGATTACTAGTGGAACATTTCATCATTCTTTTGAGATCTTCCTCTGAGGGATCCGTGGACAAAAGAACAGTTTAATTTGACATCTGCTAATTTAGTGGCAGTGAGGAAGGCAGTTACTGCCTTGTGGAAAAAAACAAAAAAAGGTTGCTCATACATAATATTGGTATGAAAATGTTTGGGAAATTCCAGTTATGGGAAAAGTTTTATGTGCAAATTATAGATAACAATGATAGGTATAGGTAAAAGATATAGATACTTATGATAATTATAGACGAAAGGGCTATTAAAAGCAACCAAATACTTTTTACTGTCAACATATTACTTGCTTGAGGACTGAAGATGGCATGAGAAATTTATTTGCCCTTAAATTTTCTAGCTTCTTCAACTCTGCCACTCCAAACACATTGGAAACAGTGAATCTATTTAATTGAATTCTTTCATGCAGAGTTTCAGTCTGGATTTGTTTTTCAGTTAAATGGCTCAGATTAAAATAGTCTAAAGAAATGCTATAAATTTTGGGAATAGAGGAACCGATATTTAGAGCTTGCTTTAAAGAGGATGTGGAATGTTATGTGAGAGAGCAGCTGGAATGTATGGAGCTCCATCTAGGGAGGGTTGTTGATGCAGTTGGGAACCTATGGGTCAGGATTAGCAGGCAGACCAACATTATTGACAATGTTATTGTACATATCTGCTACAGACAGCTTGATCAGTGAGAATCAGATGAAGCTTCAGACAACTGGAGGAAGCCTCATGTTAGCAAGCCCTTGTCCTCATGGGCGACTTAAATTCACTCCAGCATCTGCTGGAGTGACAGTGCAACAGAGCACAAGTAATCAAGTAGTCAGGAGGTTTCTGGAGAGCATTGATAACAACTTCCTAATGCAGATGACTGAGAAGCTGACAATGGGAGACAGTACTGGACCTCACGTGTGTGAACAAAGAGCTGCTTGGGGATGTGAAGATTGGGGCAGCGTGGATTTATGAAGGGGAAATACTTGGCCAACCTGATAGCCTTCTCCGGTGAGATGACTGCTTTGTAGTTGAGGAAGGAGCAGTGGATGTTGTTTATTTTGACGGATACAGCATGGGCTGTAATAAGGCACTACGAACAAGGCTGGGAATATTCCCAGTTTCCTTAGTGAAGTAATTCCATCATCCTTTGGGCTTGGAAATTCTGTTCCATTGGATTAAACCCCTTTTCCTCCCTCTCCCTCCATATAGTCAGGCCATGTGTTTTAATAAGTTTCAGTGTCATTCAGAACTATGTATACTCTTACTGTTTGGGGTTTTTTTAAAGCTACATTTAGTTTACTTGTGATCTATGTTATGACTATTACATGTTTGGATTTTAGGAGCTGTATAGATATTTTTATGTCAGGCACCAATCAAGGGTGGAAAAACCCTAGTGTATAACCTATCTGGGATTTTTTCCGCATCTTCTCAGTTAGTACTTCTCTGTGTAGTGCTAATGGAAGGGTTATTTTGGTCAGTCCATTTTCAAAACCTTCTAGCTGCGTGATGGTCTATCCAAGGTGACAGAAACATGGCAGAGGTGTCAGTCTGTCCGATGGGGAAGTGAGGAGTTTCAAGTTCTCTGCACTCTTGCAGCGTGTTAGAGATTATGGATTGTAATGTCCGGTCATTTTTCAGTATTTTCTTCCACTGGTGCAGTGATGTCTCATCCCACACCACACTGGTAGCATCTGTTAAGAGTGAAATAAAATCAGATTTTATGATTAAAAAGCCAGATACTTGTTTTTAAGTCCCTGACCTTAGTAATACATGTTATTCCTATGAAGGTCTAGTAACAGAGATATTCTGAAAAACCATCCATCATAGACCATTCCTATAGCAGTGGGAGATTTGAGGTGGAGATGGGATGTCTTACTTGGTGTTTGTCACAGAGGAGCCCAGGGCCAGGAGGGGCACTTGGGAGTTTCTGACCCTGCATAGCTGGCACTTCCCACCTTGTGCGGGAGGTTGGCTGTGGGTTTCTGGCTGGTTACAGGTCGCATTTATGCCAGTGGCTGAACTCTTTGTTCATGACTTCGCTGTCTCTTCTGAGCAGCCATTTTGGGTTGGCATTGGCTTTGCTGGTGACCTCTGTCACTTAACTGCCTGATTAATGTTATCAACTGGCAGGTAGGCAGTGTTTTTAAAGAGCTACTCAACGAACATGCTCCTGATGAAAGACTGCTCTCCCCTACTCCCTTTGCTCGCTGATTAGCTTTTACTGTACACCCAGCTTCCACGTGTCTGCAAGTCTCAGTCATTCCAAATGGCTGAGCACAGGCAGTGAACACGCCTGCATTTCCAGGAAGCAAGAAATTGGAGATTGCTTTGTTTTAGGGATGACTTGAAATAGACTTTTATTTGCCTGGAATGTTTGATCAGTGGCATTAGAAATGTAGAAATCCACTTTTAAGGTCAGAGTCTGCGATGATGAAGAGATGCTGCTGCTCGTAGTGTCCTAGGCTTGCTTTGAGATTTGAAAACGGCAGTGGGGTGAATTTCCAGTGTGAATAATGGAGAAATATTAATGAAGATATGACCTGCAAAGGAAGGAAAAATGTTCGTAACTTCTGGCTTCCTATTAAAGGCATACTTTAATCGATTATTCTGTGGCAGTTTCTGGTTTCTCCCCAACTCTGAGCAAGCAGCCAGAAGGCTGTCTTCCTCTTCTATGTTTGTTCCTTTAAGTTTGCTTCATGTCAGTCTAAGTCAAATGGTCTAATTAAAGACAAGATTTATTAACAATAAAAGGTGTGAAGCATTCAGATTTAAACAGAAACTGTGTACCAATAATTTTTTTGGTGCTTCTGGGATAGAAACTGTTACAGTACATTTTGCACTAATTTGGTAGACCAGCTATGACTTAGGCATGCAGTAGAACTGTTTCTGTAGATACTTTTCTATATTTCTTTATTCTACTGCTGTGGGCATTTGCATCTTTATTGCTTGGGAGTGCTATGCTGCTTAGTGCTCAAAGTCATAATCTTCTGTGATGACATAATTAGGTAGCAGGGAAATTATCATGATTTGACTTCAAGTATTAAAGAGCTGGGACAAAAACCTGTGATTATGCTTCATATTTGCCTCTCTGTGATGAGAAATGGAGCTCAAACTGTCTAAATTGGCATTTTATTGGCGTTTTTCTTAAAATATCAGTGACTCCTAACACTTAATTAGGATGAAGTGTACCAAGAATTGATAATAGGGATACTCTGAGAAGCATCCTCTTTGTATTTTGTGGTTGGTGGTAAAATAGTTTTAGAATTAATTTTTCCTGCTTATATTTAATATTTAAAACTTTTCTTCATAGTTGCATAAAAGTATAATTTTAATCTTGTAAAAAATTAGGAAGTTAAACACTTTGTAAGTTGAGAACAAAAATATTAAATTTCCCCTCAAGTTATTTAAAATAAAAGAATATTTCTGATTTATGTGGAGAAGATAGCTCATTTCACTTTTTGAATACGTGGTGCCTATCACCAACAATCTTCTTTCATTTGCAAAGGCAGGGAATGTATTACGGTATTTTCTGCAACTCATTATGCAGTTGTGTGTGGTAGTGAGTTTATTTTGATCAGATACTTCAAAGCCCTTACTTTTTAGGTCAGGAAAGTACGCTTTTCCTAAAGCTTTGAAGTTTTAAATAAGCAAAATGAACATAATTTGACTAAAATTAATTACTAATGCAAAGCAGAGCTACTGATGGCTAGCACATTGACAAAAGCAGAAATTGAATCTGTGAATTCATATTCTTATTTCCTTTACCCAAGCAAAGGCTCTAAAAATTGATTCCAGAAGTATAATGCTTCCATAGGCACGCTTGCTTCTTGGGCACATGTGGATGTACAATAAGTATTTTTAATACTGTTTTATTCTGCTGAAGTTTGTTTAAAGAATGCAAGAAAAAAAATGTTTTGCAAATGTTTTCTGAAGTGGGGAGGGCATTGTTTGCCCCTTTGAGTGGACTAGCAGCTTTGTGTTTGGGCAGGCTGCTTTGTTTTCTTGACGTTGTGTTTGTTATGTGACCTTAGGCATGTTCAAACCAGAAAGTTTTCACGTAGTCTGATAGAATAAGGAGCCTGCCATCTTTTGGCTGTGTTTTTAGAAGTTGCTAATGATTCACTGCACAGGTGAACGTTAGTGGGATTGCAGCATACTCAGCTCTGCTCGGTCAGCCTTTCCATGCTAAGCACAATGCATTAGAGAACTTCTCAGTGCCAAAAGTGTACTGTCACTTAATTTCCAGCAATTTTTTTTTTTTTTTGGTGTTTGCATGTAAATAGAGGCCTCAATACTCTGCTGGGTGGAGGGGCAGGATGCAGGTTGTCAGGGGTTTGGCTATGCCCTGCTTAATTTGGAAGTCGCTCTGTAGTAGCCGGACTGAAAGAACTGCTGAACAATAGGCTGGCAAGGTAGGGGAAATAGAGTAGTTAGGTCAGGGTCTTACTGTTCAAGAGGACATCCTTGCTACTGTCTCCTCTTTTACTTTTGAGGACTACAGTCCTCACAAAACTATATCCACAGACAACCGAGAAAGATCATCTAGGTGGTAGCTGCTAGGATCTGCCTTGTGCACAAGGATGTGGGCTCAGATTCTGGTTTTCTGAGATAAGGAGAATAAGGATGACAGAAGGAGCTCAAGTCTGACCCTGTGCATGTTCCTGGTAGTTTACAATGGAGCTTAGTGGGTAGGAGAGTGTATTTACAGGATAGCTGTCAAAATCCCTGTGTGTAAGCAAGCTGTAAATAAGTCTATAAAGTATAATCATTACTGGAGACTTTAAATCTGCAATGAGTGAAGGACTTGCTTCAAGTTCATTCTTGTCTCTGCTTCCTTGCATGAGAAGTAAACAGAAGGATAAATCAGAAAGCTGACTTTATAAATGTGATTTAAAAGCACATTGGAACAGAATTGTGTAGTTTCTTTTTTTTTTCTTTTTTTTTTTTCCTTGAGCTAATGTCCCAAATGAGTTCTGCACTGTAGGAACATCACACCACGCTGCATCATTTCCAGGGGAGTGCAGAGGTTAAGCTTGGGATCAATCAGTTTGCAATCAGGCTGATTATAAAAGGACAAGGAGGAGTACAAGATAAAATCAAAAGAACATAGCAGGACAGAAAAGTATAGAGACCACATGTTTGGGAACCCTTGAAGTAAAAGGGTTTCTTGCAGTAGACAGCTATCAGGAACATTCAGGAGAACTGTTAAGGGAGGCATTATGGTTTTGTTAAAATAGCAGTTCAGGATTTTCAGCCCCACTTTCACACTGAGTACGTTTACTAAGAGACTGGCAAAGCTTAAATAATCCTTACCATTTTATCAGCAATACTGTGAAGTATCCAAGACAAAACTGAGAGGCTTCTAAAACTTTGTGGTTTTCATGCGCATCTTGCTATGGCTTAGGTAAAAGGGAAAGGTTCCTGAATAGATTCTGCTCCATTTTTTTAATCCAATCTATATGGCATTGCAGATCCAAGTTTCGGAATTGTGAATAATGTGGGAATGAGTTTGGTGCTGTCTTCTGGAATCCTCTTCTGTTTCTGTGGCATTTGTTAAAGCGCAACAAAATTACACTGTTTTATGTTGGAGCCACTGTGGAAAGATTTAGAAGGTGGGTTTTAATGAAAGAGATAAATAAATCAAAGAAAGCCTTGACAGCATCCAGCCAGTTCAGAACTGATGGATGCACTCCTGACGTTCCTCTTTCCCAGCCGAGGGATTCCATCATTGAGAGAGGAAAGAAAATGCTGAATCAAAAATAAAGAGGGATGTTGAATCATTGCATGTTTCCAAACAGAATATTGATTAATATGTCATTACAGTTAAATACATTTTTTTAGTGGCAGGGAGTGTTGGTTTGGAGGTGGAAAAGGTAAGTCCTCATGAGTATTTTACATATTTATTAATGAATTAATTTTGAGGTAGTGGGTAGTGAATGAAATTGATGGCATTTGAGTTTGAATCTTAAAAAGCTCAAATAGAGGCACATATTTTTAGATTCAATTATCTTGCAAAGTTGACAGTTCAGCTCGTGAGCAAGTTTTCGTAAGGTTCACCTACTTCAATGAGGAAATTGGGGGAGAGCGAGGGAGTTTGATTCATGACTTGACTTTGGGGTCAAATCCAGTAGGCTTATTTCTTTAGTTAAATCATTCACTCTCCCAGGTTAATTTTAACATTCAGGGTAGGCTGTTTAGGTTGAGGCTGAAACTGTTCTTTTTCTAAATGGTTTCTGCAGGATCTTGCTACTTTGAACTGTCTCTATTACGGATAAATGTCAGACCTTCTTACCCTGACTAAAAGTGCACCCTGCTGCTGGCTCTTGTATCTGACTTGGTATTTTCTCCTTAAAAAGCAGAAGTGTGGCTTATATGGCCATATCATGTAGAGAGTATTTTATAGGTGTTTATTTGATATCACTTGCTGTTCATTTCTACGATATTATTGAAATAAAACTCCTTTGGCAAGACCTGAAATTTGAAGGAGAAAGTAATATTGTTTCTCATTTAAATTCTGTATGAATAAATGATTACAAATTGACAGATATTGCTCATAGTGATTCCTTTCTTGAGTGAAAAACCAATTTCTAGTCCCTTCTTAATTTAGGAACTTAAAATTCTTGAGAGAGAAAAAGAGAAACTAGAGGTAGCCCCAACACAAGCAAAGAGAAATTGGGAGTTGAAAGTTTAATAGCTGCTTTTGTTTTCAGGGCCATGTTGCACTGCACTAATTCTGCAGATGGACAATCTTTTGCTACACTATTCCTGTAGATAGGTTAGAATTTATTAGTAACAACAACAACAAAAAGGTACAATAGGTGGTTGTGTGGAAAATGCAGTGTACCACACTCGTTAGTGTCCCTATTTTTGAGTTCTTCAACCTCTGCTCTGGTGAGCTCAGTAGGACTGGTGTATGATCTCAGCCACAGTTTCTCAAACAGCATCTACCTGTTAGAGCAGGCATATGTTAACACGTGCCCAATTCAGCATGTGCCTCTGCAAGGGCTTATAAAGCACTGACACTTGCATGCCAGATGGGCACTTTCTCTCACCGGTGTTCAGGAGGGTCAGAATCCCTTGGTGTAAGTTCCCATGCACATAGTTGTGAAGTTCTCTGCTGCAGCAGTAGGTTTTTACAGTACAGTTCTGAAAACTTGTGCCTTTTTCAGAAAGTTCATCCTGAGGATTCACTCACTACCAGGCGTTTATTATTGCTTTAAATAGTGTACAATATGTTCTGGTTTAATTTGCTTTGAAACAGTTCAGCCATACTTTATAATGCCTTATGGAACTCATCAATACTGCCTGTATATCTGTCTAATAAGAGTTCAGTAAATTAGCATAATCATTAAACAAACAAATTCTCATTCTGTTAGTTACTGGTGACTGCCTGTTTCTCAACAGACAAGTGATGTCAACTGACCTTTATTAGTTTTTAGTATGCTTTGTTATCTACAGGTAGGTAATCTGTAGTTTATATCCTTGCTTTATTGTGTTGCATTAGAATAATTACTGCTGCCTGGCGATGGAAGAAAAGTAGTTTCTTTTAACTAAAAAGGATGAGATGACTAAATATACCTTCTCTAGCTTTTCAGTTAAAATAGCTTCCTTTTCTAAAATTGACATGTTACTTACTAGTTCAAGAAAGCTCTTCCCTTCATTTCTTTGATGTTTGTCACCATCTTGATGTTTCCTGCTGTGATGCAGTGTGATTCCTGCCTTCCTATCTCTGTTTTGCAGTGGCTCCTATTAAAAGAACCTTGCAACACGACAAGAGAAATTGGCTTTCCCTTGAACTATGCGAAAGTCTTCAAGGGAAGATTTAACTAAGCGCTTGTTTTGATTACATGAACTAAAATTAAAATGGTGACACAAACACCTAATATAGTAATAAAAAAATAAAAATCCTTTGATTGTTTTAAACCGTAGACTTCTGAACTATAGCTCTTCTGGAGTGTTACTGTTCTCTATAATGAATTGCAGTGAATTTGAGTAATTGCTTCAGAAGGAAATGTGCAGGTGAGTCATTAGCATGTAGTTTCATGTCTTCCCCAGGCTTGGTTTGCAACAGGCAGTGCGGTCTAGGGTGTCCACTACTCCTGGGTAAGAGCAGGCTGTTGTCAGAAGGGGTGCTCCTGCCCTCACCGCTGCATTGCTGGTGTGTCTTTTGCACTGGCTCTTGCTTTGACCTGGTCCTCTGGTGGGTTGGGTCATGGAGTTAAGTGGGCAGCAAAAGAAGCTTTCTGCGGGGTTAGCTCCACTTCAGGCTTAGAGGACACAAGGGAGGGCATCGGAGTGAGTGGCTGGGGAACTGTGGTTGCAGCTTGCCTCCGGGTCATCTGAGCAGAAATGGGAAACTACAGCCCTGTAGTAATGACTTCTTCCAGTACCTTGGCTTCTCGGTTTCAAGTAATACAGAACATATGGCTATTAGAGGGGCTATATGGCTGTGTGAGGTGCGTCAGCAATGTATGGGAGAGCGGTGGTGAAGTCTAAACTGGTGTCAGCTTTGGTTGGGAGACTTCATAGGGCAGACAGGGGTAACACAGCACTAGTTTTCCTGGATTGCAGGAGCATATGGGAAGCAATTGGTTGATTGCTGGAGTGTGCTGCTATTTAAGTGTCTCCAAACTGCCTATGGATACACTATCTGATACACTTCTCCTTCACTTTAAGCATGACTTAAGGGTGGATTAGTGTTTTCAGAGGCTACAGAATGCTTAGTTTTGAATAAGCTTATTTGGGTAATTGAGAAACAATATTAAGGCAATGCCAGACAAAGCTTTTCCAAATTAGGATTTAACTTTGGGTTTTGCTATCAAGATTTGCTCACTCAATGTAATGGCTAGATTTTCAGTAAGGTGGACTTCTGAGCAGAAACAGTTGCCTGTTTCACTCTTCTGAAGTTTTTTAAAGTTTGTATACTTAAACAAAACTTATGCTTTCCAAGCTCTTGGCCATCCTCTCAACTGTTTGTCTGAGTGTAATTTTTGTACACAATTTAACAGTAGAAATCCTAATCACAATGTTAACTGTGTGCTCCTGTTATAAGCAAGCCCCTAATTTTTCTGGGGTTTTTTGTGCATATGAAGAGAATCATTTATTTATTTAACGTAGACATCTTGTTTCAAAGTCATATAGCTGTAAGGAATAGTAATAATTATCCACCAGAACTAGCTGTCTAACTTTAGTAAACAACGATGTAGCGGCTTATTTCATGGGGTTTTTTAATTTTATTTGAAGATGAGAGTTACATAAACCTTAACAATTGCAGCAACAGATCTCAGTCATTCTGAACTACAGTTTAGTAGTATAAAAAAGTAAATTGCCCCTACAGTTTATTGATCAAAATGTCGTAGCCTTTAAAGAACTGGGATGTGTGGTATTTGTTTTTTTTGAGACATACTGTGTTTTACTGCTCAAGATATTTTGTGTGGTGTATTTTAATTAATAAATTTGGAACTAAAAGGCCTATAACTGTTAACACAAAGGCAACAAACTCTAGTTAATTCAGTTAAAATGAATTCCCATTTGTAGGAATAAATAATGGAACTTAACTCTTAAAAGGTCTTCAGCTGTACCTGTGGAAGATTTTAAAATCAAATGCTGCTGTTTAAGGTCAAGATTGCCTACAGTGTTTTGATACAAACTATAAGAAATAAGCAGTTCCTAACTCCTGTGGACAAAAGTATGGAAACTCTGTTTTTGTCAGGAAAATATTCAAGGCTTCTTCCTAAACCAGCTCACAGAATCAGTTTTATCCTTTATAAATATATCACAGAAGTCTAGATTGAGACTTTGATCAAAATTTTCAGCATTGGATGAAGCTGATGGTCTCTGCTGATACCAAAGGGAGCTGGATATTGTATCCAAAGTGAGCAATTTGGGATATTGATGGAAGATGGTTTCCTCTGTGGCTTTTAAATAGGATGGCCTGGATGCTAACTCCTGCTTTGGAAGATTAAAATTACTGTTTTGTGGTAACCAACAGGACATTACTTGGGAAGGCCATTTGCTGTCCTGTTTTTCATAGTATACCCATAGGTATGTAGCCTTAGTCATCTTTGGAGAGAAGGAGATGTGTGGTTTGACTTAACATGGCAGACCTTATAGCTGATCAGTCTTACCATCAGTCTTTCCATTTTCTTTTGTGCTTGAAATACTTGCTTTAATACAGAGCAAAGTGTAGTAATCTCTGTACGTTAGCTCTTTATGACTTACGTTTGTGATAAACTTTCTCTGTTTAGTGTAGTGCCTTTTTTTCTCAATTTTTGTTTCTTGTCAGACTAACTCTATGGATACTTATTCTTTATGTCAGCACTGCCAGCAAACTGAAATAAGTGTTTTAGTTTGTTTTCAGTGGCTTATGTGGTATATTTCAAGTATATGATCTAATAAAATGTACCTGCACCCGTGGTGGATTATATGAAGGTATGCCATTTAGTTGTATTTCTGATGGCTCCTTTTTGATAGGAACCTCTCCTACAACTTTGTCAATTACAGTAGCTGTATGTCAATAAATATAATAAAGGTTTATTTCTTACATTGATGAATGGTATGCTGTTTCATTACTGTCATCTTTGTGTATCTGGTTTTTTTCATATGCGCTTGGAATTGTATTACAGGTCAGAGTGCACAAATTGAATAAACTGGAATGGTGTAGAATGTGTTGGGTAAGCAGATTTTTTTTTTTCTTTGTTAGATGCTTTTATTTTAGATAAGATATGCTAAGCACACTTCCCTTTTATTTTGGATACAGAATCCATCTAAAAGACCTCCGAATAAACACCACAGCTTTTCTCCCCAAATGACTTATTTCCAGTATAACCATTACAATATAGTCCATGTTTATAAAACTTGATACTATATACATTTGACACATAATTTGCATTCATGCAGAGATAATTTGCCTTGGTAGAGCTGTTTTATGCTGGCACAGGGTCTATTAGCATAGTTACAGCTACATTACTTCAGTGGAGTAGCGGGGGGGGGAAGTACTGTGCATTTATTTGACCATCTTTAGCACCAGGTGCTTTTAAGAGATCCATCTTTGTTTCATGATGTTAATACTGGCTTCCATTCATACAGTGAATGAAAAGGGAATGTTGGATGTCACTAAAGTGTGTCTTCCTTTTAACAGTCATGCAATAAAATGCATTAAGCTATGTTAATGTAAACAGTAGAGCTGCTCAAATTACATAGCTGTGTCAAGGGATGTTCAATTATCCCAGAAATTTGCTTAGTGGTAGTTTTGGTGTTGGCCATTTTGTTTTCTTTCATAGTGCTGATTATCACTGGTTTCTCTTCCTTTGGCTAGAATTATTTCGCATTTTCCAAAAATACAGGTTTGACCTGAAGAGACCTGCTAAGAGAACATAAGTATTTAAGGGTAGGGGTTTTTTTTAGTGAAATTGTCTAAACGTGATCACTGAACTCAATATGGCAAAATACTTAGTTGTGGATGCTTAGCCAAGGTAGTTCCATGTAGAATTAGGCATGAAATGGCACAACATTTTTTGAAATTAAGTTTCTAAGACCATAAAGTCTCGGTTGTAATAGAGATTACAATTTGAATCTTCAGTTGTTTGTCAGACTTGACTTTTCAGTTCTTTTCAAAAGTTTCTTCAT